>CALNHX010001232.1:0-241277 GCA_940337035.1 Agriotes lineatus | reverse complement strand
ATCTGAGTGTGGCGTTAGTACCTAAACACTTGTGCGGGAATTACTGGTGTCTTACGAAGGCTAGGTGTCGGTCTGGTAGTGAACTCAGTGCCAAATCCTACAGATGGAATTCGTTCACTTTTAGCTGGGAAGCTTTGGTTTGACAGCCCGACGGCAATGAATTCCTGGAAAGAGAAATTTATAAGTTTTTATTAATTTTTACTGGATTTTTCAAAAATACATCTGTTCATAATTTAATTTTGTTATTCAATCCTCTTTTTTAAATAAATTTTTTTCTTATCTAGATACGATTATTATTGCCCACTTGTTAAATTACCTAATCTGAATTAAACATACTACAATTATATTTTTTCAGAGCAAGTATATTTGTCTCACATTAACACTATCTATTCTTCCAATCACCAATATGAAATACTCAAATGTAATAACTTTTGAAAATAAAATTACAATTGACTTTATTTATTTAATCTGCCTTTCCAAATTTAAATTAGCCAACAAATCTTTTAAAATGTTTCTAAATTTGATTACAACACACCAACTTTATTTTTTTTAAATATTTATTTGCTATGATTAACCATACCACTTGTATCATAATAATATATGTGAGCATTGCTGTGGATTTTTATTGAGGGCAATGGAAATCAACCCTGACGACCTTTCCCGGGTCCGACTGCAAGGCCGAGACGAATTCCAAATTCCTTGCGGCTAATTGGGCGGGGCGGCGTTCACACCCCGACTGTTTTGTTTAGTGGTGTAAAATCTCATGAAAACGAGAAGTTATTAGTATCGAGATTTCTGTTCAAATATGCATTCTGGGGTTTGACTTGTAGCTGAAAACTCGTGAAAATAAAGAGCAGTGGTTGAACAGGGCGTGTTGTGTTTAATTTACCCCTTTAATCCGAGATAAATCTTATATCAGAAGTGGGATCGCCTACGTGTGATAATTAGTTCGAGTTGTGCGTGAAAATGGAACAGTTAACGCAAATTTTGGCCGAAACTTTGAAGGAAATCAAGGAGAATTCGCATCGTCCAGCAGTTTCTATTCCTGTCACTGCCGTTGATGTTCCACGGTTCGATCCAACGTTAAATAATGACAGAGCTGTAAAATGGTGTCAAGAAATCGAGAAATTAGGATCCACTTTTAAATGGACCGAAGTTGAACAGCTTGCACGAGCTTCCAGTGGGTTGGCCGGGGAAGCGCGAGATTGGCTTTCTGCGTGGGAACCAGAGATCAAAAATTGGACGCAGTTCAAAACAGATTTTGAGAATTTGTATCCACCGAAAAAGAATTTAAGCGAAAAATTCCCCAAGGCCAGTTTGTATTCGAGTGATGCAGCCACGACTTACTGTGAGTATGCCAGACGAAAGGTCACTCTTTTAAAAAACTTTGAATTTTCATTTATCTGATGACCAAATATTAGAAATTGTAATTGGCGACATAAAAGATGTTCATGTAAAAACTGCAGCCTTTATAGGCAACGTTCATTCAATCCTTGATTTGTTGCGTTTGCTTGACAATTACAAGCTATTTAAACACGAAAATCTGTCAAACAAGCGATCATATCCGTTCGCTGAAACAAAAGATTCCAAGTCAATGAAGCTCTGTTATAACTGTAACAAACCCGGTCATTTAAGTCGCCATTGTCGCGAATCATTAAATTTAAAAGCCTCGGCAAGCGACTCTTAAAAAAATGATTCTTCATCCTGTTGTTTGTGATTTTTGTGGTAAATTTGGGCATAATAGTGACAAATGTTTTGCAAAGGATAGGTGTGATAAAAATTTGACTGGCTCTAACCGCAAACTTAATATTTGACTAGGCGTGAATTATTTTTGTGTCACTTTGAACAAAGAGTTTTCTATTTTCCAAATTCAAAATTTAAATGTTAATTATTTCATTGATGCAGGTACCGAATGCAGTCTTATTTCAGAAAAAAATATTCAAGAAGTTGCACTGCCATTTGGAACCAAGTTACGTTATGTTAAAAGGGATTGGTGGTAACTTGATTCCGACCCATCCAAAACTTTCTTACTAATAGAAAAAAAATGGTACCGCCTTTGAGGTTGTGTTTTATGTTGTGGATGACTCGGCAATGTCACCAGACGTTATTCTAGGACGTGATTTGTTATATTATAAAGGTGTGAAGATTTGTACCGATTCGCAGGGAACTCGACTTTGCTTTGAGGATGATTTTGAATCAGTCGTTAAGAATATTAATCGAATTTCAATTTCACCTGAATTAATTAATTAAAAGACAAAGATATGGTTAATTTACTAAAATTATTGAGGGCATTCGGTGACATTTTCACAACCGGTAATTGTGTCAAAGCCATAAAAACCGCTAAGCTGTCTATTCGGCTCAAGGAAAACAAAATTATCAGGTACAACCCTTATCGAATGGTTCTGTGTCAGAAAGAAAAAGTCAAAACTATTGTAGAGGACCTCTTAAAAAATGGAATAATTCGTGAGAGCAATTCGCCATACGATAGTCCGGTCCTTTTAGTTCATAAAAAGGACGGAACTAGTCGTTTGTGTGTTGATTTTAGAGCACTTAATCGAATAACGATTAAAGACCGTTTTCCCCTGCCGCGGATTGATGATCAGATCGATCGGTTAAAAGGATGTCAGTACTATATCAGTCTTGATATGGCGGCGGCTTTTCATCAAATACCAATTGAAAAAGAGTCAACAGAAAAAACTGCCTTTGTTACTCCCGATGGACAATACGAATATTTGCGCGTCCCTTATGGTCTTTCGAATGGTTCGGCCACTCTTCAGCGTGCTGTAAGTAATGCCCTAAAAGAATTAAAAGATAAAGATTTTTTTGTGTATTTCGACGATTTATTAGTTCCGTGCGATACCATTTCAGAAGGGTTGGAAAAATTAGAACGTGTTTTGCGTGCGTTAGCCGAAGCAGGTTTTTCGCTAAATATTAAAAAATGCCGATTCTTTGAAACCACTATTCATTATCTCGGCCAAGAAATTTCCAAAGAGGGCGTAAGACCGGGAAAAGCCAAAGTACAGGCGCTGTTAGATGCCCCAGATCCGCGAAATGTAAAAGAAGTCCGTCAATTTATGGGTTTAGCTGGGTATTTTAGAAAATACATTCCAGAGTTTGCTTCGAGAACTGCATGTATTACTAAGATAACAAAAGCTAATAAAAAGTTCGTTTGGACTAATGATCAAGAATGTTAGGGATGAAATATTTGATGGTTTTGGGGTGCGTTATTTTTAAGTTTTAATTACGACGTTTGCCACGCCTGGAATGTTTTGAGCCCTGGAATGTAATATAATCTTGACGAATGTATTAGGCATTGGTTCGCGGTCAGTTTTTCGGGGACCCAGACGCCACGTGCAACTAATGCACCGTATCAATGGGGCTCGGGTAGAAATGAAATTCAAAAATAAACAGAACGTTTGGGGGTGCGACAACGGCGCGACGTGTGAGTGAAAGTGGTCTGTTTTGCGTAATTATTTCTTGGCGTAAGCGATTATATGGGAACCAATAATTAATTATAAGGTGATAAGTTGCATAATGCGAGGCGAAGCGGCGAGCGTAGCTAGGCGTAATTAGGTAGAGGATTAATTTAACTAGAGTAGAATGTACGTACTATTGTAGCTAGTTGAATGGCATTTGGTAGACTTTTTGGCAATTACAGCGTCCGGTATACGTCAGAGGTTCTTGCTTTGCTAGTCGACTATGTGATAGTCAAAGAGTTGAATCCTGGAGCTGGAGCACGAAGTCCGCCCAGTGATTCGCGGAAGCATGTCGTTCCGCACCGGAAGCATGGAGTTCCAAATTATAAGCCCCGTTAGAGCAATAGCAAGATTTACGGTAATTGCTGTACTGTGAAAGACCAGTATACTACGGTAGTTATTACCGACTCTGTACGGGTTGTAACAATAGTTAATCTAGTGGATTACTATTGGGCAGTACTAGCGAAAAGTACCGACAGCTAACTCAACCAGTGAAGGCGGCGATGAGATGCCAAAGGGTTGAGGCTGACGGATGTAAGGCCCAGCATTGTGATGCCACTGCCAGGAGTACGGAGCGGCCTGGGGGGCGGCCACCCCCGGTGAGTACAATTATTATTATCAATGAGATTTACAGGTCAGTAAGTTTATGTTCTTTTACATTTAACTGCCTGCCTCTGCCACTGGGCCAAGGAATGTTCGAACCTACACTGTTTGCACCCCGTTGCCGCTTTGTGGTCATGGGTGAGTTGCATCGACCACCTTGACACATTTCAAAAGTAAGGGAAATTGAATTTTAATATAACACACATAAACTCCCGTCTAACAAGAAATTGCAAAAAGTTATGTTTGTGCCCATCTTAGTAGCAGACCATTACTGGTTATTTTCGACCCAAACCTCAAAACTGAATTGCACACTGACGCGAGCGCTTTAGGTTTTGGTGCTATTTTATTTCAACAACACCATAAGCAATTAAAAGTTGTCTCATATTTTTCAAGGCGAACGTCAACAGACGAATCTAAATATAGTTTGTACGAGCTCGAAACGTTAGCCGTATTTTATGCAATTAAACATTTTCGTGTTTATTTGTTAGGAGTACGTTTCAAGCTCGTTACCGATTGTAATTCTTTTAAACTCTCCCAAAATAAAATGGATTTACTTCCACGGGTAGCGCGCTGGTGGATGTATCTACAAGATTTTGACTTTGAAATTGAGTATCGAAAAGGCAAATACATACAACACGTCGATTATTTCAGTAGGAACCAGACTCAAACTAAATTTAAATCTGTGAATGTTATCAGTACTAAGAATTGGTTAAAAATAAACCAGCTTAATGATCCTGAAACTCAGGATATCAAAACAAAATTAATGGAAGGGAAGCTGACCCACGATTATTTTTGTCAAGGCGACGTTTTGTTTAGGAAAATTAATCCGGGGCAAGATCCACCTATGTATCGTGCCTTTGTACCTAAGGGCAGTCGCCTTGGATTGTTACGCCTGTTCCATGACGAACAATGTCACATAGGCCCCGACAAGACGTTTGCTAAGATCAATCATTATTTTTGCTTTCCAGGAATGGCAAAGTTTGTGAAAAAGTACTGCGATCATTGTCTAAAGTGTATAGCTAGTAAACAGTATACTGGAGCGAAACAGGGACTGTTGCATCCAATTAATAATATTCCAATTCCTTTTCACACTTTACATGCCGATTGCGTTGGGCCATTTCCTGAAACACCTGACGGTTACAAACACATCCTTCTACTTATCGATGCTTTTACTAAATATTTGTTCTTGGTTCTTTCAAAAACACTCTCAGGCCCAGAAATGAATAATGCGTTACAAATTTATCTTAATACTTTCGGAACTACTAAACGGCTTATTTCTGATCGAGGCACAAATTTTACTGATAAAACTGTGAAAGAATTGTTGACAAAATTAGGGATTAAGCAACATATTATAGAAAAAAGTGCACCCCGTGGCAACGGACAGGTGGAAAGATATGTTTCAACATAACTAAATTTATTAAGAACAGAAATTCAAAATAAGTCAGAATGGTCGACCAGTGTTTCTAAATTACAAGTAACTTTAAATACTGCTATTCATAAAACCACAGGATTTTCACCTATTTACTTACTAACCGGTCAAAACAGTAGTTTACCTAAAATAGGATCGTTGACAGAATTTATGTGGCCAAAAGAAACTAATACTAATTTGGAAAATGACCGAGCTCTGGCATACGAGCGTACAAAAAAACAAGCAGATTATTCTAAGCGACGATTTGATAAAACTAGAAGAACCAACAAAACAATAAATGTGGGTGACTTTATTTTCCATCCCTCCGGAAATTCGCATTTATCCAAGCTCGAGCGAAAATATGAAGGTCCGTTTGAAGTGCTGCAGCTTCTACCTAACGATCGGTTGGAAATTCAGAACTTGGCTACTACCCGGAAGAGAATAGTTGGGAAAGATATGGTCCGAACTTGGCCAGGAAAATTTTCCGACTAAGTATTCAGTAACGGTGAGTAGAAAGGGCTGTGTGAGCATTTTGTGAAAATTCTGAGCATTGTTAAAATTTCGTGAGCATTTTGTAAACATTCTGAGCATTGTTAAAATTGTGTGAGCATTTTGTGAAAATTCTGAGCATTGTTAAAATTGTGTGAGCATTGTGTGAAAATTCTGAGCATTGTTAAAATTCTTGCTGTATAACTTGTGAGCATTTTTGCTTGCTGTGAGACTGATTAAAAATTTTTGCTGTGAAACTTGTGAGCATTTTTGCTTGCTGTGAGACTGATTAAAAATTCTTGCTGTGAAACTTGTGAGCATTTTTGCTTACTGTGAGACCGATTAAAAAATATTCTTGCTGTAAAACTTGCGAGCATTCTTGGTTGCTGTGAAACTGATAAGAAACCAATTCGTTGAAAGCAGAACGCTGTTACGGTATTAAAAGAACTTTACGACACCCACCCAAGGTGAGCATCGCACCACGGAATCAGTCCTGAAAAACTGGCACACTTGCCCTGAAATCGGTTCGAATACGATACGTTCTGGGCAAGCGCGTGGTGGCATAATATATACAGGGTATGTCGAAATCATGAGGGCGCCACCAAGTCTGTCTTAACCCGGCTAACCGGGCCTGGACGGTTAGACGGGAGCGAAGCATGCAAAATACTCCGCCAATAGGATTACTCAAGAGTTGCAAGGTCAAATAACAATTTCGGGATTGCCTTATGCAAGGATTGTAATTAGGTGTCAATCCGACCGCGACTACGCAGCTGTCTCACCCACCTGCACGCTCAAAGCTTCCTCGTTCCGTCGTACAATATTCAGTACAATGAAGGCCCCCTCTATCTGTAACAGAACATGCACAAGTCGAAACAAAACAATAGTTCCCTTAACTAACCAATCATATATTGAACTTCGGGTTACAATGGGGCAGCAGAGTGCGTCGCCCTATATCTATACTTAACCTATAATTAAGGGCACCAGCTGGCACGCGCGCTCTAAACTTAACGACAGATGTTTAACAATAGTGAACAGTAATGAACAGTAATGAGCAGTAATGAGTAGTAATGAGTACAAATATGCGCGTCGCCTTATGCGGCGGACAGCGAAGATTTAAATTAGCACTCGCGGCATGAACAGTCTGCAAGTCTGAATGAATGCACAAGAGCAGTAATAAGTAGTAATGAGTACAAATATGCGCGTCGCCTTAGGCAGCGGACAGCGAAGATTTAAATTAGCACTCGCGGCATGAACAGTCTGCAAGTCTGAATGAATGCACAAGAGCAGTAATGAGCCCAAATATGCGCGTCGCCTTATGCAGCGAGCAGCAAAGATTTAAATTAGCACTCGCGTTCACAGCGGTAATCAGGTTAAAGTCACATACCTTAATGCGTAGGCGGCGAAGGAGCCTGGTACAGTTGAGTTGCGACAGGCTGCAGTCGTAGGTGGCAGGTACCTTCGATGTTACAACGGCTATAGGGGTGAATGCACAACCGCCTTAATGGCGACGGGAGACGCGTCAATGACGCGTACAACGGGACGACGAAAAAAATGGGCCACTTTCGTTCTGCGGAACAAATCCTCGTAGGTCGAGATGAAGGGGGCACGACCCCTTACTTACGGAAGCAGGAACTGGGCTCAAAAACACCCACGCTACGCCGAAGACAATTCGAAAACTCCGACTCACAACCACCACACGAGCGTTCTCTGCAGCGGGCTGCGGACAACTGCCCAGAGGGAAGCGTTGGCAAAGGTCACCTTGGCTGCGTCCCCACGTGACTAAACCTTGGCAGCCAATCGCAAGGCGATAAAATGAAACAAGCCAATGCCGGCACCAATGGCATTACGCCTCGACGGCGTGCCTCCTAGGAGATTCGGAATTCGGAAAAACGCCATCAGAGGGGAGCTCCAACCGACGAAAAATACTGCTTCTGGGGCTAAATATGTGCGAAATCGTAATTCTGAAATTAGGCGATGGAGCCAAATAAAGAACAAAAAGGGCTTAGCATACGGGCACGCTGCCCTAAAGCCTAGGTGGCTATTTAAAATACCAAAATGACCTAACACTCCAATTACTTGAAAGAGAGTTCCCCGAAGTATCTTAAAATCAACGGGGCATTTTGGCTGCGGCGCCACGAGCACTTAAACGACCGGAAACGCTGATACGATAGCTGTACCCCCAAAGGAATTACGCACACCGGCCACCAGATAGGGTACGACAGGAGGGAAGAGAGAAGAGGAAGAAGAAAGACTGGATACGCCAGTGGAAATACGAAAATTGGGTAGGACCTGGCGGTTTGCTGATGGCTAGCACACACTCTCCGGACCACGGAAGACGGGCGACAAGAAAACTAGCTGTCCCAAAAGGTGTGGCGCTCCGCCAGGGGTCCACAAAACGATTCGTGTCTGGCTCCCTCGGGGAACCAGACGGGCAAAGACTAGGCAGACTGAGGACAGTCTCGCCGATCCGGCTCGACTGCCCCTCCCAAAATAGGAGTGCCACCACAACGGTTCGCAAAACCACGTCGATAATCGACCACCACGACGATAAAAAAAAGGTAACCGACCAGACCCGAAACGGGTGTGGCACGCACTGCGGCGGCGGCCACGAAACGCCGACTGGACCTTAACACCGGGTCCATGACGGTCGCCTAACAGTGCGGTTTTGGAAGGTGGAAAGAGAAAGAGAACAACGGGGTTGGGTAGTTGTCGCCGGGACGCGGTAGATAGTAATGACAAGGGGAAAAGAAAGGTAAAGATAGAGCATAGAGAAGGAGGGTTTGGGGTTCCAAATTGAAACCGTGAAAATATCTAATAAAAAAAAAACGCGCGGTTAGCGCTCGTCAAAATCGGGTCAATAGAACGTCTTACTTCCATGCACACTTCCGACCAACCGTTCCAAAAGAACATGGGGAGGGGGGGAAAGGGATAAGTCCCTCGCAACCTGTCCCACAAGCCACCTGAAGAGGGCACGTTGCGCGTCACGGGATCGGCGCATTGTGGGGTTCCCACAACAAGGAAGCTCGGGGAAAGGCAGGTACTACTGAAGATACGGCTCTAAGCCGGCGGTATGGCCGTCAAGGCCTACAACAAAAAAAAAGGAAGGGGGGTTAAGGAAAACGGGCGCTAGTAGACTAAACGTCCGTGGGATTGGGTTTTAGGTCTTTCGCGTGCCAAGTGCCTTTCGGGGCACCGGTCTCGTCGGACAGCTCGTAAGTGGCAAGCGAAACTTGCCGACTGATATAAAACGGCCCTATAAATTTTGGAGCCAACTTGGCGTTAAAATATTTCGCCGCACCGGAAAGTACGTAATTTCGTCGCCAGACTGTATCGCCAACGGCAAATTGAGCCGGGCGCCTTCGCAAATCGTATGTCGCCTTGGAGGCTTTGTACGCCACGTCTAGTCGCTTGACTATGTCTTCATATACCGACCTTAACGCGGGAGTCCGTCGTAACAAGTCTTCGCGACTCTCTACTCGTATTTGTTCCGAAACATCTACCTCCTCGGGGTTATTGGCGCGCGTCCCCTCTAACTGTATCTCTCTGCCGAAATTGGCGAAATATGGGGTGATGCCGGTGACTTCGTGTACTGCGGTACGCACTCCGCAAGCGACTTTCGACAAATATTTATCCCACTCCCGGTGGTTGTCTTTCACGTACGACGCTAGCATAGTTTTTAATACTCGATTAACGCGTTCTACGGGGTTGGCCTGCGCACGATAATGCGCGTTAAAGATAATTCGTGATTTATACGTATCGGTAAGCTGTCGGAATTCTCTACTGCGAAACTGTACGCCGTTGTCAACCAAGACGTACTGAGGTGCTCCAAAGGGCAAGAAAACATCGTTCTCAATTTTCTGAGTCACCGCGGTCGCGGTGGCGGTACGCAACGGGAAGAAAAGGGTAAATTTGGTAAAGTAGTCAGCCACGGACAGAATATATACGTAGCCTTTCTTTGAACGGGGCAACGGCCCTACAATGTCGATAGATATCATTTGCCACGGCTTATCCACCACGGGGTGACGACACATCAAGCCGGCCGGGCGTTTTTGTTCGGGTTTCTGCGCTAGGCACGTCGCGCAACGGTTAACGTAACGGGTCACATCCGCCTTAAGTTTAGGCCAGTAATACTGTTGAGCGATACGGCCGTAGGTCTTATAAATACCTAAATGGCCTGCGGTAGGTTCGTCATGGTTTTTGCGAAGAATCTCGGCACGTTGAGGCTTCGGAACCACCTCTTTCCAACTCGTGCCTTCGTCCAATTCGGGGTATTTTACGTTGACATGTTTAAACAATTTCCCTCGCGACAGTTTCCACGCCGAATACTTGAATGGTCTTTCTCCGACGCGTGTACACATGCGCCTATACCAACGGTCAGTTTGACTGTCGTTCGGCGCCTGAACGCCGGCTCCAGGTTCTCCAGAATCGACAACTGAGACTACATCTATTTCGGGTATAGCACGGGATAACGCATCCGGAACGACGTGGTCTTTTCCCTTCCGGTGTTTGATCGTGAAGTCGTATTGTTGGATACGAACAGCCCAACGGGCGAGTCTCCCGGTGGGTTCCTTAAGATTATTTAGCCAGATAAGTGAATGATGGTCAGTAACGACTGTGAAGTGAGTGCCTTCTAAATACGGACGTAACCTCTCTATGGCTCACAGGACGGCCAAACATTCGCGTTCCGTAACCGAAAAATTACGCTCAGGCTTCGTAAGAGTCCGACTAATGTAACAGATGACCTGTTCTTGGCCATCAACGGTCTGAGTCAGCACGACGCCGATACCAACATTGGAAGCGTCCGTCTGTACGAAAAACAGGAGAGAAAAATCGGGACACGACAAAATGGGTGCCGAAACTAGGCAATTTTTGATGGTTGTAAATGCGACTTCGCATGACTCGGTCCACTCAAACTTCTGAAACTTTTTCAATAACGACGTCAACGGAGCAATAATGGCTGAGAAATTTGGTATGAAACGCCGATACCACGATGCCATGCCGACTACTCGCCGTATCTCCGAAACGTTTCTAGGTCGCGGCAAGTTAAGAATCGCCGAAACTTTATCGGGGTCGACTAAGAGTCCTTGGGCGTTAACGACATAGCCCAGGTATCGTAATTCCGGGTGGCAAAAATGACATTTATCACGACCCAGTGTTAAACCAGCGTCGTTTAGTCGCTGCAATACTTCGTCTAGAATCTCGACGTGCTTTTCGAAAGTCGGGGTACAAATAATCACGTCATCTAAATAGACAAAGACGTAAGGTTCCAATTCGGGACCCAACTCATGGTCGACGAAACGTTGCCAAGTCGCTGGCGCGTTATGAAGCCCAAAGGGCATGCGAGTAAATTGAAACAAACCGCGCCCGGGTACTGTGAAAGCCGTTAGTTCCTTAGATTTCTCTTCCATTTCAATTTGCCAGTACGCGGATTTGATATCAAGCGACGTCATGAACCGGGCATCGCGTAAGCGATCCAAAATCGAAGACACGTAAGGTATCGGGTAGGCGTCCTTCTCGGTGACGCTATTTAATTTACGAAAGTCAACGCAGAAACGATAGGTTCCATCTTTCTTTTTAACTAGTAAAATCGGGCTCGACCAGGCTGAACGAGAACGTTCCACAACGCCTGATTTAAGAATACTGTCCAACTCAGCATCGATATGCGCCTGCATTGCGGGAGAGACCGGATAGTACCTTTGTTTAACCGGTGCCGCCTTAGTAGTGATTTTATGTTGAACGTACTTGGCGCAGCCGAGTTCGGGTTTAGCGATAGTAAAATGTCGGTTTACGAGAGTGTCTAATTGGGCTCGTTGATCCGAGTTCAGGTCGAACATAGACTGCAAATTGCCGGTAGGAGTATCAATGGCCGCTACGCCGGGTTTTGAGAATTCCCACTCCCCTCGAAACACGTCTGGGACTATTCCCACTGACTTCCAAAAGTCTATCCCCAGGATCAGGGTGTGCGGAACCTCCGGAACTATTAAAACATCGATAGCTACCACTCTGTTATTTAAACGAATAGGTAAGTGCAGGGTACCTAGACTGGTCACGGTCTGTCCATTTGCCACTGAGCAAACGGGTCTCAGCTTCTTATTTATGTGCAGGCCTACAGTACGCAACACGTCCCAACCCTTAGCTCCTAAGATCGTTCGATTCGCTCCTGAGTCCAACAAAGCTAACAACTCGAAACCCATGATTTCAACAGTCACATGCGGTCGACGGTCATCAGATGACCTTTCTAATACGTAATCGAGAATGACTTTATTTTTCTTAAATTTGGTCTCGCGCTCCTTGATAAGTCCCTTCATAAATTTAGTCGAATTGCTAAACACGCGCGAGGACACTGCTCGACCGTTCAGCGTCTCGCGGGGTCGTTTCCCTGTCCCCTATCTCTTGCTCGATAACGAGGACAAGTGTTTACGGTCACTTCAGGTTTGCCGCAACGGTAACAGAATTTCTTGCTGCGGGGTCGCGGACACCTACTGGCTCTATGGCCTGGTTCGTTTCAGTTCCAACACCGCATGCTTGACTTGGGTGCCGGTTCTCGGTTCCTCCTCTCGGGAGTATTAACGTCACGCGTTTCGACAACATCAACTGGGCACGTTTCCGCGATAGGCGCGACCTCGACGTATGCCAAGTCTGTTTCTAAGTCAGACTTCTTTCTAGAAGGTGGCACGTAAGTTTCAATGGCATAGCGCCGTTCTTCAATCTTCCGTCCGTATAGCGCTAGCTCGTCGATCGACCGGACTTCCGTCAATCCCAACTGGGTTTGGTATAATGGTGAAATATTATGCAACAAAATACGCAACTGTTTCTCCTCGGGAACCGCTTCGGTCAGGCGCGAAAACATTGTGCGCATGATAGCGATATAAATGCCCATACTTTCCGTAGGGCCTTGCGTGCGACGTCTAATTTCGTTCAACAACCGTTCATCATAATTAGCAGGCTGAAACTCTAGACGCAATAAATCGACTAACTGTTGCCACGTGTTAGGGGTCGCTCTATTCGCGCGATACCATAGCAATGCGTTGCCCGAAAACAAATCGATGGCCTGCATAAACAACTCTTCTTCGGTAAGGTTTCTGGCCACTCTGAGTTCGTTAACACGCTCGATGAAAGCGTTGACCGACAGACCTTTCGGGTCACCTGAGAATTGTATGTTCCATTTCGAAACAGGGGTTGCCTTAAATGAGATCGTACGCGACATCGGCGCAACAAAACTCGGAGTCGACATAGTTGCCGCCGTCGTAGTCGTAGTCGTCGTCGCGACAGTAATGGTAGGTGCGACACCGGACGTCGATGGCAGCATTACGGCGCTTTCCTCCTCAGCCGTAGTCGTAGACGACCCTAGCTTTACTTGGTTAAGTTCGTAGGTTGAACGTATGAGTGATAATTCCGCGAACGCTTTTTGTTTGAGCGCTCGCTCTTCCTCCGTTGTAGCTGAACTATTCGTCAGACGGTTCATTCCGTGATAAAATTTCGTTTCGATCGTAGCCGCTACTTCTTTAGTCGGGTTAGCTAAATATACCTGAATCTTTTCCTCTAATTCGCCAATCAATGTTGTCACGGCCGTGAGATCCTCCTCGAACGTATACGGGTACGTCGGTCGTGTATCCATATCTGCGCGTCCCTCCTCTCTCAATACGTCGCGTAACCGGGAGCGCAACAAGGTAACCGCGCCGGAAGCATCACGGCCTCTGATTCTCAACTCGTATTCAGCCTCCGCGCGAAGCAGGCGTTCAATATGTAGCTTTAGCACCATGTTTACAAACGGGAAAGGAACGACTTATATTATACGTCGTATAAAAAGAAAAACGTTAGCACATGTTTGGTAAGTCAATTACGTCAGATAACCGAACCAAATCGTAGACGGCCAAGACGGGAGAAATCGGGAAAAAGTGGTTTGTTACCTTTCACACGACCGATGGCTTAACGGGACTATCCGTCCATATTATTTGCGAAAAGACCGAACATAAGCGAAAAAGAGCAAATTCCAAAACTAGGCGGTCAACGAATGGCTTAACGAGCCTACTACCGACCAACAATGGTTCCAGACAGTACTGCGCCCGAAATCGAGCGAAAGAAAAAGAAAAAAAAAAGAAAAAATCCGAAATGGGGTCGCGCGTTGTCACGCAACAAGGTCTCGGACGTTAAAGCGTCAGAATTAAGACGCACAACGGATGGGCTTAACGAGACTACTCCAGTCCAATAACAGCAACAAGCAACAATCGGGCCGCCAAAATTAAGACACACAACGCAAAAAAAAGAAAACCTCAAAATGAGGTCGAGCGTTGTCGTGCACCAATAGGCTCCAGACGTGGGAGCACCGAAATTAGGTGCGTTGACGAGAACAAAGGAGCCACAAGGCCCCACAAGGCCTCACACGATGGGCTGCCAAAATTAGGCAGACAACGGGTGGCTTAATAAGAAAAACGAACATACAAGGCCCCCGATGTTGGACGCCAAAATTAAGACGCACAACGAAGGGGCTTGACGAGAAGACGAATATCAGAAAAAAAAAACAGGCCCACACGTTGGGATAGCCAAAATTAGCCTGTTACGGTATTAAAAGAACTTTACGACACCCACCCAAGGTGAGCATCGCACCACGGAATCAGTCCTGAAAAACTGGCACACTTGCCCTGAAATCGGTTCGAAATAGGCTAAGGGGCCACGGCTGGGACCCTCAGGGAGTCGGGCGTGAGTCACACGATACGTTCTGGGCAAGCGCGTGGTGGCATAATATATACAGGGTATGTCGAAATCATGAGGGCGCCACCAAGCCTGTCTTAACCCGGCTAACCGGGCCTGGACGGTTAGACGGGAGCGAAGCATGCAAAATACTCCGCCAATAGGATTACTCAAGAGTTGCAAGGTCAAATAACAATTTCGGGATTGCCTTATGCAAGGATTGTAATTAGGTGTCAATCCGACCGCGACTACGCAGCTGTCTCACCCACCTGCACGCTCAAAGCTTCCTCGTTCTGTCGTACAATATTCAGTACAATGAAGGCCCCCTCTATCTGTAACAGAACATGCACAAGTCGAAACAAAACAATAGTTCCCTTAACTAACCAATCATATATTGAACTTCGGGTTACAATGGGGCAGCAGAGTGCGTCGCCCTATATCTATACTTAACCTATAATTAAGGGCACCAGCTGGCACGCGCGCTCTAAACTTAACGACAGATGTTTAACAGTAGTGAACAGTAATGAACAGTAATGAGCAGTAATGAGTAGTAATGAGTACAAATATGCGCGTCGCCTTATGCGGCGGACAGCGAAGATTTAAATTAGCACTCGCGGCATGAACAGTCTGCAAGTCTGAATGAATGCACAAGAGCAGTAATAAGTAGTAATGAGTACAAATATGCGCGTCGCCTTAGGCAGCGGACAGCGAAGATTTAAATTAGCACTCGCGTTCACAGCGGTAATCAGGTTAAAGTCACATACCTTAATGCGTAGGCGGCGAGGGAGCCTGGTACAGTTGAGTTGCGACAGGCTGCAGTCGTAGGTGGCAGGTACCTTCGATGTTACAACGGCTATAGGGGTGAATGCACAACCGCCTTAATGGCGACGGGAGACGCGTCAATGACGCGTACAACGGGACGACGAAAAAAATGGGCCACTTTCGTTCTGCGGAACAAATCCTCGTAGGTCGAGATGAAGGGGGCACGACCCCTTACTTACGGAAGCAGGAACTGGGCTCAAAAACACCCACGCTACGCCGAAGACAATTCGAAAACTCCGACTCACAACCACCACACGAGCGTTCTCTGCAGCGGGCTGCGGACAACTGCCCAGAGGGAAGCGTTGGCAAAGGTCACCTTGGCCGCGTCCCCACGTGACTAAACCTTGGCAGCCAATCGCAAGGCGATAAAATGAAACAAGCCAATGCCGGCACCAATGGCATCACGCCTCGACGGCGTGCCTCCTAGGAGATTCGGAATTCGGAAAAACGCCATCAGAGGGGAGCTCCAACCGACGAAAAATACTGCTTCTGGGGCTAAATATGTGCGAAATCGTGATTCTGAAATTAGGCGATGGAGCCAAATAAAGAACTAAAAGGGCTTAGCATACGGGCACGCTGCCCTAAAGCCTAGGTGGCTATTTAAAATACCAAAATGACCTAACAACGCTTTACGGTGGTATTCTTTGTGAATGGAAATAGTAGTATTGCTTTTTGCAATGTTTTAAAGCATAACGCTTTGCAAGGTTGCTGTTGTGTATACGAGGGCTGCTGAAAGCACAACGCTTTGCAGAATGACCTCAAAAAAAATGTTTCGGGTTGCTGTTGAAAGCATAACGCTTTACAGGACAGACTGTAGAAAGAATAACGCTTTACAGGACAAACTGTAGAAAGCATAAGGCTTTACAGGACAGAAAACGAGCTTACTGTTGAAAGCATAACGCTTTAAAGGACAAAAGAGAAAACGAGGTTACTGTTGAAATCATAACGCTTTACAGGACAAACTGTTGAAAGCACAACGCTTTACAGGACAAAAGAGAAAAGATCTTACTGTTGAAAGCAAAGCACCTTGCAGGACGAAAAGCTGGGTATTGGATGTGAATATTGAATAGAAAATCGCTTTATTGATATGTTATTGATGTTGTGATGATTATGGAATGTATGAAAAGTTGATTGCTGTAGGAGTAAAACTCGATGCTTGAGAATTGTTTCTCCATTACAGCTGGTTTGGTAGTTAAATACGAGGAGGACGAGGGCAATGGAAATCAACCCTGACGACCTTTCCCGGGTCCGACTGCAAGACCGAGACGAATTTATTTTATTTCACCTCGTAGATTTTAAATAACCCCCTTTTCATTATTCAAAACATTTTTATAATAAAAACAGGGTTATTTTCAATATTTTTAATTACACTAAAATCTTTTCCTACATTTTTTAAGTTTGTTATTTTCAATAATCGAAACAAATTACATCACCGTATCAAATCTTTTTTTCTACACTCTAGTTTTAATATATTTGATTTAAACCTACCAAATTTCTATTTTATTTCAATTAAGTATTTGTCATTCGCTTGAAACTGCAATTTTTAACAGTACAAGATGTTTGTCGGACAACAAGATTTTCTTCAAATTACTACATTTTAAAAATTATTTTGAACCTTTTATTTGAATACAATAAAATCATTGACAATGAATTGCTTTGCTGATTATTATACCTACATTTTAAGCATGACTACCTGAAAAAGTAATTGCATCCTTTATCTAATATACTTGTCTGTCCGTCCGGGACGCTGTTTCAGCAGCCAAACCGTAAGAGATAGAGAAAAAAGTTATTAAAGTTATATGTTTGGAATGGTCATGTCAGGTCAGGAACCGAATTTCAGTCTCTAACACTAATTATTATCTTAATTATCCTAATCCTAACTTTTTAGGTTAGATTCTAGGCAAATTTTATCAAGGCGAATGCGACTGGTAGTTTGCTACCAACAATGACGTCATATACGTACGTGTGGTGAATACGCGTTCTATTTGCAAAACGGTCTTTTTTGTTTTATTAAATGAGACATTTGTCTCACTGGACTGCTAGTTTCAAGCTAATCTAAATATTAACAATATTACTTGCTGACAAATTGAAACAAATCTCTAAAGCTCTAAAAACTTGGTACGTGGTACTTTGCCTGTCGACAGCCTCTGCGCCCTCCTAGTAAGTTAATTGCTAATCGCATTAATGATATAATGAGGGTCGTATATTTTATTACAATTATTTATGGAACATTTGTCTAAATTTTTATGAAATACTTTGCTTTCATTTGCAACAATTTTTTGTTTTTTTATCTAAACGTTTCAATCGCACTAATAATAGTATATTATGGGACAAGTGGTTGAAATAAAATTCCAACGTTGGGAGTGGTTTTTTTCAACGAGCGAAGCGAGTTGAAAAAAGTAACTTGAGACGTTGAAATTTTATCAGCCACGAGTTACATATAAGTACTATTTTTTCTACGAATTTTCCCTCATTTTAACAAAGTAATGCACTTTAGAAAAAATTAAACATAAAGTGACATTTCTCTTGTCATCAATTGAATGTCAAACAGTTTGAAATACCGGTAGTCCGAGCATTTCGATCTCTAGTGGTTGAATGCAACTTCAACCACCGGACTCAATGTCAAAATGACTGATTTCAATGTCATGAGTAGAAAAAGTATATTTCACGCTCATTAGCGACCATGAATTTATTTTAATACATACATTAATGAAAACTTACATTGTATGTACACAATAATTTTAGGATGACATTTGTGTGCCATAAGAATAAGACATTATTTCTACATAATGTAGTCTGGAGATTTCACCTCTCGTATACATATCAATTGTATTGTGCTGCAGAACCTTTTGTCTATCAGTTACATTTCTAGATTTATCAGAATCAGAAGTACACCTTAGCATTTTTATGAACGTTTCTACCTGAATGCTTTTCAGAAAGTTAATAAACAAGCAAAAATGGGCCACTATTAGCTAATGTTATTACACTACTTTAGTTAAAGAATTAATCGGCTTATCTGCCTATCTATTAATGACAAGTGTAGTTGTCCAGTCGGATTTTAATGCAGGCTCAAAATTTTGAAAAAGAATTATAAATTTTTAGAACATGTAAACTGAATAAAGAAAAATCTCGTCATTTAGACAACTATAAAACATTCACAGGATTTTTAATTTTTTAAAATTTATTAACAGGGGTATATTAGAGTTTTTAAAAGTAATTTAAATAGATATTAGCAACCATTGAAAAATATTTTTCCTAAAAAGCACCTCGCAAAGAAAACGTTAAAACTATGCGAACATTACTTTTCAGTAGATGAAATTTTGAAAAATATTTTAAAAATTGAAAAATTTAATGTTTGTCAGAGTTAACGATAAATTGTTGATTTCTGGTCTTGAGATTGTTCAATTAGCCAAAACTAACAAAAAAATCAAATCTTATTTAATTTTCGAAAAAAGCTCTTTTTGGATTGTGACAATTTCGAAAAATATGATTTTCTAAGTAAGTCAAAATCTATAAGTATATCTGATAGGGACTAAATAGGTTATCAGACAAGCATAAATTATGCTGTAAAATTTTTTTTTGAAACAAAAATGAAAATTTTCTCATTTATTAAATTCTGATTTTAGCAACTTTTGGCACCTTGAATTTAGGCAATTTAAAGTGCATTATTAGCTTAGCTCTTCACCGGCGAAATAGCTTGTAGATATTTCGAGCTTCGTCATCTGATGTTTAGACGACGCACGTTGCACATTTTGGTATCGAACGGTATTGGACGACTTTTACGTCATCGATTTAACCTGTGGTCGCTATTGGATTATTCTGACGTTAGGTTGAAGAGCGTCACTAATTTATCGATTTCTTAAAACAAGTGAATTTACTTCCTTCGTTCGTGGCATCCATCTTGACTGCTTCGAAAATTTGTTGGCTTTTGTGAAAATCTCCAAGCACGATTGCAGTTTCGCTCGTTGTTTGCAGAGACAAACGAGCTTTGTTTGGGCTCGTATCTCGTAGGTAACTTTTTGCGTCCTTAATGTATTTCTAAGCTGTTATAGGCCAATGTTCTACGTCCCAAATTTTTCATGGCCAAATTGCACGTGCCAATTTCTGACGATCCGCTTGATGTTATAGGAGATTTCCTAAACGGGGTTAAATATCCCACGACCTAGCTTCCTCCCACGTCGAATCTTGGTTCATGCTGGAATTTACCTGCCAGGTTGCTGCATGAAGAGGCTTCCGACTGCTCTCCTCTCGAAGAGCTCCGATACCGCATCATGGTAATTGCCCGCCTATGTGCTACCAGTCGAATTAAGGTGCTGTAATTTATTATGTATTTTGATTTTGTGCTGCCCCTCTGCCGTCGATTTCAAGAGGGCAGATGAGTTTCTTGCATCGCACACCTCTTCCACGAATTGCATAATTCAAGAATTTATTTGAGGGATTTATCTTCAATTATAATGTTCCGTTATACATTTAATTGTAGCGTCGACTCAGATCGACTGCAACGTTGTTGCCCTTAAATTTAATTTAACTGCTAGTGGTAGAAATTTGATGGAGATATCAAACTTTGATTTATTGTGAAGTATCCAAGTGATGCTACCAATTTAATTGTAATTTAATCATTTAAATTTTATGGTTTATATTGTAAACTAGATTTTGTTTTTTGAGGGATTCATTCTATGCTTATTTGACACTGTTAACTGTGTTAAATTATTTAAATTTTATTGTTCTTATTGTGACTTGAACGGAGTCAAAACTGTCACACGTACGACTCAATAACGAGCCTATTGGCTTACTGGAAGCGTCGTTTTTAAACAGATCTATCTAATAAGGTTCTCCCCAGGTATAGAATGCGCTTAAAAAGAGTAGCGAATGCAACTGCTCATTCACTAGGCGTGTGCCACAACAAGACGTTCGAGAATTTAATTATATGTCCTTATATTTATGTACGTATTTACATATGTTCTTTTTGCTTAACTTTACTAATTAAAATTGGAGGTCCTTATTAAAATAAAATCATAACTACATTCTCTTATGTATATGTATTAAATAGGGTTGTATTTATAACTGAATTGCATATTTGATCATTATCCTATGTACAAGCTGCATCAAATTTGTTGAACCACGTTTACCATTATATGTGAAGTAATGCCCTCTAGCTTTTTATTTACTGCTGCATCGAGTCTCTGTTATTATTGAGCTATTTAGGTCGGCCGTTACGAATTTCATCAGGGAGTATTATTACCGAAGCTGGACAACAGCGTGGCGCCCTTTTCGAACCTGCAACATCAGGTAATCGTAGTGTTCCTTGGAACCAACTCCCATCTGCGGCTTGATCTGTCGCGAGAGTATACTCCCAAGCTACCCCTTTTGGTGAGAGAGACTGAACTGCGCCCACTTGAACGCAAGGTTTTTGATAAAACACTTCGCAGTCGTCAGGGATCTTGTATTGGGTGGTGGGTACGACATTGTAGCTACCACCGAGACGTGATTATCGGACGCAATTTCTAGTAATGCAGTAAACATTGCTGGATATAATATTGTGAGGCGGGAGGTGTGGATTTTTACATAAAGTCTGCCCTAGGTTTTTGCATTCTAAAAACGGAGAATAAAATTGAACAGCTCTGGATTGCAATATCTTGTAATAATCGCAGATATGGGTTTGGAGTTGTTTAGAACCCTCACAGAAGCCTTTATGCCAATTTCTTTAGTTCTTTAGAAAATACTTTTTCAACGATCTTGTCTCAGATTGAAGATGTATTTTGCTTCGGCGATTTTAATGTTAATTTAGTGGATGTGGAGAGCGCTGCTTCAGTTTGTGCTCTAGAATTTTTTGAAGCGTTCGGACTCACTCAGTTAATAAATGAGCCTACGAGAATTACTGCTGAATCAGCCACGTTACTAGATTTTATTTTAACTACTAATACAAGCATTACAAAAAATGCACTAGTTATTCCCTCACATGAAATAGATCACAGTTTGATTTGCGTGTAAAATCGATATTCCAAACGTAAAATCAAAACAGGCTATTTACATTTACAGGGATTTTAAAAATCTTAATTATGAACAGTTTAATTATGACCTTCAGTCTATACCCTGGCGGAATATTTATCAGTTAGACAACATAGATGATAAAGTCCAGTTTTAACAGAAAATTTAACTATTTTATTAAATCTACATGCTCCATTTGTTAGTTGTAGAATATCGAGAAAGCCCGCGCCGTGGTTGACCAACACCCTTAAACAAATGATGTGCTTACGTGACAAGGCTCTACGTCGTTTTAGTGTAAGTAAGAATCCTGTGCATTTTACTTATTATAAGCAGCTGAGAAATGCGGTTTCTGCTGCAGTGAGACGTGAAAAAAAGGCGTATTATGTAGAAACATTCAAACAAAATTCGCGATTATTTTGGAAAAAACTAAAATCTTTAAATTTAACTAGCAAAGCAAGTAACGCTGATCTTCCTCCTACCTTTGGTGATGCCGATGAAATTAATAATTATTTTATAAATTCAATTCCTCGATTAATTACGAATAATAATATGTTATCTACTTTCTAGTCTGTCAAATGTACTTTACTATTCCAACCTGTTGAAGAAGAAGTTCTTAAAATTATTTGTTCCATTAAGTCTAATTTTACTGGTGCTGATGGTCTTAACATTCATATAATTAAATTGTGCATTCTCTTTTTATTGCCAGTTATAACTCACATTGTCAATTATTGCATTAGCAAGTCCGCTTTTCCCAGCTGCTGGAAAAGAGCTTTAATATTGCCTATTCCCAAAATAACTGCACCCAAAGAAGTCAAGAATTTACGGCCAATAAGTATATTGCCCACACTTTCAAAAATAATTGAACGAGTAATTGAACGGCAACTCAGACAGCACTAATAAATCAAATAATACCCGTTACTCAATCAGGCTTTAAACAAAATCACAGCTGTAGTACTGCGCTCCTGCATGTAGTCGATGACATTGTGGTTGCTACAGACCAAGGTAAGTTGACAGCACTGGTTCTTTTAGAATTTAGACTATTCAAAGGCTTTTGATACTATCAACCATTCTATTTTAATATCGCTTCTACACTATATAGGACTTAGTCCTGAGTCAATTGCCTTATTAACTAGTTATCTTTCTGAAAGATACCAAGCTGTTAATTTGTATGGTTGTTTATCTAATTTTCTAAAAATTGATACTGGAGTATTCCAAGGCTCCATTTTAGGCCCAATTCTCTTTTGCATTTATATCTCAAATTTTTCTTTAGTCTTACAATCGACTGAATGCCAGTTTTACTTCCTTTTACAATAAAGGAAGTATTGGATTCACCCCAAAAATTTGAAATTGAGTTTTCAACAGATCTTCACGTTTTAGAGTCCCCTGAACCCAAAAAAACATTTTTTATTGGTCTGTCTGTCTGTCTGTGTGTGTGTCTGTTGTTAGAACAATTCTATTAAAGCAGTTACTTTTGGTATTTTAGCCTCAAATCTTAGTATTTTACGACTCACGCCAGAAAAATTCGTAATTTAGTGGTAATGTGATCAAAATTCATTTCCATAAACATTATTTCCGAGTTGTTCATTTCAAAAATTAACGTATGACAGTTATTGCATATTCACCGAGACTTAATTTTCCGTTGCCAACGTGTTATCAAACCTTGACCCTGCTGCAAGCAGTAGTTTTTTTGTTCTTTTAAATTCTTAGTAAGCCGCTTATCAAAGCAGCTTTGTTCTGCCCTTGCCTTCTGCATGGATGATGTCATCTTGCCACTATCACGTCTTAAGTGGTTCTTGACTCCGAAACGGCGGTTGTAATAATTTTACGTGTGAATCCCCTAGTTAAGTAAAGTTGTTTCAGTATTTCTATCCGTCTTACTCTTAAACGTAACGAGTAGAACAAGGACGTAGATAAGCCACGTCTGCGCTATGTCATTCTTCACGCTTACCGCTTGGCAGGAGCTTCACTTCGCTACCGGCTGTTGAACTAGAACAAACGTTTTTGGCTTTTCAGCCCCCGGCTCGCATCACTTTGGGGCCGGGGGACGCTGCTCGGACTTTCGTAATTTTCGTTGTGAATAGTGGTGTGTTTTGGGTGCATCGTGTTGTTTGTTGTACCAATTTAGCGTTTTCGAACTGTTTCGTTTGGCAACAAATCTCCGGCGTTGGTGGTGGTAAACTTTCCGTTTGAAGTCCATGTGAAGCATTAATTAGTGGGGTCAAGAGTTCTTATCGTCGAGGGTTGCGAGGCCCTTGAATATATCGTTTATACGGATCCTAACGAACTCTTTTCATTGAACCCAACGCTAATTTGAATTTAACGTCATATTATCGAAACTCGCACGTCGAGGGGTTTACCCCGTGTTATCGTTACGTCGACTTCGCCCTTCGGCGGATTCTATTGCATCATGCCACCCTTAGTTGTTGCCAGCATCTTCGAGGCTGTGCCCGCACCACGTCATCACCTGTGATTTCGCTGTCGTCCGTTCTTTCCGGTAGTTTGTTTGGGAAGCGACTCTACCCACAGTGCCGCTCGTAAATATGCAGCCAGCTGATTTCCTTCAGGTAAAAAGTCCTTGTAAACTAGTTTTACTGTGTGTATAACAAAAAGTGAAAGCCCCGTCGAATGTTGAACGATCAGCGCATTTGTTGTTAACGATGTATTTGCTATTTGCTAAATTTAACGCATTGGCGTACTTCTGTGTTTGCTGTTTAACGTAACTGGTGGCAGTTTCGCCCTTGAGCCACATTAATGTGTTTGCAGTCAAGTCCAATAGTTGTAATTAAGTTAACGTATGGCGCAATCTAACCTAACTAACCTTTTGAGTATTTTTAAATCTAACTAGTCAATGTAATGGCCATTGCCACCTGCATATATTTGATTTATCTCAATAGAGTTCTTTGTCAAGTACTGCTGGTTTTCATTGGTGTTCTGGTATTTGTTTTCGTTTTTATATGTACTGTTTCAGATGTAAGAGGAGATTAGCAGCTGTTTTATGATATATTGTTGTAAGGTAAGTCGATACTGTATGTAACTCGCCAACCAAACTCTGCCAAGGAAAAATAGCAAGGTGACTTTATGTACTTCCATTTTCAAAGTAATCTCACCTGTGTTGTTATTGTTGTTTACCGATTTAGTCAAGAAAATGGTGGCGTTCCGTTATTTAACATCTTTAACCCCTTTGTGTCAGAGCACAGCCCTAACTTTCAGATAGTAAAGAACCACGACCTTTCTCCACTGAGCACCCAATAGTCGGCGCATTTTGTTACAGCACATCTTGTAACGAAGGCTAGGGCTGAGTATTTGGCAAGATTCCCGATTTTGTCTTAGTCATTTTGTAAGTAACAGGTGTGGCTCTCAAGCGTATGATTTTGCTTTGCACGCTTGAGGGGCTGATTATTAATGCCGTTATAGCGGCTTTCGTCGTGTAACAAATTGGCTAATTGTTAATGTCGTAATAACGTTTTCGTGATGTAACACTGTGTGTGTGTCTGCCTGTGAACAGAATATCTCAAAAACGAAAAAAGGTATGGCGTTGAAATTTCATATATAAGTTTTGTGTACTATGTAGATGAGACAGCAAGAAGAAAATCGCATAACCGGTAGTAGGTGTCTACTCTCGTGATTTTTCAGTTTGTTTTCGATTTTTTCAAAAACGGCTCTAACTTTAAATTTTTACTACATTTTTAATGTGCATTGATGTGAAATAGGTGATTTTCCAGTTGAATACTTCTAAAGTGGGTTTCTTTTGTTTTTTTTTCTATTTTTTTTATTAACTCCTATTTTAAATAAAACACCCGGTATATTATTGCATTTTTGAATTCACCTTAAAATTCTAGAGAAAATTTGTCTCTTTAACTAACACTCTATTTTGTACCGTTTTTGTTGAATTTGTAATTTTTGAAAATTTGACAAATGGTTAAAAATTAAAAATGACATTTTTGACTAATTATAAGAACAGTGTAAAAGGAAGTTGTGTGAGTGTATCGCACCAGATTTTTAGATTTTTATGCTGATGATTGCCAATTATACCTGTCTTTCGAAATTGAAGATCTTTCTGATGCATGTGCTAAAATAAATCAAGATTTACAAAAATTAACCAACATTTCTAATGAACACTCCCTAAAACTTAATCCGAACAAATCTGCAGTCATGCTTTGTGGAAAGAAAAGTGACGTAAATTATGTATAAAATCACTTCAATCTATACATTGGCAAGGACACACTTACTATAGTTGAACAAGCCAAAAGTTTGGGATTAACGCTTGATCAACTTTGCGTTTCAATAAGCATGTAAGCAATTGTTTACAATCGTCATATACTAAATAAACAAATAAAAACTATATTGTGCAATAACTTAGTTTTATCTAAAGTTGATTTTTGTGATGCGGTGTATGGCTTCTGCTTGGGTTACAAAGATGTGGCTACAATTCAAAAACTTCAAAATTCTTGTTTGCGTTTGATTTTTGGAATACGGTAATATGCAAGAATTTCTCACAAATTTAAAATTTCTGGTTGGCTAAATATGGCAAATAGACGTCTATTACATAGCTGCTGTTTGTATCAAAAAAATGTAACTTCAAAAACACCGCCGTATTTGTATAACAAAATCAGGTTTCGTACAGACGCACACAACTTAAATTTACGCTTTAGGGGTAATATAACTGTCCCTACTCATCATACTCAACTAGGAAAGCGTAGCTTTTCATATTGTATAGCAAAATATTATAATCAATTACCCTTAGAGTTTAGAACATTGCCATTACCACATTTCGGCGATCGGCTCAAGCGTTACTTGGTAGCTAAGCAGAATTCTTAGATTACAGTCAATCTTTTCCTTTATATTAGACACTGCGTTTGTCAGTCACATTTTCAGTTTCAGTTCGGGTGCGGTGGTTCAGCCTCGTCTATGTTTATTTGTTCATTACTTGCATTGATATTTTGTTTTTAAAATGCCAATTTTTTCGAATTGGGTTAAGTGGAAGAGCAGTTCACAGTAATTCTACTGTGAACTGAACTTCCCCAAAATATTGTACATTTATTTAGATTTTTTTCATGTACTTATATTAATAAAGGCATTTATTATTATTATTATTATTATTATTAATTAGTGTTTATTAGCAGCCTTATTAGCACTGGGGGCATGGTGTCATTGTATCGGTTAATTGTTGTATTGGAAAGGGGTAATACATTTGATGCCGACTTTTTGGCTATCACTATATAAAGAAGGTCATCATTGGTAATAAAAAAACATACTCAGTTGAATGGGGTAAAGGAGTTTTATTGCTTCGAGCTAGAGCTAGGCGAGGTTTAAAATTCATTATTTATATTGATATAATTAAAACGTCAAATGATATATTGAAAAAATGTCGATTATGTGATTTTATACGTTCATTGAGTTTATATAGTAAAAACTAAATATTATAAAAATATCTATATCAAAGGTGAGTCAGTCTTAACTTTAGTTTCATATTATAATTAATAATTGTTAATAAATATTAAAAATAAAATGTGTATATCTGGTCACAGAGCAACAGAGATATATTGCAAGCATCAATTGAGATAGAAAACCCAAATAAGGCCTTAACAAGTATCAGCTGTCAGTTAGGGTCACTTTTGGGAGACCAGAGGAACAGCCGACTCCAAACGTCAAATACGTAACCTTCAAACATCAAACGTCAACAGATAAGTAATTATCTTAGTTGAACTCGTTAATCTACATATTCGTTTCAGAAGATCAAGAGACAACACGCGCAACTCGATGAGTAAACGCAGTTAGTAGCTTCGATCATAATAAAAACCGCTATTCCACGATAACCGGAGCAAAAATCCTGATTCAAATCCTTTTTATCTTCGTATAGTACAAGGATTGTTCAAGAGAAACACGCTTGGATCACTTAGGCACGACTTGGTCATCATGGTACATGCATGAGGTTATTGAAATTGTTTATTGACATATTAGCGAGGTGTCTGCCAAATTTCTTTGAAATTTTTTAATTGTGGCAATTTTTATAGAGCTGGGAAGTGGCGATTACTATAAAAAAATCCTTCCAAAGATAGTGTGCACACTGTTATTCAATTTTAGCCGCCAAACGACATCAACCATTAGAAATCCATGAAAGAATGAAAACTGCCGATGGTGGCTATAGTTATTCCTGCATAGTGGTGCAGAAAATTCCGACAAACTTCGCTCATCCAGGACATGTTCAAGTTGCAACTTTTGATGAAAATGTAAGGCGTTTGAAAACTACTTTACGTGCAAATAGACGCATTAAAGTCACATAACTTTCTGAAATGATGTGCATCAGTATACAAAGTGTTCGTTTCATTGGAAGTCACTGGAATTCATACTTTAATATTAAGAGATATTTTTGAAATTGAGTTACTAGATATTATGCTTCAGCCTCCAAACGTGTTTCTATTGAACAATCATCGTAATTAGGTGCGCTTAGGACAATTGAAGTGGGGCATAGTTTTAGGAATATGTCCGAACTATAGGCTAACGTCAGAATATGAGCAACAAACCTCCGAATTGCGCAAGGTGACCCTAATAAGTTTCTACTTAGAACTTGTAAGAAGGCTCCAACTATGACTTGATACCGTAGCCACTTGGTAGGGGTGTTATTTCGTGTGTAAGTAGATCTTCTAATTCATCTTGTCAAAGGCTGAAAGCCTGTTGCCAACTATACAATGTGTAGTTCTATAAGTTCTATTCAGTCGCGGCCTGGGTAAGTCGCTAACCTAAACTCCATTGAATTTACTAGAAGATATAGATATAATTACACATTATCAGCTTATTTAGTGATCTTTCACGCGTACTATATTTTGGTAAAAATAGATTTAAGAATTAAATTAAAGACTGTCACAACGAGCTTGGGCCGATATTAAAAGAAATCGTAATAATCTAGTAATTATAAATGTAAATTTAGATTTACAAAAATAATTGGAAAAAAAACGAAAAACCTGGCTGACAGAGCAACCAGAAGATGAAGAAACTCGAATACAGTTTCAAACAAAAACAAATAAGAAGATACTGTTTTTAATTCTTCCACTCTACATACCATGTATTTCTTTAGGGACAATGAGTACATATTTGTCGTGACATGTAGGGAGATGTCCCAGTTGATATCTTTCATTAATATTATAATAACTTAAGTCAATTCATGGCTAGGTGGAATGAATATAATTTGAATCTAAACAATTGCTTATCTGTTAATTAAATCTTTCGTACTTCGGCATGCAAGGAGAATGGACGCTTTCTCTGGGGGCTGCGATATTTTGGAAATGTATTGCTAAATCTCTGGTTTTCTGTTTGAAATCTAGAGTGAAGTTAACTTGCATATAACCAGTGTGTAACTAAGCTTAATAGTATTCTCGCTAATCCAAAAATAACCACTAAAATGCCGTTACACAATCTCAAGTGCAAGATGTTAAAGAAATCGTGCACTCAACTACAGAATTTTTTTTTTATTTGGAATGGACAAATAAAGTAGTTAAGAAAGTAAGTGACCTGTTGAAGCAAGAGATAAGGAATGTTTTGATAAATATTAAAGACAGATAAATAAACTGAAATTGCAACAAAAACATCTGGAAACGGAAAACAATCGTTTACCTGTGGAACTGAACGATTTAAGCCAGTATTCGAGAACATTCGTGTATTTGATGTACCAGAAAGCAACGGTGAAAATGTTGAGCAAAAAATAACAAACATTTTTAAAGAAAAGTTGCAACTTAATATTGTTGCCGAGTCAATAGATAGGTGCCACAAAATTGGACCGACGAAACGGGAAGGCGGGCGTGCAATTATTGTGAAATTTATTTCTTATCGCTATAAGAACATGGTTTTCAAGAACAAAAAATTTTTAAAAGGAAGCAACATACTAACGGGTGTCCGCCGGCAAATTTCATTTTTAAACTTAAAATAAAATTTTTATTTCTTAAAATATGTTATTGAAAAACAATACAAAAGAAACCTTAATCTTTGGGAAATTATTTGTGAAACAGCACATCCGCCAAATGACGCCCCTCACGTCGTATCACTTCTTCCAAACGAACTTGAAAATTTTGCATCACACGCGTAAGCATAGCAGGTGTAATCACACGAATTTCTCGGGTGATGTTCTGCTTTAACACATCCCAAGTGGGTGGTGCATTCTTGTAGACTTTTGATTTGAGATATTCCCACAAAAAAAGTGGGTATCCAGTGGCAAATTTCCTACGAGAATGCACCACCCGAGAAATTCGTGCGATTACACCTGCTATGCTTACGCGTGTGATGCAAAATTTTCAAGTTCGTTTGGAAGAAGTGATACGACGTGAGGGGCGTCATTTGGCGGATGTGCTGTTTCACAAATAATTTCCCAAAGATTAAGGTTTATTTTGTATTGTTTTTCAATAACATATTTTAAGAAATAAAAATTTTATTGCAATTTTAAAAATGAAATTTGCCGGCGGACACCCGTTAATTAAGGAGGACTTATGCAAATCTCGCCTCCTTCTGCTCAACGAATGTAAAGAACAATTCGGTCACAAAAATACCTGTGTTCGTAAATAGATGCAAGGGGAAGATAAACTGCTATGGTGATATTCAAAAGTTTAAAGATGATACCACTCAAACATAAACGGTTAGGAATTGTGTGCAGGATGAGCAGCCCCGGGAAATTGTTTAATTTCATTATTATTATTTAATAAAACTATTGAATATTTTTTCTTCATTTATAATTTACATTTAGCTTTAATATAGATAATAAGATAAAACATTTTAGGAGGGAATTGAAATATTTTTAAACTGAGAGGGTTTTAAACATATATTATTTCAGTTTTAATAATGGCCAATAATTTGTTACGTATACTTTAGATGATTTTGATGAAATTGTCACGGTAACTTGCACTGATATACATAATTTTTCATTGTTACAAGAAAATAACAACGATTTGTTGATATTTCACTTGAATATTAAAAGTCTGAGGATATAAGTTTGGTCAACTGTTAATATTTCATTAATAAAAAAACCTTCAGTTATTATACTAGTAGTAGAGGGACTCCTAAACTGGAGCAACCTGTCAATCAAACTATTAATTAAATCCGCGAATTAAATCCGCGGATTGACCTAATTAATTTCGCGGATTGATCTAATTATTCTTCATATGTGCTACTGATTAATCACATATGAAGTTTGATATGTAATTTACATATGTGCTACTGATTAAATTACGCGAGGCCATTTTTAATTTGCTTCCGACTAAATTACGCGTCGGACTTCGGCGGCCATCTTGGATTTCTGGCGGGAATATTTGAAATTTGAATTTTTCCGATTTTTTCTAAGTTCCATTATTTGAATTTTAAACTTCCCGGGTGTCGGCCATCTTGGTGCGCGCGCACTTCTCACGGCTGTCGTTTTTAATTTTGAATTTTCGCGGAAATATTTGAAGTTCAAACTGGTAGATCTTCCGTCTCCCTCATCGAAGCTGCTGTCTCTCTCTTGCATTCCCTCGCGGAAATATTTGAATTTAAAAAAGCTATTTGCGTCGGACCCGAGTGGGAATCGAACCCTAGTTTTCTTGGCAGCAGCCTTAGGACCTTACCGCTGCGCTATCGAGGTCTGTTGAACATATAGAAATTGAACAAGACGTCATTTCGCAGCTCTGCCGTCACACCGGTCGAGTTGAAACAAACTATTTTTCAAAAATTTATATTTGAGAATAGGGAATGTTTAGCATATTGTGTTTACAGGCAGACACAATTTTAAAAAAAATTATATTTGTAACAGCTTTGCTAGAAATAATAATTTTATAATTTACAATATCCTCGTTGCTCCACCCTACTGGAAATTTCCATTCATCTGCGCATAATTTGAAAAGTTAGAATATGGTTAATTTTACGGTTCTATGTGTAATTACAAAAGACATTATAGCCTCGATGCGAACTTTCTATTTTGTCATCCTCAAATGGGCTAACAGGTAAATTAATCGTTCGCAGAAAATTTGAAAAGCTAGAAATAATTACTTTATTTTTATAATCTGCTCCATCAGATCGGTCGCTATAGAAATAATTACTTTTATTTTATATAGCGAAATCATAATTACGCGACGGCTATTTTTAAATTTTAGCGCTAATATATGAGTGACTTAACAAATATTTGTCCGTTATTTTAATTTTTAAAAAAGCTTCCTGCGATGTCCCATGGCTGGAGTCGAACCAGCGATCACAGCAAAAAATTTCCATTAAACGATGCTAGTTGCAGTTTAAAAAGGCCAGACCAGATCTAAAAGAACACGAGTTGATGTCGAGACTAGAGAGAGATCCGGCAACAATGTACCTATTCAGAAAATATAACCTTAAACTGAAAACAACCTAACCTAGCAGAAAAAGTGTCAGTTTGCATTAGGGAGTTTAGTTGCCGCAGAGGTACTGCTAACAAAATTACTAGATGGTCATAGCCTCACCTGACCCAAAAAGATCGTGAACGCCTAATAGTAGCAAATATTGGAGAAGGCTTGACTAATTAAAAATATAAGTCAAACCATTTTTTCTTGTAAAAAATTTACGAAAAGACGTAAGTGTTGGCGACAAATTAAAATAAATTTGAATAAAAGCACGCAAAATTACAAAAATACGTAGAAAATTTATAAAAATCGGCATCTTGTCACATTAAATTCTGCAAAAACGACAAAAAAACAATATTTTTATACAACTTTCATCGAAAAAATAGTAAAATTTTACGAAAATACGTCTGTGTTGACGACAAATGAAAATAAATTTGAATAAAAACGCAAAAATTACGAAAAGACGTATGTGTTGGCGACAAATTAAAATAAATTTGAATAAAAACGCACAATTTCGTTGAAAATCTTTACAAAGCGACTTTATAGTACCGAAAAAATGATGTAAAAAAGTTTTAAGAGTTATTTCTAAGCATAATTTTGCAAACGTTTAACAAATAAACCGTAATTTTTTAAAGTACATCACACAATTATGAAATCGTAGTTTAATTTATATGAATTTTCGATACTTTGTATGTGAAAAAATAGCTTCAATTACTAATATTTGAATAAAAACCTGCAATTTCCAAAGCATTTCGTTCAAAATTTTAGAAATTTATAAAAATCGGCATCTTGTCACCTTAAATTCTGTAAAAACGACAAAAAACAATATTTTTTTCACAACTTTCATTGAAAAATAGTAAAATTTTACGAAAATACGTCTGTGTTGACGACAAATGAAAATAAATTTGAATAGAAACACGCAAAAATTACGAAAAGACGTATGTGTTGACCCCCAAAGTAACAAAAATTTGAATAAAATCACGCAATCATACAGCATCTCACATAAATTTTCGCAAATATTGACATCATGTCACATAAATTATACAAAAACTGTCATCACGTCACTTGAAATTATACAAAATACGATATTTTTATTCAAAACAAAATTAAAATTGAACAAAAATCACGCAACCACACATCATATCACATAAATTTACACAAAAATCGACATCATGTCACATAAATTATACAAAAACTGACATCATATCACTTGAAATTATACAAAAAACGATATTTTATTCAACACACGATGAAAATTGAACAAAAATCACGCAATTACAAGCCATCCCACATAAATTTTCACAAAAATCGACATCATGTTACATAAACTATGCATAATTTTGCAAATGTTTTACACTTTTTATAAAATGCATCGCTCAAAATTAAAAGAAATAGCAATTTCGTTGAAAAATCTGCAAATGTTTTACACTTTTCTATAAAATGTATCGCCCAAAATTAAAAGAAATCACAATTTTTTAAATTATATCACGCCATTATGAAATCGTAGATTGATTTTCACAAAAATCGACATCATGTTACATAAACTATGCATAATTTTGCAAATGTTTTACACTTTTTATAAAATGCATCGCTCAAAATTAAAAGAAATAGCAATTTCGTTGAAAAATTTGCAAATGTTTTACACTTTTTATAAAATGTATCGCACAAAATTAAAAGAAATCACAATTTTCTAAATTATATCACGCCATTATGAAATCGTAGATTGATTTTTTGAAATTTTACACTTTGTAACTGTAAAATAACTGCAAATACTAATATTTTAGCTTTAGACTTTGTAATTATTGCAGATTCGAGAAAAAAACAAAGCAGAGTAGAAATAAAAAACACAAACACTTTGTAATAAACAAATATATTGTTCTTATTTCGTATAATACTTAATAATATAAATATAAATGTACAGCAGAATGTCTTATTTCTAAAAATTCGCTAGCAATTTACAAAACTGTAGTTTGAGGTGCACGACATTTCAAATTAAAAAGACTGCAAGTAATAAAATCAGAATTTCATTGTGTAATTTTAAAGTTTAAGATGCACCCAATCTAGAATTCCCTTCGTTTTTGGTGTTGATGACATCTGCCTTAGAGGCATTTTTCTAACGGCCCTTTTTTGGAGGCGTTTCCTTATCGGCGTTCTTCTGACTGAACCTTTTTGATGTGGACTTGGATGAGTAGCTGGTGTTTTTAATTTATATTCTAAATCGGACTCGCAGTTATCAGTTTCCATTTCGGTTTTTCCTGTAGTACCAGTCGGGGTTGGCTTCTTTTGCTGTTTAGGTTTAGCTAGCAGCACATTAGCAACGTTAAGGTCTTTGATGTAATCAGCAAACTGTAGGCGTCCGGGTGGATTAATAGTTTTTCGAGGCCGCAGAGTGTCGTGAATTAAATCGACTATGTTAGACGCCGGTAAAATTTCACCCTTTATAGTAACGGTACCCTTGTGATCCCAGCTCACATCGCTTGAGGTACTCAAAATGCGTAGGAAAACTTCAGCTTTTTTCTTAAAAGTTTTGGGAAGTGTAGATAAAATAACGGCATTTGATAGGCTGTCACTGGTTGTTTCAATAGGTATTTTGATTGGCTGCCGCGCCTGGTTTGTGAAATGAAGGAATCGTTGTAACACTTGATTGTACTGGATCCATTTATAGTGATCAGTTAATTTGGACTTTAAAACTTTTTGCATTTCGTCATCAAGCTGTGATAATATATTTTACTCCGCATCATCGCCAGACTTAAGACGTTGGACAAATTCCGGCGATACAATCAACATCTTCCGCTCTTTGTCCATTTTAGTCGAAAAGGAGCTCAGTCGTTTGTTCTAGTAGAGCCGTCGTGAATAAACTAGCTTAAAATCAAGACTTTCATAATAAATATATAAAAAAATATGACAGGTACGGGAATCGAACCCGTATTCTCTCTAGAGATCAGAGCTTGAATCTGACGCCTTAACCATTCGGCCAACCTGCCTCCCTATATAAACGAGCACTCTCTGCATAATTAAGAAAACATCTAGTTTAAAACCCTTTTATTTGCAATTTCATACAATACTAGCTTTTACCCGCGACTTCGTTCGCGCGAGGTTCGTTATTTGTGTATTAAATAATGTTCCGCCCCGCCCCGCCCCGTCTCGACCCTTCCCGTCCCGTCCCGCCCCTTTCCCTACCGTCCAGACCCGTCCCTTCCCGTCCCGTCCCGCCCCTCCTCTTCCATCCCATCCCCTCCCCTTCCATCCCATCTTTTTCCTTCCCTTTCCGTCCCGTCCGTCCCGCCCCGCCCCGCCCCGTCCCGCTTTGCCCCGTCCCGTCCCGTCCCGTTCCGTCCCTTCCCTTCCCGTCCAGTCCCGTCCCGCTCAGTCCCGTCCCGTCCAGTCCGTCCCGTTCCGTCCAGTCTAGTCCCGTCCCGTCCCGTTTCTTCCCTTATGTCATGTTCACCGTCTTGGACTTAAAAATAAATGCCATTTTCGCAATCAACGTCCCAATAAACCTCAATAACGACACCCATATCGATTTTTAGGCTTACTTACCCCATTTCACCCCCTAAGGGGTTGATTTTCGGAAAATCACGAAATACGTGTTTGCTTATTTGTTTTTAGGAGTACTCCTACGAAGTTTCAAGTCGAAATGTCTATTTAATATTATTTTTCCATACAAAATTGGGTTGAATTTCGAAATATCCTTCCTTATTCCTTGTATACATCATAAAGGGAACCTCTGTGCAAAATTTCAGCTTTCTGGGTCCAAGGGTTTGGGCTGGGCGTTGATGAGTCAGTCAGTCAGGACTTTTAGAAATATATATAAGATTTCATATAAATTAAGCCATGTACAAATTTCTTAATCAGGTTTTGATACGTATTTTATCGAAAGACTTGACCCTCAGCTGCCTTTTATTATTTGTCGTGATGCGTCATCGTTGAATTTACAAGAGCCAACCTGTCTGCTGTGTGACGTACGCAATGTCTCCATCCCTTTTTATTTTAAAATTCTATAAAACCAGAGGCCCGACTGATGCCGCACTAACACGTTTTAAACCATTGTACTCTGTTACCCTAGCAAAGCTGTTACAAATATAATTTTTTTTTAAATTGTGTCTGCCTGTAAACACAATATGCTAAACATTCCCTATTCTCATAATATAAATTTTTGAAAAATAGTTTGTTTCAACTCGACCGGTGTGACGGCAGAGCTGCGAAATGACGTCTTGTTCAATTCCTATATGTTCAACAGACCTCGATAGCGCAGCGGTAAGGTCCTAAGGCTGCTGCCAAGAAAACTAGGGTTCGATTCCCACTCGGGTCCGACGCAAATAGCTTTTTTAAATTCAAATATTTCCGCGAGGGAATGCAAGAGAAAGACAGCAGCTTCGATGAGGGAGACGGAAGATCTACCAGTTTGAACTTCAAATATTTCCGCGAAAATTCAAAATTAAAAACGACAGCCGTGAGAAGTGCGCGCGCACCAAGATGGCCGACACCCGGGAAGTTTAAAATTCAAATAATGGAACTTAGAAAAAATCGGAAAAATTCAAATTTCAAATATTCCCGCCAGAAATCCAAGATGGCCGCCGAAGTCCGACGCGTAATTTAATCGGAAGCAAATTAAAAATGGCCTCGCGTAATTTAATCAGTAGCACATATGTAAATTACATATCAAACTTCATATGTGATTAATCAGTAGCACATATGAAGAATAATTAGATCAATCCGCGAAATTAATTAGGTCAATCCGCGGATTTAATTCGCGGATTTAATTATTAGTTTGATTGACAGGTTGCTCCAGTTTAGGGGTCCCTCTACTACTTATACTGTCTGAAACATGGGAAGTTACAAATATTTCTAATTATAATATTAAAGGTTATTCAACATATTACAATGAAGCTAACTTCAACAAAAATTACGGCTTAGTATGTTACATAAGAAATGACTATTCAGCTAGAATTGACTCTGTTCAAAATAACTGAAGTCCCATTTACAAAAATTCAGTTTCAGGTAAGCGATGCAAACTATATTATTTTTGTTTATATCGTCCGCCTTCTGGAAATATCACTGCATTTATGAATGATTTAAAAGAAGTAATTCAAACCTCAGGGCATGCTGATGTTGCCATGATAGCGGAAGACATAAATATTAATTTACTTGATGAGAACAGTAACTGTGTTATTGATTACTTGAATCTTTTAAATGGTGAAGGATTTAAATCATTTATAAACATCCCAACAAGGCAAACACTAATTTCAGAAAGCTGGATTGACCATCTTTTTGTAAAAACTAAAAGACAGATCAATGATACTCCTGCAGTTATTGAAAATGCTATTACCGATCACTTTACTGTGCTACTGAATATTCAACAGGCAAGTGGATCTGTAAATAACTCCCAAACTAACACGCAGAAATTACTATGATAAACACAGAATTGATTATGACACTTTGAGATCTTTTTTAAGTGCGCATTCATGGAATGACGTATTGAACTAACTAATGTGAATGAGGCTTATAAAGAAGAAGACTGTACTAAGGAGAAATAACTCGCGTTTCGAAGCGGACCGCTAAAAGTACAAATATGGTAATCGTCGTGTATTAAACATACTTGAAATACACCCCATTTGATTAACAACCGTAAACTGACCTTTAACCGCGATTACAGGTTAATTTAGCTCGCTTCCAACTCTCGAACGGCAGCGAAAACGAACAAAAATGACCAAAGATAGTACACGCTGTCGACAGCGCCGCGACGGCTATCCCGGCATTGGGGCCGCTTCTATGCACAGCCATCATAGCAAGTTACGTCTCCTTAGTTCAGTCTCCTTACTTATAAATTATTGGCTAACCAACTACATGAACTCATAAATTTGTCAAAAATAGTTTTCCGTTATTCATCTCCCGTTGTATAATTAAAACCGTGGATTACATCAGGCATTATAAAATCAATTGAAACACAAGACAAAATGAAGAAAAAGTACTTGTCTGACAAAAATAATATCCTTTTATTTCAAAGATACAAAAACTACCGAACGTTGTGTGTTAGCCTTCATGGTGTATGCAGCTGTATATTTGCTTCTACTAATATAGTGCTTATAGTGAGTTCATGTTACTATATTACTGGTTCGTATAAAGAACTAAAGAGATGTCTGTCGTTAAAGACTGTAATATCTGCAAATCAAATCTGGGCAATGAAAAGTATATAAATTGCGATTTCTGTGCTATGCCGGTGCATCCAGCGTGTGCTGGAATATCGCGCGCTGAAACGACTTGTCTTCTGGTATGGCAAATCGGTCAATAAGCTATCGCTGTTCCGAAAGGACAATCAAAAACAACGAAATATCTGAATTGAAAGATTTGATTCTAAAGCTTAGCAGTAAAATATCTGAATTAAAGTCGAATAAACTTATGACGGCGTCCACAGAGTTAACAGAGGAGCTAATCTCTGAAATCAAGGAGCGTAATCTAAGAGCCCGTACTGAAATAGCTTATAATGTTTAAGAATCTATAGCTACAACTTTACAAAGCCGGGTTGACGATGACTCAAAGACAATTCATAAACTGATGACCGATTTATTACTTGGAACAACTGTCGATGTTAAACGTATTATGAGATTATGTAAACCATCTGTAGGGAAAAACAGACCTGTTAAAATGACTTTTTTTTCAAATTTCAGTTTAATGTGACATTATATTGCTTGATTGATGATGGTAAACTGTCACTTCATTGCCATGGCATCTAAAACACTTTATCTGCCGCTCTTCTGCGGCAGATAATATTATCTGCCGCTGACGAGATCAAGTAATTTTCTTTGAATTTTGTTCACAAAATTGTAAATAATTTGCTATAAAAACGTTTGAAGAAAAAATACTATATTTTATTCGGAGCAAAAGTATCTTTATGTGGCTCGACTGTACTTATATGCCTCGCAAGCTCGGCAGATAACTCGTCCAGCCACGCCACATAAAGTATAACTTTTGCTCCTAATAACATAATATACTATTTTCTTCAAACGGCAGTAAAATGTGACATACTGCTTGATTGATGATGCTATACTATCACTTCATTACCATGGCATCTAAAACACTTTATCTGCCGCTCGTCAGTGGCAGATAAAGTTCTATCTGCCGCTGACGAGATCAAGTAATTTTCTTCGAATTTTGTTCACAAAATTGTAAATAATTTGTTATAAAAACGTTTGAAAAAAAATACTATATGTTATTCGGAGCAAAAGTATCTTTATGTGGCTCGGCTGTACTTATCTGCCTCGCAAGCTCGGCAGATAAACCGTCCAACCACGCCACATAAAGTATAACTTTTGTTCCTAATAACATAATATACTATTATCTACCGAAAATGATGACTGCAAAGTGCTGAAAAATAAAAATAACATATCGGCAACAAGCAATGTGAAATTAAACTCTGATCAAACAATTATGCAGTTAAATTATCTCAAGTCACTTAGAAACCAGCTAGCCGAGCGAATTAAAAATGTTGAAATTGAACTAACCATAAAATACATACGCGGTTCTCCCAAAACAGTTGAAAATCATCAGAAAAAAAACTAATCAATAATATGCCTAACACCTATAACAAGTGCTTCGATAATTTTTCTGTATGTCATCTCAATGTGCGTTCTCTTAATTCTTCTTTTTATTACTTTTCCGATATAATTCTGGAAAAAGAATATGACATTATAACAGTAACTGAAACTTGGCTAACTTCAAATTTTCCTTCCTCATACATACAGTTACCGAATTATGAATTAATCCGAGCAGACAGACCTACACGAGGAGGTGGTTTATGCTTTTATATTAAATCCGAAATTAAATGGAAAGCGGTGAGATGGACTTCTTAAATAATAACAACCTAGAACAATAACGGATAATTATCAATGTTGGAAAGCAGCAAATAGCTACGGGTGTAATATACAAACCTCCAAATACTCCATCTAGTTATCTAAATCAACTTGAATTAACGCTAGCCCATTTATCACTCCAAACTGATCAAATTATACTTGTTGGCGATACAAACATCGACTTTTTATCGAACAAAATCAACTTGCATTATTTTACCAAAATACTGGATACTTTCAATCTACGTCAAGTTATAACTGAACCCACAAGAATACCTGAAACTACACACACACACTTCTAGACATTATCTGTATACACAAAATAACTGTACCTATTCGCTATGGTGTTTTGGATGCTGAAACTGTTTCGGATCATCGATTAGTTTTCTGTTATTTTAATTTAACCACATCAAAGAATGAACCAACCAAACTTACATATAGTGAGATGGTATTAAGCCCACAACTTGGATCTGTTTGCAGTGCAATTTAATTAACCGATTCAATAAAGCACAGATAGTCCAGTCAAATGGTAATTCGAGGTGGAAAGTTCTGGTGTAATTGGTTTTAGTGGTTTACTTTATGTTTTTTGGGGTGCTGAACACGAATCTGAAGTTGTCCAACAAAATTTTTTTCGGCAAATATGAGAAATCATAAAAAAAACCACTAAAAATCACAGGTTTTTTTTAGTTTTTGGCTTATAACTTGCAAAGTAAGCTTTTTACGCAAAATATGATCCTATATTAAAATAAAGAGGAGAAATTTTCCTACAATTCATATTCAAATCATTTTTTATACGACATATGGTTTCCGCCTAAGAGGCGTTGAAGAACTGCCGAAAATCAGTAGATTTTGGAAAATAGCAAAAAACACATTTTTACAGCCTTTCCGTTCATAGCACTAAAACTAAGCATTTCTTGTTCTCTGAATGTCATTTTTTTTTTTTTTTTTTTTTTTTTAATATCATAAGCATTTCTCTGTAAATATTATTCTATACTTCAAAAGAGCAGATAAAATTCTGTACAATTTATGTGTAAATATTTTTTTCGGACTTTCAATAGTTATGAGAAAAGCAATGACGAATGCATGAAGTAGTCAGTCACCTCCTTATTGGAGGCATATACTTAAATGCATCATTATACGTTTGCGCAGATATGTAAAATGTTAACCTTAGGTTATATAGGTGCAACAAAAAGATAAACAGCGATTCATGGTTGATTAATATGAAAACTGTGTATTTTTATCAATATAATAAAACAGGTATGTGTCGTATTGAGCAAGCGGACTATCTTGTGACCTTCAGCTCCCCCTCTTTCTGCTGATAGAGATATGAACAGATATTGCTGCTGATTGTTAGTACCATGACAACTGTTTAAAAAATCTGTACATTGGTAAGCCCAAGGTTGATGTGAAAAACAAGGTTGGCTTTTATGCTAAAGAAATTGGGAGAACATTTTTACTTTTATGGAAAACAGTAATGAGGAATGTCAGTTTTCATTAGACCAGTTAATAGCTCAGACAGAGGGTGAATACATTCCCCAATGGAAAACAGTAATAAACCATCTACTGGAGAGATATGGAGAGGAAGGGAGGATGTAATCATATCAAAGATTAAACAGAATACGATCGTATGTTTCAACATACTGGCCAGATACGTGGTACACCGAAAAACGTCTTCGATTAGTTGAAACAGCGGCTGTTATAATTCTTGAAGAGATAAGATCTGTAGCGTATGTCGTGGATGATTAACCCTCTCCAGATTCTTTCTTGCACGAAAATGAAAGCTTTGTTCCTGAGGTTCTCAATCTTTTCTTTGAAATGCTGATACTGAAGAAGAACCGCGAGGACAGTAATAAATGAAAAAAAAGTTTTAGCCATTGCACAGTGTTATTAGCGTTGTCAGACATAGTTCTTTGCCTTACAAACTGGACTATGAGCTTTTTTTATAAGAAGTATGGGTCACGAAAACTAATTGATATTATGTCAGCCTTGGGACTTTGCACCTCTTATTCTGAAGCTGTTCGTTTGGAAGTGTCGGTAATCATGAGACCATCTTTACGAATAGACTCCACAGCTTTCCATCAATCCGTTCATGACAACACGAATTTTAACACTCGTACACTGGATGGGTATAATACCTTTCATGCAATGGGATGTATACATTTGATAATCCCAAGAAATGCTATTGCTCCAGATCAGAGAATTGTCCTCCGAGTGAAGAAAATACTACCAGCTCAACTAGTTGGCGAGATGGGCGCTGTTTCCTTGAAAATTTTTGAGAAAGCAGGTTCTCCTGGCTTAAAGGATTTCCAAAAGTTTTTTGTTTCATCCGATACTATCACACCCTGTTTGGCGGATCTAATTTGACTTTACAGCAAGTAGAAAGATGTGCCCAGCATTCCAGGATGGAGTGGTTTCATGGAACAAACCACAAGTGGTCTCCTTTGTGACACAACCTTTGTTGCTTGCGTGCCATTTATCAATGCTCCACCGAGCGATTCAACAGTATATATACAGCTTTACTCACTTCCGTAGAACAATAAAAATCTATGAATCAGCAAGCATCTGTGAACACTTTCGACCTGCCGAGGCTGGCTTGGGAATGAAGAATATTCTGAACAATGGGGTTGGAAGAAAACCACAGATGATCTGGAGCCAGTAACCACGCTAGAACCTCCAGCACCTCAAGCCGTTTTGAAACTTATTTCTTGCAAATGCAAGAAGACCTGTTAGAAAAACTGTGGATGAAAGAAGCAGGCCTCAAGTGCTCCAATATGTGTGTGAACTGCGAAACCAGTTGCAATAACATGCCTCTTACTGAAATCGAAGAATACAGGGATGGTCCGGAACTTCCTGAAGTACTTGAAGGTAACTATGCATAAATAATTCCATTTCACCTTTATTTTTTTACTCATTCACTTTTATTTATGTGTTCAAAATATGTATCCTAATACAACTATTCAATGTTCAAACAATTAAAACTAATTAATTATATTTAATTTATTTTTTTCAGATGTAGAAGAACTAGAAGGCATCTCTGCAGAAATCATGGAACCTTTGGCCAAGAGGGCTTGGTTTGACTGACGAGGTTCACTTCAATGTCAATAATCATTTAATAATAAGCGTTTTATAAAATACCTACCTATATACCCATGTTATTATATGTATTCTTTAACATTGCACAGTTTTCATATTAATCAACCATAAATCGCTGTTTATCTTTTTGTTGCACCTATATAACCTAAGGTTAACGTTTTACATATCTGCGCAAACGTATAATGATGCATTTAAGTATATGCCTTCAATAAGGAGGCGACTGACTACTTCATGCATTCGTCATTGCTTTTCTCATAACTATTAAAAGTCCGAAAAAATTATTTACACAGAAATTGTACAGAATTTTATCTGCTCTTTCGAAGTATAGGATAATATTTACAGAGAAATTCTTAGTTTTAGTGCTATGAACGGAAAGGCTGTAAAAAATAAGTTTTTTGCTATTTTGCAGTTGTTAAGTAAAAGCAAAGTATAGTGAAAATAGTGAGCAAAGCAGAAAGGTAAAGCAAGATGAAGCATAATATAATATAGAAAATTGCAGAGAGCAATGCTGGAAGAAGGCAACAGAAGAGAAAAGATAGTAACGCGAAAATCAGTATATTTAAAAATAAAGTGCAATAGTGCAGAGCAGAGCAGTGACAATAATAAATAAATAACGTTTGTGTGTGCAACCCTATCGAACAATTTTAATTATAAGGTTAAAAACAATAATTTAGATTTAAGAAAATTGTAAATATTAATTATGAACTAAAATTTACTTTCATTTGTAACCTTTCACTATCAGAATATTAATCCATTAATATAAGAAAATCAACAGTAACTTAGCAATCTGATGCTATTTTGGTTAAAAACAAGAAGAACAATTAAATAAAGAATTCTCTGAAGTTTGTCTAATTTGTGCTCCAGATTTTTATATTAATAAACGAGCATTTTACCATGCTAAAAGTATTGAATTTTATTGCATATGTGTCCATGTTAATATGGAAGTGTTTGTGAGAGGTTTCACAGCATAGAAATACAAATTTTCCAATAGCATCTCCGAGGACATCGGCAGCCGTTCAGCTGGGTTTTCCGATTATCGTTTCCGGCAAAAGTAAGCATCCAGAGCCAGAGGTCTGTACTGCAATAGATTGTCGGGGGCTGCAAGAACGTCCCGTACAACATCTGCAACGAGGGGAGCTCCTCCAGCCGAGATATTTAAAAAGCGTCACTACGAGTAGCTCCGAAGCCTGCATAACGAGGTAGGATTAAACCTGCATTCGAGGGTTAGATTTGGGGAAACGCATCAAACGACTAGATCAAACCTTCCCGGAGAGGTTTCGCTTTCCCCAAAGACCCAATTGCGTGGCGTCAGTAGATTGTGCCGGATTTAGCAAGAATCGAAGCGTCTAGACACAATTGAAAATTCGGCGTACCTTCTACGCCAGAACAAGCAAGAGCCGGTAACGTAATCCTAATAAATAACGAAGGCGAGGGATTTTTAATAGTTGCCAAGCGGGAAAATTCCAAATAACTTACCTGACGCGTTTTTCACTGTATTTTCACGAGTTTAAACGTTCAGATATGTTATTTACACTGGCGACATTTTGTGTCATCTGTCAACTAGAGATTACTAATATTATCTGCCGAGAGCGAGCAAATGAGTTACTCCAAGTCAAATAACCTAAAATTTATGACGATAGTTAAATTCTGAAGTCACCCTGAGAATAGAGCTTGTGTTTTGCCGAGAGCTAGCGTAAATAAATATTGCAATTAGATAAAAATAGAAAGAGGGGAAAACAACCATTTTATTGGTGTAATTAATTATTACATTTCATTTTTAACCAGCCGTAATTGATTGACAGGCAAAGTAAAACCACAGTACAAAAGTATTAAATCTGAGAATTGTGCGATTTATAAATTGCCCAAAATTTGACTTATTAAGATATCTATTTAATATTACAAACATTGCGCTGCAATAGAAATTATAGACGAAAAGATTAAATATCGGAACAACATAATCCTCGCTCTCTTTGATACGCATGCTCCACTTAAAACCATATCTATACGCCATAAAACTTACAAACCCTATATAACTAATACAATTAAGCAAACTATCAATTTGAAAAATAAAGCATATCAGAAATTTAAAGCAACTAGGAGAGAAGGGCATAGGAAATACTATAAAGAGCTTAGTAATTATCTATCTTTTGCAGTAGAAGGAGAAGAAAAAAACATTTATAAATCAGGAATTGATCAAAAATAGAAATAATCCAAACAAAACTTGGAAACTTTTCGAAACTTGGAACATACACAAAAACTCAAAAAATACCTTAGGTGAAAACATTAGGGATGTCAATTCTATTAATGAATATTTTGCGAACAGCGCCAATGCAAATGAAATAGATGAAGATACATTATCATTTTATAGGAACAATTATAAATCTGGTATTGATACAGCACTAACTTTTAAAATGGTAAGCTGCAAAGACGTTGAGGATATAATGACTAAATTGAAATCCAACGCAATGGGCACTGATAAATTAAACCTACAAATTCTAAATATAGTACTACCGTATTGCATATGTTACAGTAAATGCAGGAAATTAGTAAATGTTAGCAATTCCTAGTGAAAGTTGACATTTACTAATATTTTAGTAAAAGCTGGCAAATAAAATCCATGATTGACATTCACTAGTAATTGTTAGCATTTACTAGTCCTACCCAGCAAAAGCCTAACTATATAAGCTGTGGGCGCGTTTGCGTACTGGGTATACACGCGATTTGTAAAAAAAATAACATTTTATGCACATCGAAATGCCACGCGTCACTACTGTGTTGTAACAAGTAAGATTCCATTTACTTACTACAGAGATTAGTTTATTATTACACATTATATGTATATTAGTTCTAAGAGTTCATTTTTCTTTATAAGCAGTTTTTATACTTTTATGAGAAATATACTTTTATTTTGTGCCTAATTTATTACTTTTACTGCCACATACCGGTGAATGTTGCTTTTTCTAGTAATTGCTAGCATTAACTAGTAAAAGTCAACAAGGATTGCAACGAAACCAACAATCACTACTGCAACTAGTAACTGCTAGCTTCTACGAGTAAATGTTAGCATTAACTGAACTTCCAGCTTTTACTGTAACATATACAACACCTGACGGACATAATTAATTTATCCCTAACTGTAGGACAATTTCCAGTAATTTGGAAAACTTCACACATCCTTCCACTCTCAAAAGTTGCAAATGCGGTATCGCTCAATCAACTTCGACCGATAAGTATCCTTCCAACATTTTCCAAATAGAGAAGATTGTTTCGAAACAACTGTTGGCGCACATCGAAAACTTCCAAATACTTCCAACCATACAATCAGGACTCAGAAGCAAACATAGTACCTCAACTGCACTGTTAAAAGTTACTAGTGACCTAACACAAGCTAGGGATGTTGGAAAGATTTTATTAGACTGTAGTAAAGCGTTTGATAGTATCAATCACAGCTTATTGATGGCCAAATTAAAGTATTATCCTTGCATTGAGCTAGTTATTCATTGGTTTTATAATTATTTATTAAATCGCAAACAGTGTGTGAAAATAAGCAACAAGTTTTACAAAACTGTTGTCTACGTTTTTCTTACAACATTAGTAATCCATTACACATTACACCCTATTATAACAATCTTTGTTATTTAAAAATAGGACATAGATTTTATTTATTATTTGCATCTGAATTGTTTAACATTGTGAATTTTACAACGCCGCTTTATTTATTTAAATTTTTAAAAACTTGCACGAAGTACATAACAGAACCCTACGACATGTTAATCAATACTGTATACGAAATCAAAATACTTCTAAGTTTAAAAACAGTTTTGTATATATAGCAATGTCGATTATCAACTCCCATTTTGAATTATTTGACAAATCGCCTAATGTTAATTTATTTAAAAGCAGGTTAAAGTGTGATCTATCGTGTAAACAGCTTGCGCATCAATAATTTTAGTTTCTTTTATAAAACTAAATTTTTATTTATAATTACATACTATTTTTTCATATTATTATATTTGCCACTTGGGTGGGGTTGAAAAACGGACTATCCGATACCTCACCTTTTAAATAAGAATAAAACTGTAAACTTTATTGTACTATATACGTAGAAGCTATTCTTATTTAATAAATAATATTTAATTTAATTTAATTTATAAACTTACTAAAATAATTCATACAGCAAAAAAAAACGTATTATACAAATAAAATAAATAAATCCGGAGGCAAAAGTGAAGAAGTATGGCGAACTGTAAACGAGGCAGTTAATAAACCTAAACAGCAGTCGTGTGATGTGGTGTTAGGAAATAGCAAAGACAATCCTATTACAGACAAAAATGAGGTTTCTAGTATGTTCAGTATACATTATGTTTCGGTTGGGGAAAACATGACTCAAGAAATCAAAAACCAAAATCTATCCACAACAACAAAATTGGTCGTTAATACGAAAAGTCCTAATCAGTCTATATTTTTATCTAATGTACTTAACTGAAAATGAAGTGCAAAAATATATACAAGAATTAAAAAACAAATCTGTAAGTGGGCTAGATCAATTTTCAACAAAAACTGTTAAAGAAACGAGTAATTTTTTACTTACCCCAATTACATATCTTATAAATTTATCTTTTAAAACATGGAATTTTTAGAGATTTACTTAAAAATGCTGTAATTACTCCAGTCTACAAATCTGGAAACAAACTAGAAATGGCCAATTATGGGCCCATTTCTGTCACTAGTAATTTTTCCAAACTTTCTGAGAAATGTTTGAAAAGCAGGATACTAAACTTTTTAAACAAAAATAAGTTAATGTCAGTTTCCCAGTTTGGTTTTGTTGAAAACGTTGCTACAGTTGATGCCATGTTTTCCCTTACAGATAAAATCCATAACTCGTTTGAGAACGGTAGTAGATGTCTTGCTATTTTTTTAGATCTAGCAAAAGCATTTGACACCATATCACACGAAATGCTGATCGCTAAATTAGAAAAATATGGGATTAGGGGAAATTCATATAATTTAATAAAAAGTTATCTAAATAATGGAGTCCAACACGTTAGAATTAAAAATTACGTTATCGGCCCGCTTATTGTAAAATATGGAATTCCGCAAGGAACTGTATTTGGCCGTTTGCTTTTTAATATCTACATAAACGATTTGTTGAATATTAACATAAATGGTCAAATCCTAGCATATGCCGATGACACTATGCTCTTCATAGAGGAACAAAACTGGTCTACAGTTAAGCGAGTAGCTGAAAAACCTTCAGATAATACAAAACTGGTTCTACCATAACCTCCTCACAGTCAATCTAAAGAAAACAAATTTCCTTTGCTTTTCAATAAATGAAATAGGCCAGCCTAACTTCAGCAAATTAATTATACACGATGAGAGTTGTTTTATAAATTCAAATTGCAATTGTCAAACATCTATAAATTTAGTTGAAGAAATAAAATATGTGGGAGTTATTTTTGATTCTTATCTAAAATGGGACAAACAAATACAATACCTCGTAAAAAACTCAGAAAATTAATTTTTATATTTTTAGAAATAGGACGCCTTTTTAATAAAAACATTTTTAAAACAATGTACCGCGCCCTTACAGAATCAATTTTACAATATGGAATATTAGTTTGGAGTGATGCTTATAATTAAAGCTGATATTATATGCAAATGCATATTTTGTATAATTGATATGCCGGCGAAAATTTTTGCATATGTATACTAATTATGTGAAAACAAATCGTTTAAGCCAAGTTTCATCTTGCATATTTTGCATATTTATACGATTTTGAGCATACTTTCTGGATTTTTGCATATTTGGTTATATTTAGCAATAATTTGTAATGTATAAACTTTTTGAGAATTTTTTGCAGAATTTACTATTTCATTAAATTATTAATAAATTTTTTATGTGCAACTGAGATATATACTTTTACTTCCTGCAGCTGGAATGCAGTGCGCGTATCAAAATAAGCAGAGGAAAGGGGAAGTCTCTGTTAAAATCTTTGACTATATAAACATAGACTACCAGCAACCCCACTTTTCCTGTAGAAACAATGTATAAGGAATCAACCAACATAGAATCCATTTCACGAGTGTTGGGTGAATAATAGTCTGGCGGCGTTAGGGGAAATCTCATTTTTATGTTGCTTACAACGTAAAGTTGGCGTTAGTAGTCCATGTTTATATAGTCAAACGTTAAAATGAATGCCGTCTTTGAATAAAACTTAGAAAAATATATATTCTTATACAAAATAATTAAAAATTTTACATTATTTACAAAACTTCTAGTTATTTTCAAAAAAATTAGAGCATATTATGTGCATATATTGTAACTTTGGATGCATATACTCAACAAAATGTATGCATATATATGCGCATATTTTCATACATTTGAGTGCATATAATTATCAGCTTTACTTATAATATTAGCATTAAATCTTTGGAAATGGTACACAAATTCATAATAAAAATCATTTTGGGGAAAAAAGATGCTACCCTACCAACTTAATATATAATGAATTAAACTTATTGGACCTCGAAGAATTATATTTACAAATGTTTGTATTTTTATACACAAAAATGAAAATCTTCAGCAATTTGTAGAACATAATTATGATACCAGATCTGCTGCTCGTCAGGATATTCAGCCTGCACAAATTACACGTACATTTGATAAAAATTTTGTAACATACATCGGTCCTAAAATGTATAATATGCTTCCTGCAGATATGAAAATAATCAATAACATAAATCTGTTCTCGTCAAGAGTAAAAATTCATTAAAAGAAATATTGAAAAAAGTTTTAAAAAATCAAACCACCAGAGCTTTGACAGATTCAAAACATATAGGCCATTCAGTAAACACAAAAACATATATATTTTTTAAGTTGGCATATACGTAAAATTCGTCTGCTAGGGATTCTGCATTTTGTTTTGCAAAGGTTTCCAAACTTGCATAAAGGTGACTTTGAATTTAAAAATGACAATTAATAAATATCATTAATTCAGTGTCAAAGTACATACTATTCTGGAAAGTTTTGCCGGAACTTTTATAAAATGTAATAAAAATACGTATTAATAAATGCTATATCAATAGTATCCCACACAGTATTTGTATAACATTCTTAAAAGTAGTTATGACAGATGCTAATTAAATGTCACACTCTTAATCTATTTGTTTTAGTAACTTTTTGTAAGTACATTCCTAGACAAAAGATGCATTTTGGAAGTACACTCATGAAATTTTAGAAATCAAAGGCAACTTTGTGTTTTTATGTTTGTGAACAGACTATATACACAGATATTACTTCAAATAATGAAATAGATTCCCTGAAATTGTTTTCCCTCAGATTTTTCTATTGGTTCATTATTAGCTATAGTAACCTTATATAATTTTATCTACGATCATGTAAAAAGTGTCTACTTTCTACACCGATTTTAGTACAAAAAGTTAACGTTTATTACACTAGTGTTATAAAAATGTTATTGCACGCTAATGTCAATAAGAAATCTATGATACACTAATTTTAGTGCAAAAAGTTAACTTTTATTGCACGTAAATTTAAAAAATACAAAATGAAATGCATACTTTCGTAAAAGATTATGATCGTAGATAAAACGTTGTAAAACACTCTTGCAAAAAGGCTCTTTATTGCACTTGTATCTAAAATAACTAATGTACCAATTGGTTTACGAGTATAAACATTTTAGTTTCCTACTTTTTGCATGATTATGTTTATATTTATAATAAGAGGCGTTAGTTTTAACAGATTTCTGTTGGCACATACGACAATAATCAGGTGCCATTCAATTTTTTTACATTTACTGTAGATTATGAAAAAAATGAAAGAATAAATTAATTATAACTGATTTATAGTTAGTATTTCAATAGGTTTAAGCATTTTAATCGCCTGATTCATAAGGTCCATCCATTAGTCCAGCGATTCTCATTTTTTTGTATTTGGACTCCTCGTTTCCATATCGATTTTAATTGCGCCCTCCCCTCTTCCAATCGTTTTACTGGAACCCAGCTAAAACACCGTAATTAGCAATATAATTTTTCCATTGCGTTTCTTCTTTAGTTTTAATCTGTTTAATAGTATATTATGATACTGGTGTATAAGTACGCCTTTAAAGCACGTGCGACAAGTTTAAGAGCACGACGCGAAGCGGAGTGCTTTTAACGTCGCTAGTGCTCTAATGGTAATTATGCATGTGTATCATATGCTACTTTTTCTACGATCGTAACAGTAATATAAAAACTTCGGTGACACTTTTCCCGTCACGGTTATGTTGACATTTAAATTTACGGCAAAGCGTGTTTTAAAATAGTACTAAAACACGCCACCAATGGCAACGTGCGAAAAAGACGTAATTCGGGCGCTAATATTAAGAATGCTACAAACGTCACTTTGACACTAGAAACTGTGCAAAAAGTTGTCATTTTGACACGATAGTAGAAACAATATCTATTTAAATGTATTGTTAAATATAGATCGTTATCCCCACCTGCAAGTTCAAATACGGCTAAAAATGCAGATGCACTCAGTGTCGCCATTAGTGTAGAAATTTCACACCAGTGGGGAAAATAGTCCCAACTGAAAAATGACGATGATGATGCAAATGTGGTGATTTGGTGATTTTGATCAGAAAATCTCGAAAATGTGGTAAATAATTTATTATTCATCCAACATTTATGGCATTAAAACATATTTTGCTTCGCCAAATGACGTGCTATTAGTAGTTACAGAGTTCACAGGATTGTCAATGTCGTTTGTGTTAATTTTTCTCGTTCTCTACTCGCCTTGCTGTTAGGCATTTTTTGGATCTGAAATAATGTAAGTAGTATAGTGGACACCACTAATTGGATTAATTGTTCAATTAAATTAATCGAGGCTCGATTAAATTAATCGGATGATTGACAGGTGCTCTAATTCCGCGAATTAAACCGCGGATCTATTCGCGGCTTGATCTAATTAATTTTCGAGGATTGACCTAATTAATTTTCACATGTACTACTGATTAAATTACGCATTAGCTTCCGATTAAATTACGCGCGGCCATTTTTTAATTTACTTCTGGAATTACGCGACGGCCATCTTGGATTTCTGGAGCGAATATTTGAAATTTGAATTTTTCCGATTTTTTTCTAAGTCCCAGTTTTGAATTTAACTTCACGGGTGTTGTCCATCTTGGTTTTCTCACATTTATTTTAATTTAAAAAAACTTCCTGCGACGACCCATAGTCGGATCTGAACCAACAACGGCAGTATTACGAGTCTGAAGTCTTAACCAACTGAGCTACAGAACATCGTGGTTGAATGCTATTAAAACTTCAACAGTTGTGTGCGGGTTTTACATCGAGCTTCCTTGTTGTAAACAAACTATTTTTTCAAAAATTCAAATTGTAAGAACGGGAATGTATAGCTTATTGTGTTTAAAGGTAGATACAATTTAAAAAAAAATAGATTTGTTACAGTTTTTGCTAGAAATAATTATTTTTATAATTTGCAATTGTCCCTACCTACTATAGGAAATTTCCGATCGGTTGGCGATAAGAGGTAAAGGCAGATCGTAAATATAAAAACGAGTTACAAATTTGATTTTAATATATTCCTGAAATACTAAGTATGAAAAGGTTTCATATAATATTATTAAATTATTTATAAAACCGCTGTTATTATCCATTGTCATATTTGGAATGTTGGAATATGGTTAATTTTGTGGTGCTATGTGTATTTACAAAAGACATTATAGCCCCGAACTTTCTATTTTGTCATCCTCAAATGACCTAACAGGTCGTTGCCTGTCGGCCACAATTATATATAGCAGCAATAAGATAACATGAACAAGAAGATATACGTAAAGAATAAGATAAACATAGTAGCAAATATTGGAGAAGGCTTGACTAATTTTAATTATGACATTTGTCAACTAAACATGCCTATTAATATAATTTTTTGTATGGCTATCTTTTTCTTACTCATATAGGTAAGAAAGGGTGGTGCGTTGCTTTCAGCTACCGTGTTTCGGCTACTTTTCGATGTTGAGTCCGAAGATATCCGAGTCTTATTGTATAAGAATGGTTGTCCCCTCCGCGTTTTTAATTTAATTTGCAAGCCGTCTCCTTAAAATCATGGGAACATATGATTTTGTCGCTCCTGGAAAAAGCATGTTGTGACGAACAGCGATGAGTGGAATTTTTTAAAATATTGCCCATACTACAGTCATTTCGAAAAGCAAAAGGTTTTTATTTATAAGTAAGCGTCTGAAATTGTGTCATTATATCGCTCAAAAGTGTATTTTAGTTTAAAAAATTCCAGTATAAATGCAAACGGACGAAAATAAAAACGCAATTGACCACAAATTAACATAAGTTTGAATAAAACAGAGAATTTCGTTGAAAAATGTTCTGTTTTAGTTTTAAAAACTCCAGTATAAATGCAAACGCACGAAAATAAAAACGCAATTGGCCACAAAGTAACATAATTTTGAATAAAAACACAATTTTGTTGAAAAAATGTTCTGTTTCACTTAAAATTTTACAAAACTGAAATGTCACTTGAAATTATACAAAAAAACGACATTTTTATCCAATAAGCGATAAAAAATACACCATCTCACATTATTTCACTTAAAAAATGATCACAATTCGTTTTATAAATCGTTTTGTAAAACGAAAATGATGTAAAAGCAGTTTTTAGAGTTATTTCTAAGCATAATTTTGCAAATGTTTTACACTTTTTTCTCTAACTTGTTGCAATTTTAGCAAGATTTGAATAAAAAACAGCAATTTCTGCAGCAATTTTAGTAAGATTTGAATAAAAACACACAATTTTGTTGAAAAAATGTTCTGTTTCACTTAAAATTTTACAAAACTGACATCATGTCACTTGAAATTATACAAACAAACGACATTTTTATCCAATAAGCGATAAAAAATACACCATCTCACATTATTTCACTTAAAAAATGATCACAATTCGTTTTATAACTCGTTTTGTAAAACGAAAATGATGTAAAAACAGTTTTAAGAGTTATTTCTAAGCATAATTTTGCAAATGTTTTACACTTTTTCTCTAACTTGTTGCAGTTTTAGCAAGATTTGAATAAAAAACAGCAATTTCTGCAGCAGTTTTAGTAAGATTTGAATAAAAACACAATTTCGCTGAAAAATGTGTTGGTCCACATCATCTCACATAAATTTTTACAAAAAACTGACATCATGTCACTTGAAATTATACAAAAAACGACATTTTTTACTCAACATACGACGAAAATTGAACAAAAATCACTCAATTACACAGCATCTCACATAATTTTTTACAAAATCGCCATCACGTTACATAAACTATGCATAATTTTGCAAACGTTTAACAAATAAACCGTAATTTTTTAAAGTACATCACACAATGATGAAATCGTAGCTCAATTTATATGAATTTTCGACACTTTGTATGTGTAAAATAGCTTCAAATACTAATATTTGAATAAAAACACGCAATTTCCAAAGCATTTCGTTTAAAATTTTAGAAAATCGACATTGTTTCCCATGAAAATTTATAAAAATCGGCATCTTGTCGCATTAAATTCTGCAAAAACGACAAAAAACAACTTTCAACTTTCATTGAAAAATAGTAAAATTTTACGAAAATACGTCTGTGTTGACGACAAATTAAAATAAATTTGAATACAAGCGCGCAAAAATTACGAAAATACGTATGTGTTGATCCCCCAAAGTAACAAAATTTGAATAAAAACACGCAATTTCACTGAAAAATCTACTACCACCTACATTTCGATAAATAAAATTTCAGTTGCTGCCACATCAGGTAACAGAGTACAATGGTTTAAAACTTGTTAGTGCGGCATCAGTCGGGCCTCTGGTTTTATAGAATTTTAAAATAAAAAGGGATGGAGACATTGCGTACGTCACATCGCAGACAGGTTGGCTCTTGTAAATTCAACGATGACGCATCACGACAAATAATAAAACGGTAGCTGAGGGTCAAGTCTTTTGATAAAATATATATCAAAACCGATTTAGAAATTTGTACATGGCTTAATTTATATGAAATATTGTATGAAATTTCATGTAGAAGGTTTTTTAAACTATATGTTTTCTTAATTATGTAGAGAGTGCTCGTTTATATAGGGAGGCAGGTTGGCCGAATGGTTAAGGCGTCAGATTTAAGCTCTGATCTCGAGAGAGAATACGGGTTCGATTCCAGTACCTGTCATATTTTTTTATATATTTATTATGAAAGTCTTGATTTTAAGCTAGTTTATTCACGACGGCTCTACCAGAACAAACGACTGAGCTCCTTTTCGACTAAAATGGACAAAGAGCGGAAGATGTTGATTGTATCGCCGGAATTTGTCCAACGTCTTAAGTCTGGCGATGATGCGGAGAAAAATATATTATCACAGCTTGATGACGAAATGCAAAAGGTTTTAAAGTCCAAATTAACTGATCACGATAAATTGATCCAGTACAATCAGGTTTTACAAAGGTACCTTCATTTCACAAACCAGGCACGACAGCCAATCAAAATACCCATTGAAACAACCAGTAACAGCCTATCAAATGCCATTATTTTATCTACACTTCCCAAAACTTTTAAGAAAAAAGCTGAAGTTTTCCTACGCATTTTGAGTGCCTCAAACGATGTGAGCTGGGATCACAAGGGTACCGTTACTATAAAGGGTAAAATTTTACCGGCGTCTAACATAGTCGATTTAATTCACGACACTCTGCGGCCTCGAAAAACTATTAATCCACCCGGACGCCTACAGTTAGCTGATTACATCAAAGACCTTAACGTTGCTAATGTGCTGCTAGCTAAATGTGAGATGCTGTGTAATTGAGTGATTTTTGTTCAATTTTCGTCGTATGTTGAGTAAAAAATGTCGTTTTTTGTATAATTTCAAGTGACATGATGTCAGTTTTTTGTAACAATTTATGTGAGATGATGTGGACCAACACATTTTTCAGCGAAATTGTGTTTTTATTCAAATCTTACTAAAACTGCTGCAGAAATTGCTGTTTTTTATTCAAATCTTGCTAAAACTGCAACAAGTTAGAGAAAAAGTGTAAAACATTTGCAAAATTATGCTTAGAAATAACTCTTAAAACTGTTTTTACATCATTTTCGTTTTACAAAACGAGTTATAAAACGAATTGTGATCATTTTTTAAGTGAAATAATGTGAGATGGTGTATTTTTTATCGCTTATTGGATAAAAATGTCGTTTGTTTGTATAATTTCAAGTGACATGATGTCAGTTTTGTAAAATTTTAAGTGAAACAGAACATTTTTTCAACAAAATTTTGTGTTTTTATTCAAATCTTACTAAAATTGCTGCAGAAATTGCTGTTTTTTATTCAAATCTTGCTAAAATTGCAACAAGTTAGAGAAAAAAGTGTAAAACATTTGCAAAATTATGCTTAGAAATAACTCTAAAAACTGCTTTTACATCATTTTCGTTTTACAAAACGATTTATAAAACGAATTGTGATCATTTTTTAAGTGAAATAATGTGAGATGGTGTATTTTTTATCGCTTATTGGATAAAAATGTCGTTTTTTTGTATAATTTCAAGTGACATGTCAGTTTTGTAAAATTTTAAGTGAAACAGAACATTTTTTCAACAAAATTGTGTGTTTTTATTCAAAATTATGTTACTTTGTGGCCAATTGCGTTTTTATTTTCGTTCGTTTGCATTTATACTGGAGTTTTTAAAACTAAAACAACATTTTTTAACGAAATTCTCTGTTTTATTCAAATTTATGTTAATTTGTGGTCAATTGCGTTTTTATTTTCGTCCGTTTGCATTTATACTGGAATTTTTTAAACTAAAATACACTTTTGAGCGATATAATGACACAATTTCAGACGCTTACTTATAAATAAAAACCTTTTGCTTTTCGAAATGACTGTAGTATGGGCAATATTTTAAAAAATTCCACTCATCGCTGTTCGTCACAACATGCTTTTTCCAGGAGCCACAAAATCATATGTTCCCATGATTTTAAGGAGACGGCTTGCAAATTAAATTAAAAACGCGGAGGGGACAACCATTCTTATACAATAAGACTCGGATATCTTCGGACTCAACATCGAAAAGTAGCCGAAACACGGTAGCTGAAAGCAACGCACCACCCTTTCTTACCTATATGAGTAAGAAAAAGATAGCCATACAAAAAATTATATTAGTAGGCATGTTTAATTGACAAATGTCATAATTAAAATTAGTCAAGCCTTCTCCAATATTTGCTACTATGTTTATCTCTTTCTTTACGTATATCTTCTTGTTCATGTTATCTTATTGCTGCTATATATAATTGTGGCCGACAGGCAACGACCTGTTAGGTCATTTGAGGATGACAAAATAGAAAGTTCGGGGCTATAATGTCTTTTGTAAATACACATAGCACCACAAAATTAACCATATTCTAACATTCCAAATATGACAATGGATAATAACCGCGGTTTTATAAATAATTTAATAATATTATATGAAACCCTTTCATACTTAGTATTTCAGGAATATATTAAAATCAAATTTGTAACTCGTTTTTATATTTACGATCTGCCTTTACCTCTTATCGCCAACCGATCGGAAATTTCCTATAGTAGGTAGGGACAATTGCAAATTATAAAAATAATTATTTCTAGCAAAAACTGTTACAAATCTAATTTTTTTAAAATTGTATCTACCTTTAAACACAATAAGCTATACATTCCCGTTCTTACAATTTGAATTTTTGAAAAAATAGTTTGTTTACAACAAGGAGGCTCGATGTCGAACCCGCACACAACTGTTGAAGTTTTAATAGCATTCAACCACGATGTTCTGTAGCTCAGTTGGTTAAGACTTCAGACTCGTAATACTGCCGTTGCTGGTTCAGGTCCGGCTATGGGTCGTCGCAGGAAGCTTTTTTTAAATTAAAATAAATGTGAGAAAACCAAGATGGACGACACCCGAGAAGTTAAATTCAAAACTGGGGCTTAGAAAAATCTGAAAAAATTTAAAATTCAAATATTCGCGCGAAATTAAAATGGCCTCCGTGCATGAGAGAGAGAGAGAGACAGCAGCTTCGATGAGGGAGACGGAAGATCTACCAGTTTGAAATTCAAATATTTCCGCGAAAATTCAAAATTAAAAACGAAAGCCGTGAGAAGTGCGCTCGCAGAAAACCAAGATGGCCGACACCCGGAAGATTTAAATTCAAAAATTGAACTTAGAAAAAAAATCTGAAAATTTAAATTCAAATATTCGCGCCAGAACACCAAGATGGCAGACGTGTAATTCCAGAAGCAAATTAAAAATGGCCGCGCGTAATTTAATCGGAAGCTAATGCGTAATTTAATCAGTAGCACATGTGAAAATTAATTAGGTCAATCCGCGAAAATTAATTAGATCAAGCCGCGAATAAATCCGCGGTTTAATTCGCGGAATTAGAGCACCTGTCAATCATCCGATTAATTTAATCGAGTCTCGATTAATTTAATTGAACAATTAATCCAATTAGTGGTGTCCACTATACTGCTAATGTATGGACTTTGTACAAAATGAGCACAGTTTGTGTTTATTTTTTATATCACAATTTCTTATTCATTTGTAATTTGCAAATATTAGATAGCATTTTTCCACTTAAAAAGAACATATTGTACCTTGGAACACGGTGTGCCTATTTATAAGTGTGCCTTGGAACACTTATAAATAGGCACACCGTGTTCCAAGGTACTATGCAATGAATTACTGAACCAAAATACACCTGCTATTTTAAGGTTACGGCTACTTACATTATCATGCTACCAGTGGCGGCTCGTGATAATTGTAATTGGGGGCTCTTAATTTTTAACAATAGCTAAAGAAAAGTTGTAATTAATTACTCACCTACCGTCCGTCGATATTTTAATTGTTTTTAGTAACCTGTTCATTATGTTTGATTATAGTTTGTATATAAACTGAATTAAACTGAACTGCAATATTTTCAGAACCCAATAAAGCAAATTCTGTACAACAGTTCATATGACCTGCAGAGAGTTGGGGTTTTTTACCCTCTGATGTAAATGTTTGAGATCTTTAAATCCTAATCTTGACCAGGTTTTGTCCATTTCTTTACAAATAAAACAGAACAGATGCAGAACAAAATAAAGCATTTACTGTATCACATCCACAAATCCATTTCTTTTTCTTGTAAATGTTTACAGAAAAATGTATTGTATAATTTTATTATAAAACTTGTACGAAACAACTGAAGTCAGTGCACATATACAACCACGCTTCACTGCAACATTTATTGCCGAACACGATGCAAAACCATATAATAATGCTCGAATTCACCTTGTATGTTGCAGGTTACTTGCAATATCAAAGCTTGTAATATTTCCAAGATGTTAATACTGTCACGCGGCAGCCGTTAACCCGCAGATCTAATTGCATTTTTGAGCGTGCGATATTTGTAAATAATCAAGAAGACCGGGAATTCCCAGTACTGGCGGCTTTAACATGGAAAGCCGTTGCGTCCATTTAAATCGCTATACAGCCATTTTTGCCACGTCAACGTTTTATTAATAATCCCATATAAGATTGGAGCAAGATTTATAATCGCCCTCATCAGCTGCCAGCCGCTTGCATTGATACGCGCGAGTGTGCTGACACATAAATTATGTTTTCTGATATACTTCTTGGAAATTGTTTTACATGTTTTAAGCGGGATCGAATATTACTTAATCCTTGTTATATTATAACGACAGGACAGATGATAAAATATATTCTCAAGTATAGAATACCTAGTTACTTTTTTCTAATGACAGATAGGCTGTTGACAGCTGGGACGCCAACACGCCTGCGCCCCTAAGTAGTAGCCGCATGCTACTGTTATACATTTTACAATACTTACGTTAGAGTAGCCACAAGCTGTTCATCAATTTTTTTTTAAACGGGAAAGTTCTGAGGTACAAGTGTTCAAATATGCAACATTTTTCCCTACTTATTTCCACAAAAATTTATGTCGCCTATTTTTTATCGAATCGTTTGCGATTGAGTGCATTGCTGCATGCACCACCGTGACAAAGTGGAAGCTAATGTTGTCAAGGCCTGGGAAAAGACCAAATTTTCGGAATCTTAAGTAATGAACAGGTACGGTATTAAACAGGTTCCCATGAACCGGAACGGCATCACGTAGGTTTTTCATCAATCGGAACAGCGTTCCGGTTTATTTTGAGCACTGATTCCATCATCGGGTTAACACTGGGTAGCGTCTGACAATATCAAAAGAATATATTTAGGTACTAATGTACCCTTCAAGGTACAATTAATTGAAGTTTCGCTAGCAAACGTCTGTTGTTCTTCCAGTTTAAGATCTATGCCTATCCCGATTAGCTCCTGGGCTAAAGAATCGGCGATTTTCCGGTAACAATATTGATAGAAGTTTTTTGTTTGTTGATTTACAAATTTTTCTTATACCTCCTAGTTAAATTTATACATTCAATTAATGTTAATTTTAGATTTAAAGAATTCTACCTCTTGGAAGATTCCTTTTTTCCTTTGTGTCGTTACCCCAAAATTCCTTTCGCCTTCTTCTCTAAAATTCTAATTCTGGAAGAGTGCTTGCTGCACGTATTATAGTTTAGTCGATTATTCCTGTGTTTCTTAATTGCGAAATATTCGTTCGATAAGCATTCTTTGCATACGGTCCACACAATTACTGTTTATTTTAGATTTATTTGCAGTTAAATTATCACTTATTTCCTTCCATCTCACCTTGATTTCTTTACACACCTGTCTCTTCGGTTCTTTGTGGTATTTATTCTGTTTTTACTCCTTTCGCTAGCTGTTGATTTTATTTTGTTTTATTCGGCACAGTTTTTGTGAGTATTTTGATGATTTGGCTTGCCCTTTGCACGTGATAATGTCACTAAAATTCATGACGTTATACGAGTACCACATGTCTGGGGCTGTTTATTTACTTTTTAAATAAAATTATTAATAGAGGTTTCCTCAGCGTCTCTGTGTTGTAAGCGACATTATGATGACATTTTACGATATTGATCGATGAAACTCAACACTATAGTTGCTTTTGTAAATGTACCGTATTACCTTAATTCGTTAGCAAACTTTGAATCAAAAAGCTATGTGCAAACTACAATTGCTACGATTTTTACGAGTTTAAACATTTTCAGCTACGCTGTAGTAATTCGTACAAACTAGGTTCGAGAATAGCAAGTGGGTTAAACGTGTCGATATAAGGGCGGTGGTCGTGCGTGTCCTAGAAATCTGGCAAAACCGTGTTAAGCAAATAAGTATCCATCTGAGCCTCCCCTTTTCGAGGACGGTAAATTTAAAGCTCTGGTCTTTATTGCCTCAGCCTAGAATAACGTTTTTGTTCTTCTATTATTTGGTCAAATATTAGCTCGAGCTGCATTTCCTATTAGATTTAATTGACTATTTTCCATTTCAAAGGCAATATTGAATAATGATTTTGCAGTTACGAAAAGGCTAACAAATTTAAAATGCATAGAAAGACAGTTTACAGCCTAGCAATGAAAAGAATGAATTATAACAGCCATTGCAGTTCAGCCTTGAGCTAGATTTAGAACAATTCGTTGCAATTAAAATGTGATTAGCGATATTGCTATAATTGGAACACTTAATCAGATGTTCTATTAAGTCGTCGATAAATCTTCATCGTAAAATCAAATAATATTAGTTTGTACTAAAATAGAAAAGACGCTGCTTGCTAATGGCAGGGATTGTCGACCATAGTGTTATTTTTAAAACATTGGCGAGTATAATAAAGAGGCAGAGCACCAGGTATAGCAAAATTTATTCTACAAAAAGCAACAACAATGACAGACTTAAAGCGAATGTAGATGGTAAAATTCAGTTACGTTGGCATATTATTTCACATGTTGCTATAATTATAGAAGAATAATATTTATAAAAGTTTTTAATCAATTCAAAAAGTATATTTTGGCCATTTAAGTGACTGGAAGTTAAGTGCACGTATATCAAAGGCTCCGTTTCAATTCCACGATTAATCACAATATTTAAGGCTACAAACAATTATACAGCTAATTCGACGAAATTAACCTACATGTAGTACTTTGCTAGAATCAAACTAACAACTCCGAAGGCACTCAGTGAAGGAACAACACGTGTCGAAGCGTTGCAAAGATTGCCGTTGCAGGTATAGCACTCCTGTGCGTGTTTTTCGCACTCCCCTGATGGCATGCAAGCCCTCATCATCACCTTGACTGAAATTACATTACATTGCACCCATCAGTAGCAACATTCAATATTGCACTTACCCTCGCCTAAAGTGTTTACGCCTTTAATACACTCTGCACCGACGTGGTCACAGTCCATTGTGGGCATTTTCGATGTGTCGATGGGGTCTACACAATCACCACTTACCAGCAACCCTTTCATGGGAATCGTAAAAGGAATTTCCTTGGACAAGCCGACGCACGCATAGCACTTGTTGCAGTTCGCTGAAATTAGAAGAACAATTAGTTTTTATACAGGCTGTCCATAGATTCTTTCAATTATTTATGGGCACAATATCAAGGACGCAAAATAAGCTAAGGGAATGGTTCAGCCCAATTGACAACTTTTCCTAATTCTGTTACTTTAATTAAGCTCACCCACGTGCAGCAAAATAAAAAGGATGGCTGTGACGGATAAATTTAGACCGATCCAAGGTCCCATTTTGCGTCTTTCTCTCTGAGCAACGACTTTAACAATGGCGAGTGATGCAAGCAGATCCACGATGAGTTCTCCGATAAAACATCCCCACTGCTGCTCTCATTTTGTAATCAATAACAGGCGAAATAGGACAAGTTTCAGAAAAACACTGCATATGTTTGCTTGCGTGTTGTCTATTCTACTGGGTATTTTCGCAAGTTATCCAGTGGATGGTGGAATAAATTAATACCGAAATATAAATTGACTTCACAGCGCAGAAATTGAAAGTTTCCTTTTGCGACTGTTGACAAGTGCTATTCACTAATTTGTAATAACTCTTTCGAATTTTATTGTTTCAAAATTACTCCACCGGAAGGCGGTTAACTTATTGCACAACCAAAAATATAAACAGAAACGCACTGTAAAATGGTCGACTTCATTTATTAGTTCGCTATCAAATATTATGTTGTCGATCTGTCCCACATTGTTATAAGTTCGTGCCATTATTGTTTTTTTCATATTAATGGTTAAGCCAATTTCTTGAAACTTTTCTCTTAGTTCATTTAGCATTTCCTTTAGATCGTTAAGAACGCCTGGTATTAACGCCACGCCAATACAATGTGGAAATAAAGTAACAGATAAATTCATTAACTTCGTTGATATAAATTTTTATGAAAAAATCTCGAACAGGTGTAGCGATTTTAACCATAGGGATTATTTTCAGATGATTTTCAGTTTCTTATGTAATTTGTTTTCATGATATGACGTCATCGATTTTTCTTTAAATAACAACCTATATTTTTTATTATTGATTTGGATAGTACTTTTTATCCCGTTTCGAACGGTATAAAATTTTCAATATGTTCCATTTGAAAAAAATCGAGAAAAATGGTCTCAACATTTAAAAATTAAAAACCAATGAAATGAGCAAAGTAAATCTAGTTACCGGTGGATAAAACAAAAAAAGATTAGTTACATGTCAGAATTAAACAATTTGTAAATGTCATAACAAAATAAGCGTCCTTTATATTTTCTAAATTAGAATTTACCTTCAGCAAACTATTTGATTAATAAAAATGGTGCAATTAAGCGAGACAGTCATCATCATTATTAACTTTGAATGGAGTTGATAATAAATTTCTAGTTGTATTTTTCAATTGTTTTTTTTTAATTCCAATAAAAACGAATGTGCCGTCAATGACTTTCCTTCAAACGTTGGTAACTAGATTTATTTTACTCATTTCATTGGTTTTTTAATATTTAAACTTTAAGACCATTTTTCTCAATTTTATCAGGTGTAATATATTGAACATTTTATATCATTGAAAACAACATAAAAAGTACTACCAAAATCAATAATAAAAATACAGGTTGGCATTTAAAAAAAAGTCGATGACGCCATAACTTTTAAAACAAATGACGTAGCAACATAATGAAATATACCCCTTCAAGATTTTTCATAAAAATTAATATTAACACAGTTAATGAATTTATCCGTTACATTACTTCCACACTGTAAATCGTATTCCTTCATGTTATTCCTCTATTCATGTTGATTTGTTATGAATATTCTGGTGTAATTCATATTCTTATATGGGTATTTCGCCACCCATATAAGAATATGAATTATGAATTCACGCCACAAAGAAGTTTCAGAGATTATTCTGGTGTAGTTTGCATCTACAAATGCTAAGTGTAGTTCTAGATTGCATTCATGATTTATTATTTATATAACATTGCGTATTGTTTGTATATGATCGATAGTGAAACGGGCCTTGCTATTCCTGCCCTGCAGTGTTTATCTTCATAATGAATTATATGGATAACTTGTATTTCTATATGTATTTTCTTGTTAATTAGATTTAAAACGTTGTAATCTTGCATAATCAAAAGTGCTCGTAACTGACCCTGTGCTGTGAGCAAATTGTGAAGCTGATACGATATGTGTTGCCGTAAACGTAATTCGGTATCATGCAGCGGTGTGCGAAGGAAGTTACAACTTAAGATTATTTCACGAAGAACAAGGCATTAGCTCACGGCCTTTAAACCAAGCTAGAGGTACCTCTCCGAGTGCAGAATTCGAAATTACCTATCGGCAACATCAAAACAGTTTACAGTTTAAAGCGGTAAGCAATCGCTACAGCTCTGTAAGGATCACGATTAAGGGATGTGTTTACCTACCCAAATTGTGTGGGCGTAATGCATACGAATATGAACAAGGCTAGCTTCTGCCAAGGCCGTCTATAGACTTTTAGAAGGCGTGCTTTCTTAAGTCAGTCATTTTAGCGTTCCGTTCTACGCTGTTTTATGCATAATTTACAACGTATTTGCAAGTAGCTCCAAGCTATATTGCACGTAAGTTGTGTTTTTTTACTTGCTTTTGTGTTTTCATATATATTTTAATGTGTTTTAAACCAACATGTTTGTTATCACGTTTGTCAGTAATTTATAGACTTGTCAGGATAATAGAATTTTATTGTTAAGCTGAAGTTTTTTTTTAATAACAAAACTATTAAATCTTCTCCATATGCTTTTTTTTATTTCTGTAATGGCCTTTCTAAGTTTCTCTATCTTCTGACCCTACATTCATTTTAGTTTTTACTTCCTCTTTTTTAACTTGTGCTTTAGAGCTATAAAGCGTACCATAGAACTCTTCGGTTTTCGGTTGTGTTTAGTATCTCTATTCCGTCTGATCTTGCAATACCACCTTTCTTCTGTAACCGATTGAAGCAACATCCACCCTCCGAACATTCGTCGACAATGTAACCTTGTCAGAGAGTATAAAAAGGTTGTTACCAATGATTTATACCCTATTCATAAGGATCTGAAGACAACGTTCCGAAGACTTAAATCCAGGGCTCCTGCAGTAAAAACTGCACAAAAACTCAACGTGGAAGGCTTTGATGGACCAACCGCATGGGAAAGGTAAATGGACTAACGAAGCACCAGCCGTTTGGCATAATATTTTGGATATCGGGAAACCACCGCAAGGCTTCGATTTACCACGCAAAACCTGGACAGCCCTCAATAGGATCCGGACTGGTCACGGTAGATGCGGCAGTTCCTTGCACAAATGGGGCAAGGGACCCACCGCTGCTTGCGATTGCGGGGAACTGAACCAAACCGTAAATCACATCACGTTTCAATGCTCACATAGAGCCTTCCAGGGCACCCCAGAAGATTTCGTAGATGTGACGCCTGCTGCAGTGGATTGGCTGAGACATCTTGACATTGAACTGTAGATAATTTTTTTTATCTACGACCACCACTAAAAGTAGGCCTTTTAGCGCTAGCTTGTTTCACTAAAAGTGACGTTTTATAGTTTACCGTGTTTAAAGAGATCAGCTGTTTACTTTTAGCACATGTGCTAAAAGTGAAGCGAGGTTCAAAACTACAATTTCGAACTGCAAGTGAAGTTGTAAAGCTATTCTAGTTGCTTCTTGCGTTACAGGTAAAGCGTTTTTGAAATAATTAAAGCGTTATGTAATGAATACAGTCATATGTGGAGTATCAATAATTACATTTCGTAACTCACCTTGACAGCACGGGCGTGGCCATACAATCGCCACCGCGGCGTAGGCTACTATTCATTATGACGCAGCGTCGCAGATGCGAACCTTTCTTAAATCGATATTTATGGATTATAACGGTAAAATTAAGGTCGTAGATAAAATATTGTATGCAACGCGTGCTAAAAGTCGTTTATGCGCGAGACATGTTATGAAACTCAGCCTTCGGCTTCGTTTCATAATTTTCATGTCTCGCGCATAAAAGTCGACTTTTAGCACTTGTTGCATAAATAGCTATTATACACTCACTTTTTATTATTATTATTGTAATGTATATGTACAAGCCATACGCTAAATAAAAAACCGATTGATTATCTTTATGACATTTTGTAATTGCCTTCTGAGTACCTTTTGACTTTAATTTTCCTCAATTGTTTTTATTGTCAATTTGTCGTTGTATTTCAATATCTCATGCCTTACTCGCTTTCTTATTGTTTTATATAATTCTACGTATTCCATGGCCGCCTTTTTCTTCTTACTATCTAATTCACTTCTTTCATTTATCATGTTCATTTTTGTACTAGTTATTTTAGAACCTTTTTTGTTGTTATTTGGATGTTTTATAATTATAGTTCCTGGGCGTAGCATGCATTTTTCACTTTTTCTTTCATTATATCTAATGTATCTTGTTCTTCGGCTCTACTGTGTAATATGTTTCTAATTAATATTTTTTGATATTCTGCTGGATGAAAATATCTCTGTCTATCTGTCTATTACTTTTTTGTTAATTTTCTTCTTTCTTTTCTAATGTTTTTTTGTGTGCTTCCTTTTACTAATCTGGGATCGCTACCTATTGGGAATAGATTTACTACTGATACGTCTGTGATTAAATGTTTATGTGATGCTATTATAAAATCTATCTCGTTTGTTGTTTGTTCACTGGAACCTATCATGTCCATTCTCAGCCACCTTCATCGCTGCCTTGGCAAATCGCTTCCAATTTGCCGAGGACTGAGGGTCTTTCTAATTTTCTTATGTTATATAATACTATTATACTAGGGAGTTTTTGGACATTCTCGCCACGCTGGCCAAACAGATTGAGGAGATTTTTTTTCAGCTGTCTCTAACCTGGAACGGCTGTTTGCAGCCACCCATTCTATGGCTGCTTATTTTTTCACAGATGAAGCAGGGTTCCATTTGTTGGAATACAGAAACTCACAGAAAATGAGAATGTGGTGTGTATAAAAACCACAAAAGTTCCGCAAAACTGTTTGTATCTTTTAAAAATTATTGGCAGTTCAGTTGCAGTTTCTCGAAGACGTTTACTTGATCTAATATTTTTTACGTAATTCGTAACCACTCAAACGTATTGGATAACAATTTTATATATGAACTGCACGTTGACGAGATCCCAATTGAATAACTTCAACACTATGGAGCAACTTGATATATAACAGAGAACTTGTATTCCTTATTTGCGACAATTTAAGTTATGATCGTGAATTGCCTTCGAGATAAGGCAACTGGATTACATAGTAAAAGTTTTGATTCAAATTCGTATGCAATTGACACAACCTCCCAAACTAACAGACCATAATTTGAACTGCCTCCAACGACAGAACCCGATGACAAAATTACACACTTTTGGTACTGACATCTGCGTAGACATATGCTTTTTTTACAGAAAAGACAAACAATAACACTATCAGTACACGGAAACACATTAAAACCTCGCAGTGCTTTACTTTTCCGTATTATTTAATTAAATTAATTGACAATGCTCCCGCCAAAACCAACAATGAATTAATAGTATATTATTATTATATGAGCGATTATGACACTCATTATTCACGAAGATTACATTTGCGCCACGCGCCTTCGGCTTGTGGTGCAAGTCATCTGAGTGAATAATGGCCATAATCGCGAATGTAATATATTTTATCTACTCTTATGCAACAGGAGTTTTGTGCTTATATTTTCGAATTATGACATTTGTGACAGCTGTTAACTTCAAAAGTCATTTAATAATAAGAATGAATTTTGTGTTTGATTACAACCTATTGAATAATGAAAATAGAATTTTCTGATTGGTTGCAACATGCAAACTATTGAATTATGAAAATGAAATTGATTGGCTGCGGAAACAAAATTGAAAATTAAGGAATAGAAAAACGAATAGAGATATTTTATTCAAATGTGGTATATTTACATGTGTTACTAGAGCCACTTTTCAGTATCATTTAAAGATTTTCAGGTGCACCAGGGGCGTGCATGTGGGTAGTTATATTACATTTTTAGATTGGAAAATTACACGCCACTGATTATTTTTCAACTCGAAAATTTTTTGTAAACTCTCAAACAAAAGCTCTCCAAAAACTACCTCTTATCTTTTTAGATTTTATTCGCCGTTATGGAGTTAAAGTAAAAAATTGTAAATAATGCACAATTATGTCTTTCATCGCAGTTAAACATGTTTAGGTCTATTGATCAAGACACCTGCTTTTCACACTTGTTTAACTAACTGAACAACGTCACTTATATTGTATTAACCTAGAACGTTAAAGTTGGATTGACCATGGTGAATTTCCTTAATTTTCAATTTTCTTTCCGCTTCTTTCGCACCCTGTATTTTGACAACGAAGCAATTTAGGAAATATGTTTATATGAACTTTTATGATCAAAACAAGCCAAGAAATCGGCCATTAAAGTTTGTCGCATATATTAAAATTCATCCTGTACAGCGATAAACCGAATATTGAAGACCGCATTTAAAATAACTCAAGAAATATTTTGAAATTACGTATAGAGTTTAACCAATGCATCGGATGTAAAATTCAAGAACTACATCTAAATTAATTAGGTGTATTAAATAGCAACTGATTAAGATTGACCGACAGGGATACAATTAATTAGCATTAATTAATTATCACACCCCGCTGCGAGGCAGAGCAGGTGTCATATTAACTAATTAAACTAATGATTTCATCAAAATTTTAATGTTTTTAAATTGTCTAGGATGTTCATGTTCAATCCTTCTTGAACAAAGATTATTAGGTCTAATTTCAGCGCTGAAATTGTTTTCACATGATAATTTTATGTTGAAATTAGACGGTAATTCGTTTATTTCCAACGAAAACAATTAATTTAGTATTTGACGTTCAATGTACAAATGACAATTAGATACTTGAAGTAACATATCTACAACGTTTTTGCATAACTATTAACTGATCAAGTCAACTTACGAATTTAAAAACTACAACGACCAACTACGTAATTTGACTTCATAATTCCCAAATTTTAATAATCGTTCACTAATAGCATTTCCTGTTAGTTCTACAACTTACCAATTTCCGATAAGCAAAGAAGAGCTGTAAAAATTAAAAAAACCATCACCCTAGAGGCACACATTTTTCTGGTTTACGTTATACTTGCTAGTTGCTATAAAAACCACGAAGTGTAGTGGCTAAATATAAAAAGCAGTATTTGATGCCGTCGTAAATATGCCAAGGTTACCGATTCCCCCTATTCCAGGCTATGCCTGGCCGCCGATTCAAATCGATTTGAGTTTAACAAAATATAATTGATTCTAGTAAAAATTCAGTCAAAATACCTGTATTTTCACACATAAATTCTCCTAAACTCTTTTAATTTTACATTGTTAATTGATACTGGTGCTTCAGTATCATTATTGAAATGATCTTGTTTTAATCCTGCAACTAAAAATATAAATTATAATATTCACATTGATTTACGAGAGATTTCTCGATCTTATATATCTACAATCGGTTCTATTTTATTGCCCTTGCAAGTGCATCAACATTCTTTGTTAACAAAATTCTATTTTGTAGGCACATATTTTCAGGGTTCCGAGCTAGGTTATCATTTCCTGGATCCTAGATCGGTTCTCATGCATAAATTTAGATGGCTGGCGACTTACTAAAAATTCCATAACGCCTCTTTGGTCTGAGGGTTATAGGTCAGAAACATGACACTGGGGGAAAGCTAGGCAATCGGCGAGCCCTCTCATGTGGCATGTGGTCAGACACAATCGTTCAAGAACACAAAGTCAAACAAATTCCAAAGCCAAACATGCAAGCAAGAATAACACACATTACAACCTATCAGTACGTGTTCGTCATCATAATACTTACAGAGGGAACTGCGGCCCCTTCGGCGTTCTCATGTAGCATCTAGCACAGTACTTCGTTCAGGAATAATCCTGCAAGACGGATACTTACCGCATCTAGTACCTATTATCCGAACGCTAACTAGATCAGTGTCAATCTGCGGCTGCTGGCTCTATGGAAGACCGAAATCACAAGGCATTTGTGGGAAATGAACATCCCTCTATCCAGAACTGAGTTCTGCATCACCAATAATGGTTTATCCGGTCGAGGGTTATTGATCATCTTGCCGGTTGATCTGTAACCCAAGCACATAGTGCCCTAAGACGGCCCAACTAGTCTCCAACCCAGCAATAAATAATGAACAACGACCCAAACAACAAAGCTGTCTACAGTCATCAGCAATACTAACAATAAAACAGTGTTGAACTCGACTGCACAATAAAACTACACACATACATATTACAAAGCTACTCAAGCATTAGTACTTATTGCACACCCTATTGCTTCATCCACTCTATTAGTCCACATAACATTAATTACCACAAGTAACACTTTGAAATCACTTAAGGGTCCACGTATTGTAAAAATACCGCCCCCGGTCGTGCCAGGTTTTACAACATTTACATATGGGACGTTCTCGGCTAACTGACAGCCAGGAATCGAGATTTTAAAACTACCCCCGGTCAATTTAAAATAACTTAAGTCTCAGTTCAATTCTAGAAATATTTAGAACGTATCCTATTTCAATGTTGGTTTAAACGAAAGCCCGTAATTATACGAATAAATGATAAATCAACTCAAAGAACACAAAAGTAAATATTACAACAATTTAGTTAACGATTTACTAACATCCCGTAATTTGCCTGGACTTCAGCTTGCCTACATCGGATCAAATATATTTTATAAATTAACATCTAACAGCGTAAGATGCAAAGATATTAAATCTAGTAATAAGTTTGTGTGGTGCGGAACGGTTCAATTTTAGTGGGAAAAAGCGAAAAATCTAAAATTCTCGTAATACGAAGCTAGTCAGACGTTATAAAGCTTGTTTATAGTCGAGCACACAGTGTTTTTCCACAATGATTTCTATATATTATCAGAACGTTCGTGGGCTAAGAAGCAAAACCAATGAATTCCGCTTAAACTCAATCTATCTATATAAAAACGAAATACCACTCACTGATTAATCACGAAATCTCAGAAAGTAGAAATGCTACAAAACTTGAAATTTGGCAGGTAGATTTCTCATAGGGGTAGGTATCCGCTAAGAAAGGATTTTTGAAAATTCAAACCCCTCAAGGGGTAAAAAAGGGGGTTGAAATTTTGTAAGATCAAATCTTGAATTAAGTCATTCAAAGTTTTTGGAATTTGTCCCCTGAAGGTGAAATAGGAGATGACGGACGGAACGGGACGGTATGGCACGGGACGGGACGGGACGGGATGGGATGGGAGGAGATGGGATGGGATGGCACGGTATGGGATGGGATGGACGAAATGGGATGGGATGAAATGATATGGGATGGGATGCAATCAGATGGCATAGGATGGATAGGATTGGATGGGAGAGGATGGGATGGATGGGATGGGATGGGATGGGGTGGGATGACAGAAAATAATTAATCATTATTTAATACACAATAACGAACCTCGCGCGTACTAAGTCGCGGGTAGCAGCTAGTTAATAATAATTATGACATTGTGTGTTTGACCAAAACATGAATCAATGATAGTTTATATAATAACGAATTATTTAACGATGAGTATACAGGGCGGGCCACAAAGCGTTTAGCCCCTGACGAATTTTGAATGTAACCCAAATTGCAGATATCATTGCAACCTAGACTGTCTCTTTTATTATGATGCAAAAACTGATCGCAGTAATATTACGAACGCTCACGTATGACAACTGTCACAGAATTAATTAGATAACGACATATTTTGCATTGCGTATTAATATATTGTAATTGTAATTTGATGATTTGTAATGTATTGTGTATTATTTATTAGTATCTTCCTTATTTTCAATTTTTCTGATGTGATGACCTAGTTAGTTTTCCCGATGCAGCGATATACTATACATAGTATTTCTCAGACGTGGCAACATACTATACTAATACCGACATTATCTACGCTGATTTGTTTTTGCTTTATAAGAAATATAACCATCTAGAATGTAATGACATTTGTCAATTTAAGTTGCAACCAAAATTCGTCAGGGGCTACAAGTTTCGTGGCCCGCCTGTACAGTATTTAGATGTATCGCAGCTCTAGTAATAGGTAGTAGTATTAGTTGTGGAGAGACTGATGTCAAGCAAGTAGGCCTTCATAGACCCTTTTCCCAACCCCGTGGACAAGGTCTAGGCATGTAGAGTACCAGGTACCTTAGTCCTACTTAAAATTTTGCCGAAACTAAAGAGTTCCAACCATAGAAAGGGATATTTTTCATGCTATACATCGTAGTAACATGAGACCCACGGTTTTACATCACTTCCGAATGATGGCATTTTGTAGAGGTTTTCATCAGCATTTTTAAATTTTTTTGAAAACTTCACAGGGATCGGGGATCGAACTCTCGGCCCTTAAATCAGTAGTCAGAATGCTTAACCACTGAGCTATGGAGGCCGGCGCAGCTCTAGTAAGTGAACAAGGCCGGATAGCGGCGGTTGCTGATATCCGTAAATTCTAAACTCTGTTCACGAAACTCCTGGCTGTCAAAATTAATTGTTTTAAAATTTCTTGAGTGTACTTATAATAGTAACTTTTTTATGGAATGTACTTCAAATCTAGGTACTAAACTAGTGATATTTAAAGATAGGTTCTGTTCGATGGTTTTATGTTGAAAGTAGAAAAATAGTATTAAACAAAGTTACAAATTGGAAATGTAAGTATTGAATTTTAAGCCAAAACGCACGTAGGACTGTAGTGCTACAGAAAAAGAGAGAGAATAGGAAATTTATAGTGGATACTTTTATATTTCCACAATCAGTCTGTTTTTTCAGAATCTGAAGAGAATTCCATGTCGGACTCATCAGTATCAGATTCAGTTAACGATATTATTACTGGAGGAATATCCGCCACACTACAAGTGCCCATGTACTTTATCCAGTCATATTTAATAAGTGTTTCACAATGAGCAATAATGTTCTTCCACATTTGCTCTGTAAAATTACTGAGAGCTATACGCCATAACTTGTGAACATTATCTTGGGATGAAGGTTGGGATTGTAGGTATATGCTTGTTGTAATAGTTTTTCGCAAATGCCCATGCTAACTCTATGGGATTATACTGGCACTGGTAAGCAGGCAGTCGAAGAACGGCATGCCTATGTTGGTATAGAAACTCATCAACAACATATTTTTTGTTGGTGGTGTTAATCAATGGCCTTATAATTTCTCAAAGTTGGTGTTTGGTGCATTTTAAAAAATATTCTGATAGAGACAATTACGAATTGAAATGTCACTTTGACAAATAAATCATTAAAATTTGGAAGTTTCAAAATTTTGCAGTGTTTCCAAATGTGAAAGTAGAAAGTAAATATGCTGTCAATCATGAACAAAAGTTAGGTTATGCCCATTTTATACAAAATGATAATTTTATGTTAATGTGTACAAACCGTGTTTGCCAGATTTGGTTTTGGATTTTGTGCCATTTTTATTTTTGGTTAAGATAAATTTCATGAAAAACAACTTGCTAATGCTGAATACGTTTCATACTTTATTGAGAAGGCATAATTGTATAATAATACATAGTATACCGGGTGTCAACGAATTTATTAGACAAGTCATAACTTCTAGAGCATTAGGTGTATCAAAATGAGATTTGGTATAGGGAAATGGTATAGGGAGAGGAGAGTTTTGGTATTATGCATCATGGCTATCCATGGCACACTTGACAAAAGTAAATAAATTATTATCCAGTATTTTGCTTAGAAATATTTAATTTATGAGCTTATTTTTAATCCAATCCCAAATAAATTAGTATCATTAGATTCGCCAAACATCCTCTTTTCGGAATGTGCTTGGCAAAAAAGGGTTGCCATTTGAAAAAAAATAGTTAGACACGAAAATGTGATTTTGCCAACTTGTCTTATTCCTATCTATCATACTAGTCACTAAAACTTTGCAATTGTAATTTTTTGACATCACCTGAGGTCCTTAGATTAGTTTGCGTTCGATCATGGCCACCTAGATGCAATATTAAATAGGCCCTAAAAAAATCAAGTAGGCTTAAAAACTTTTAAAAATGTCACATTCTGATCCAGAATTGTCTCAGAAATCCAAAAATTTCAAAATATACAGGGTGCTCCATTTAAAAATTCGAAATCGGAGCCATTTCCGGTGAAACCGGAAGTGACCGGAAAGTGAAAAATATGCTGAAACTCTCCTCTCTCTATACGATTTACCTATACCAAATGTCATTTTGATACACTCTATACTCAAGAAGCTATGACTTGTCTAATAAACTCGTTGACACCCTGTATTGTGATACTAGTGTATAAGTATGCCTTTAAAGCACGTGCGACGAGTTTAAGAGCACGACGCAAAGCGGAGTGTTTTTAACGTCGCTAGTGTGTCACGTGTATCATACGATATTTTTTCTACGATCGAACTGAACCTTTGTCGAAAGTGCATGTGTTCGCCGGAGTTGTAGCATTTGAATAACACATATAGTGTGGACAACTTACCTAAATTATAGTTTAAAGCTATTCGGTAATTTTGTTACTCGGACATTCCCACACAACAAACGGACCTCCGCGAGGGGGGGGGACTCCTTGTTGCATAACAATGGGTAAGAGAGATAATCAAGAACTTTCACCTCCAGTAATTTAAAATAAAAAATACTATTTTAAACCTACCAAACTTATCACAGCCAATAAGTATTATCTTTCAAACGATAGCATACAAAATGCGCAAAATATAATTTATCAAGGCAAATGCGCCACAGCACTCAACCAGATGGACACCGACGAACAGCAATCTAAGACCGAGACCGCAAGCTCATCACAACATAATACTAAAATTAAAATTCTACCGATATTTTTGCACTACGCTTCGCAACTAAAACATCAAGAAATAATAAAGGATCTCAAAGAGCAAGCTAAAGGAGAATTCGAAACAATTCAAAAAGGAGATAAGCTACGAATCAATTTAAGTACAATAGAAGACTATAGGAAAATTACTAAATTTCATAATGATAATAATCTTGGTTATCACACATTCAAAGACCCCGAAATAAACCACTTAACAGTTATAATTCGTAACCTCCCGGTCTCAATCACAACGGGGGAAGTACTTAAAGAGCTAAAAAATTTAAAATATCCGGTGCTAAAAGTAGTACCGCTTTATAATAACGACAACAAGCCAATACCACTATATGCGGTAGATCTAGAAAATACTGAAAACGTTAAAGAAATTATTAAATTAACGAAAATTAAGTATAGTATAATAGAAGTCGGACGTAGAAGAAAATCAAAGAACATATGTAAGAAGTGCCAACGCTATGGACACCCGCACTCACGGTATACAAATATCGATCCCTAATGATTGTACCCACTATCCATATAGACCTGATTACAAAGCCGATGTATTAGACGTTATCTTGTTTAAAAACTTCTGCAAACCTATCTCTCAAACTGTCTTGAACGAATTCGACTCAGATCATTTACCAGTTATTATTTCATTCTGCAATCCACCGCAACAAATCCCGGTATTACCCAAATTAATAGAAGGTAAAATAGACTGGACCATGTTTCATGATGAACTAGACAAAAATATCAAAAGCCCAGTACGTATTCACTCAACAGCTAACACTGACGACGCAGTACAACATTATACTGAAGCAGTGAAAGCCAGCATCCAATCAGCCTTAAAAAACTCCATGGAAGCAAAAAAGGCGTAGTTATCCACATACACCAGTAGAAATATTAAATCTAATCAAATTGAAAAATAGAACTAGGCGTGAATGGCAAAGAACGCGTAGTCCACATCTAAAAGCACTAACTATAATCAACTCACCCATAAAGTCAGAATGCAACTGAATAAGTACAGGTATAGCTTGTACAACAGGTACATTGAAGAACTTCAACCCCGTGACTCCATAATGTGGCAGACAACGAAGAAGTTAATAAGACAACCAAACACAATACATCTATTGACAGCCAACAATAACACATACATTACCGATCAAGAAAAAAGCAGCGCATTAACATCACACCTTGAAGAAGTCTTTCCATCTAATGACGCAACCATCGCTCAGGATATTTTACAAGAAGTGAATGAAACTAATAATAATTAAGCTAATCAGAACACAATCGAATTTGAACCAGCATCACCTTCAGAAATCTTTGGCCTTTTTGGCAACAATCTTTAATGTTTGTCTCAGATTTGGATATTTCCCTAGCCAGTGGAAACACGCCCACATACTTCCATTTCACAAAAGTGGAAAAAGATAAACAGAGACTAGAAAGCTACCGTCCAATTAGTCTACTATCAACCCTTTCAAAACTATTGGAAAAAGTTATCCACACGCGGCTTCAGAATGTACTGAGTGAACAAAATATTACCCAATTATCAATTTGGTTTTAGAAAAAAACATTCGACAACCCACCAATTAATAAGAACCACGGAAATAATCGAAAAAGGCTTTGAACACAAGGAATATACTGTTGCGGCCTTCATTGACCTTCAAAATGCTTTTGATAAAGTATGGCATGATGGACTACGTTATAAAACTATTAAAATTGGAATACCAAACTACATCGTCAACATTATTACCTCATTTATTAAAGACAGAACATTTGCAGTTAGGGTAAATACAACACTTTCCAGTAAAAGAGTGATCAAAGCAGGAGTACCGCAAGGAAGTATACTGGGACCAACCTTATTTAACATTTACGTCCATGATCTGCAAACCACTAACAACTCTAACCTGGCAATGTTTGCTGATGACATTGCTGTGATAAAACAAAGCGAGAATCTTTTAACAGCAGTTAGTTATTTACAATACGCATTAAACCAGATGTGCATATGGTTCGATAATTGGAAAATTAAAGTAAACACAACAAAAAGCCAGGTAAAAGTATTTACTCTGAAACAAATTAAAAACCTACCGAATGTCAGAATAAACCAAAACATAATTGAGTGAAATACAAGGGACTCGGCAATTAAATATTTGAGGGTCTATCTGGACACCAGGCTTGGATTGAGAATTCATATAAATAAAAAAATAAATGAGTGTCATGCGAGACTGGCAATTTTATACCCGCTGATAAACAGAAAGTCATATCTACACGTAGAATGCACTATGTTAATCTACAAGTCCATACTAAGACCAATCTTAACCTACGCGTTCCCTGTGTGGACTAAGACATCCAAGACGCATCCAAGTGGTACAAAATAAAATAATCCGAATAGCAGTGAATGCACCTTGGTTCGTGCGAAACTAACAAATTCATAGAGAAGTGGACATTCCAAGTATGTCCGACTATCTAAATAGACTATGTAGTAAATTCTTTGATACTATCACCGAGTGCCCCCAACGAAGCGTATTACAATCTTGGCCAAAAAAAACACACACCAAAGACTAAAAAGAAGACTCCCACAAGATTTGTTATTATAATAATAAACAGTGATAAACAAATAACTAATTGTGCTTCAGTTTTAAATATTGTACCTATATCATCTGAATCTGTAAGTGAAAGTTATATACTATAATTGTATACCTAGGTATTTTCTGAGGAGTTTAACGATGTCCTCAGTCTATTAGCAATAGTTATTATTGTACACATATAACAGAGTCATGTATAGCATACCTAATGCTGATCTGATTTGATTATAAAAAAAAGAAGCACGTTCGACGAGTTTAAGAGCACGAAGCAAAGCGAAGTGCTTTTAACGTCGCTAGTGCTTTAGTGGCACTTATACACGTGTATCATACGCTTTTTTTTTCTACGATAGTTACAAAAATATAAAAACTTAGTTCGATGACAGTTTTCCTGTCACATTGTGTTAGATATTCTAGGTTATGTTGAAATTCAAATTTACGGCAAATCGTGTTTTAAAATATTATTAAAACACGACACCAATGGCAACTTGCAAAAAAGGCGTAATTCGGGCATTAATATTAAGAGTGCTACAAACGTCACTTTTGACACTAGAAGCTGTGCAAAAAGTTTTCATTTTGACACGATCGTAGAAAATAGTTATTTATGTACCTAGAGCGAAAAATGATGTATTAGGCGTGAGTTCGAAAGTTTCGGGCCGAGCGAAGCGAGGTCCGAAAAAATTCGAACGAACGCCTAATTCATTTTTCGCTCGTGTTGCATACAAAATTTTTCCTACGACTGTAAAATTTTCGAAAATAGGTTTAAACTGGTGTTTTTGCCATTTCTAAAATTTCCAGCGACGTGCAAATTTTTACATCAGAATTGGATATTTTATCGCCCATTTCTTATTTTTCTTGACACTTAAACACCGACAATACACAAAATAAAGCACAAGTAACTTTAAATCGCGAAAAAAGGTTTAAATCAAATTCACAGTGACAGCGGTCAACTGTGACGTTTTCAAATAGCTGACCACTAGCCGACTTAGGTATATAATCATGAAAGCTTATATAAAATGTATGTATGTTGCTATGTATTACGATGCACGATTATATACTTACGTATGACGGCTGCCGCGATGAACTGATTCAAAACAATCAATTTTTGACGTACGTCAACAAGGCGGAAAGCTTGATTTTAGAAGCAGTCGTAGGAAAAAGTCGTTTTTATATTATTTATAATTATATAATAAATGCATAGTAATACTAGGTGGTGTAAATCTTTATAAACTAACGCTTCCACATTTAAATAAATGTATATATAAGAAATACGAGCCTGCGAAAGAAATTCCTTGTTATGATGGATGCCGATATGCTGGTTTATTCTTCGAGCGGCTTTAGATTTTCATATTTATTTCAGAAAGTGTGTTTACCCATTGGCCCCTTTTATATGCTTTCTTTTTGAGCGCTTATTTCTGCGACAATAAGTCTACTATCACACGCATCAAAAATATTAGTTAAAATAATTCAAAGAAGAATCGAAAAGAAAATTGAAGAGAATCTGAAAGAAGACCAATTTGGGTATAGGAGAAACTCGGGCACGAGGGAAGCCATACTGGCCCTAAGCATAACAATTAAAAAAATATTAAACAAAAATAAAGAATTAAACATAGCCTTTATAGATGCAGAAAATGCTTTCGACGGAGTAAATTGGGCTAAATTGTTCACTATATTACGTAATAACGGCATAGACGGCAATGGCAGGAATATAATCGAAAACTTATACAAAAATCAAACCGCGGTCATACAATACAATGAAGGGCGAGAAGAGGCAAGAATCAGACGCGGAGTTAGACAGGTTGCAGCCTATCACCGCTGCTCTTCAATATATGCATACAACAAGCCATCAACGAATTTAATGAGACGCAGAGTTCAGGTGTATACATCCACGGGGAAAGAATTAACACAATTAGATACGCGGATGACATAGCCCTAATCACCCAATCGTAAGAAGGGCTAAGACAAACATTGGAAGATATGGACAATGTATTTAGAAACTATAACATAAAGTTAAATAAAACCAAAACAAAAGTGATGAAGTGCTCAAGGAAGAACCAAAAGATGGACAACATCTCCATTCTCAAGGGGATACGGTGAAAGCTGTGAGTGAATTCAAATACCTGGGGAGTATAATCACACAAGATGGCAAATGCACGAGAGAAATAAACAACAGGCTAACTATGGCTAAAAAAGCCTTCTTCGAAAAGAAACAACTGCGTACGTCCAACGGGTTAACCATAAATACCAAGAAACAATTTACAAAGACATACATATAGGGCTTACCATTATATGGCTGCGAAACGTGGACCATCGGAAAAGTAAACCAAAGAAAAATTGAGTCTTTCGAGATGTGGTGCTTCAGGCGAATATTGAAAATCCCTTGGACCCAAAGAAAAACAAATGAAGACGTGCTAAGAATGATTCAGGAAGAGATGAAAATTTGGAGTCACATAAAGAATTGCAAATGATAGGCCACATAATAATAAGAAATGGAATACTAAAAACACTAATCGAAGGAAAAATATCCGGGAGAACCCAAGGGGAAGACCTCGTCTACAATATATGAAACAACTAATATTGGACTCGGGCAGTAGTAGTTATAAAATGGTGAAAAACAAAGCCTTATACAGACAAATATGGAAAGCTGCGACAAATCAGTTGCAAGACTGATAACCTAGAGAGAGATTTCTGCGATACTCTGTATATGTAAAGGTAAAGTACCTGCCGATGCATTTGGCTAATAAGTACTTTCTGTCGGTTTATTCAAATACTTCACTAAACTACAAAATTGTCTCACGTGGCACTACAGTAGATATACACTGTGTCCACATTTCGATGCTTACCATTGGTATCTCGGTTATTAGAAGGCATAGAGCAACGCTTAAATGGGAGATGTTTTGCAGAATTCAATACTCGCGACAAATATCATTCCAAATTCTCCTTAACTCTTTGAAATTTTGAAATAATTTGAGAAAACCAAAATTTTGCTGATTTCAATCTTCCTCAATAACTCGATAACATTTAATGTGACTTCTTCCAAAGTGTTACATTATTCAGACACTTTTTTAAGACAAATTTTTTTATGTAAACAGAAACCCCCGATTGTCATTTGTTTTCCAGTTATTAGTGCTATCTTTTGTTTTTCATATGGCAGCCATATTGGATTTTTGGTTAGTTAGATAGCCTTTAAAAAGAGCTTTGCAACGATGTATAACATACCTGAAAAAATGTATTTGTAGGGGAGATATTAACAAAAACATAAATTAATCTCTAATATGAAATTAGTAGGCTATGATATTAAACAACAATGAGAAATGAAAGCAAAAATATATGCTAAGTAATACTGTCAAATAACGAAACGATACCGGAAAGACAAGAACCACACAGGACAATTTTTAAAAGGATAATTAACAATTTAGTGAACTTTGGAGGCTTCGAACAAAAAAGAGCTACATAACTTCGAAGTTAAAAATGCTGATAGGTCGAAATAATACTAGTTTGAGAAACTGGAATTTCAAAATCCACTGTTTACAAAACCTTGACGAAAAACAAATACCACCCTTACAAACCAATATTGTACAAGGTTTAAACGATAATGAGGATTAGAGTTTAGCAGGTGGTACCTACACAAATATGAAGATGATGCTAATTTTACTAGGAAAATACTGTGTACAGATGAAACACAGTTTACCAATTGTGGAGTGTTCAATAGACGTAACTATTATCATTGGTCTACTGAAAAATCCACATTTGGTAGATCAAAGAAGATTTCAAGTTCGATTTGGTTTTAATCCCTGGTGCGGTTTAATGGGTATGAAATTTTGTTTATTTTTTTTTGTTTTTTGAGCTTCTTTTCATTTTAGATAATCACTTAATAGGTCCTGTCATGTTTGATTACAATTTCATTGGTAACAAATATTTGGAGCTACTAACAAACGCGATGATACCTGCTTTGAGGCAAATTATAAGTCTTAACAACGTGCAAACCATTTGGTTCTAGCAGGATGGTTTCCCGGCCCATAACAGTTGCGACGTGCAACATTTTTTGAGAGAAAACTTTAATGAGAGAGTGCTTGCAAAAAATGGACCAGTGAAATAGCTTGCGAGATCATCTGACCCTACTCCCTTTGAGTTAATAATAATAATAATAATAATAACTTATTAATAATAACTTATTTCTGGGGTACCACTAAAAACGAAGTGTTTAATATTGAACCGCCAGCAACTCGAGAAATTTTAGAACAAAGAGTGCTGGATGCGCTAAGATCATTAAGCGGAAACACACACCGTAGAGTGTTAGAATAAAGTGTTAAAAGTGTGTGGAACAGAATGGTCGTCATATTGAACAGTTTCTATAAGTGAATCTGAACTTTTAGTACTTCTTCTTTACTTTTGCTTTTATAACTTTTCTTATAATTTCGTTATTTTACAGCATTACTTAGCATACATTTTCGCTTTCATTTCTCATTGTTTAATTTCATAGCCTACTAGATTCATATTAGAGAGTAATTTATGTTTTTGTAAGTATTTTCTCTACAAATATAAATTTTTCAGCTATGTTATACCAAAGAATATAGATAGGGGAAGAAGGACAGCCTATGGGTTATTAGCGTATTATTTAAAAGCTCCTCAGTTCTTGCCTGGCCCTCAAGCAGCCGCCGCCAGTACTAATGAACTTGTTCAGGGCTACGGTCGGAGACGCATTTACAGATTCCTGTCTTATTTTTCCCAAGAACGCGTCTCAGCGTTGCCAGATTGCAAGGAAGTTACAGAGTTATGATTTTAACAGCTATTTGTTTAAGAGCGAAATTGGTAATTTGATTTTTCGCTCAAAATATACACAAGATTTTATACAGAGTGGGGTCATTTTCGAGGTGCCACCATTGGCATTTCGGAAACGATAAGAGATACAACTTCGGTCAAATGGGGAAAAAGGTGCACATTTATGAGGCCAATTTATTGACGCTTCTGTTTTTCCGAAGAAAACGCATAGCCTACTTGTTATAATCGAAAAACTGAAACTGGTCGATTTTTTCAACCATGCATAACTTTTTTATTATTTCATATAATTTCAATTTTCAAAAAGAGCTTATAGGGAATTGTAGGCTCCACAGAATACGCCTACTTTAATATTTTTCAGATTCGTAATTTTCGAGGTACAGCCCAAACTTACATTTTTTTAAATGAAATGGATATCAAAATTTTGCATCATTGGAAAGCTTGTTTTTTCCCTTTTCATTCATGTATGGTTTCACATACTTATTTTCACAAACTTTTAAAATATTTCATAAAACACTTTTTAATCTAGTGTGCCTTGACTGTGTTAGTTGTAAAAACAAATGAATAGTGTGCTCTGGTTGCTATGTAACAAAACAGAAGACAATTTGCAGTGAAAACTTTCTAAACATACTGCAATCACTTATAATAATGCAGAAGACTAAAAGCCGTGTTTACACAACTAAAAGTACCATAGTTGCGTTCCACCATTTCTATTTTCGGGTTTTTGTAAACAAACTTCCCTTAACTTTTAATAGCGATATTATCACAGAATACAATTATTTATTATGCATATTTATTGTGTTTTTTAAAACTATTGACTCAGCTTTGAAGGCAAGTCCACTTTGGTTAATGTTCATATCTGCTTATTGAATGCTTCTAAAATTGAAGCCGCACGCACACGCTAAGAAGGCGTGTCTTTAAAGTTGAGGCTACATAACCTACAAAATTTCAGATTGGCCTGGCAATAACTAATGTGTTCTAGCAGTGGCTACAAGTATTAATTCTGTGATAATGGTCTGCTGTGCATCAGATTGTAGTACAAAGCAAGGTAAGGGAATAGCGTTGTTCAGATTTCCCAAAATTTGCAACAACGACATTATTGGTCTAAATTTTGCAAAAACAAGAATTGGAGTCCGACTAATGCTTCACGGTTACGCCACAAGCTGAAAGGAGTTTCATTCGTAAGTTATTAATTTGTCCTATTATAATCCATAATGTGTGTTACAATTTATAAATTCTAGCAGGAAACCGAAGAAGCAATGGATTCGGGAGTATGTTGTGAACCAAGTAACACACGTTTCTGCAGTGCTCGGTATATTCCTTTTTTAAAATGTCGATGAAAACTAGAGCAGCTTCTTCTGTTAGTGATTGTAGTGTAGACGCTACCAAAATCGCAAAGCAAGTTGTTGCACTTCTATTGCAATCCAATGACTTTAAAGTTGTCGTGAATAAAGTAATTTCCGACACGTTGCACGACTTAAAGGCAAGACGTAAAATTAGCAAAGCAAGATGCAGATTTAGACGTTTTGTTTATAAATTGCAAGTGTTTATGTGACATGTGACACTCACAGGTAACACGACACACGAAAACTAATCCTGTTGACAGGTGACAAATCAAACGATTTTTTCAAAAATCTAGGAAAATTTCGATATATTGTTTGTAAGGGTCCTGATATGGAACGCGTATGAATGCTATTCACTGACATGGCAAATAAATATGACTTAACTATTGATAAAAAATAGATTTGATAACATGTAATAACATTTTATGGTCAAAATTTATTTAAAAACAATTTAAATTCAAACACATTTAGTAAATTTATTCAGAAAATGTATAATGGTTACAAAAAGATTATTTCTATATTAAAATAAAGACACTTAAAACATTTTTCCCGCTGCTGTTCATGTAAGTCAGTGATACAGCCTTAGTAACAAAACGTGTAAGTCGGTGATTATATTTGTTTGCTGCTTTTTCTTGACAACGGAACTTAATATTATTATTAAGTTCCTAGGATAATAAAATTAGCAAAGCAAGATGCAGATTTAGACGTTTTGTTTATAATTGCAAGTGTTTATGTGACGTGTGACACTCACAGGTAACACGACTCACGAATATTAATCCTGGTGTCAGGTGAAAAACCAAACGATTTCTTTCAATAATCTAGAAAAATTTTGATAAGCAGCGGAAAAAATATAATAAGATAACTAGGAATGTATCGCCTATTAATATTTTCGGCAGGCCTACCTCAAATGTTAATAGCTATTAAAAGAAGCTTATGAAGCACGTACTCTGCACTCCTTTCCACACCACCATGAAGTAGAGTTGACGGCACGTTTTTTTTATGTGGTATCCCCAGGACACCTATTCCACATGTCACAAAGAAAGTTGTTGTCGCTGCTGTTAAAAATTGACTCCAGAACTGTGTTGAAGTGGTATGTATAACTTAAAATCTTATACTTTTGTTTCAAAGTGCCAATTACACGCTCCACGTGAATTCCCACATTGAAATTGCATATACACTATAGTTTTTTATCTCGTTACAGCACATATTACGTGCAACAGTTTTTCATGAGTGTTTGAAATTTTGATAACATTTGAAATAAACGAATTTCATAGTTGCCGCAGTGGCATCTATGAAATTAGTTTATTTCAAACGTTACCAACATTTTAAACACATGAAAAAGCGATGCACGTAATATGTGCTGTAACGAGATAAAAAAATCACAATGTATATATTTATTTTTATAATGAATAATCATTACATTTTGACTGCTACTATTTGGCACTCACTCCAGTGACTCCTGTAATAAAATAATATTTATTATTAGGTAATTTAATACTAATTTTTTTAATACTTACTACCACTAATTCTTCTTCCACTACCAATAACTCCTCTTCCACTACAGTAGAATTGTTCTGCAAATTTTGAACAACATGGCAAATTAGTTGTTATAGATGTGATAGTTCTCCACAGGAGATAAGATTGAGATGACAAATTGCAATAAAATTGGGAATTAATTAAATTGCTCAATTTATTTAAAATAGTGATATTTAATAAAACATATTATTTTTAATATTAAGAACTAAAGTAAATACTTACAATTAAGAAATGTTTTAAAATACTTTGTAAATGCGATGAAATTAATTAGTTTTGAAAACTAAAAAATTTTAATACGAGTTTGGTTGAAATGTTTGTTTGAACATTTACTAGAAAAGTTCGGTTCAAAAAAGTATGGTTCACACAGCCCTACATACAGGGTGCTCAAAGTTAAAGCTACGATTTCGACTATATTAGCATTTGTAGTACTGTTCACGTAGATTACGATGGCAAAAACAGAAAAACAATTGAGCATCAAACTTTGAGTTATTCGCAAAATTAACATTTTTTGAAATGGAACAACTTATTCCATAGGTGTATTTACAATAAGTAATTTTTAATTTTTGTGAATAATTTGAAAATCTGATAATCAATTGTTTTTCTGTTTTCGCCATTGTGATCTATAGGGCATTCAGTAAACACAAAAACAGTTTAATTTTTTTTGCTAGATGCTAGATAAATGTCACACCCTTAACCTATTTGTTTTAGTAACTTTTTGTAAGTACATTTGAAGACAAAGATGCATTTTGGAAGTACACTCATGAACTTTTGGAAATCAAAGGCCACTCACTTTGTATTTTTATGTTTACTGAACAGACTATACGTGAGTTGTACTACAGATTTGCTAATTTAATCGAAATATTGATAGTAAAAAATAATTTATTATAACCAACTATTTAATCAAATTTACACTAATTATTTAATCTTACCGCTTGCTTCTTTTTTTTGGCTCTCTGACAAGCCAAAGCTTTTGCTCGATTGGCAGCTATCTGCTGCCCCATGTCAACTACCTTCCTCAAAGAAAATTCTCTGGTATTCCCACACCCCTCGCAATATTTTTGGAAATCTAAATTGAAAAAGGGAGTAGTCAAATTAATTCCGCAAGAAGTCAAACTTTTGAATTTTCTTTCTTTAATTAGGATAGTCGATTACTTAGTGAATAATCAAAATGACGAATGATCATATTTTTAAAGATGGATGCCTAACAGTAAATTGTAATACATACCACAGATCAGAAAATTGCACTCGCAACAACGTATCACGGTGCAGGTACGGATGTCGTATTGCCCCACCGGAAAATGTAATTTGCAGGAGGGACATATCTCTAAAAAGAAAATTTGTAATTTAACTAATCAAGTTTACTTTCAAACATAAAGGTTCCGTAACTTTGTCCAAAATGCGCTTACAGACAAGAGGTAAATAACAAATTAAAACTCACGCAACTGAAGAATTCTCCGACTATGAATCCTTACTCCACACTCACAACAAAATCTATTAGGATTTTATAAACAAATAAAGAGTATTTTTAATAAATATTATACACCAAGTGAATTAAGGTTTTTGTTTGATGAACCATTTGTTTAAGCCAATCAGGTATTTTTTTGTAAAAAAAGTAGGTAATAAAATGGACATTTTACTTACCATGTTGATTCACACACCACTAAGAACAACGCAAAATGAATAACTACAAAGGCCACGGGTGACTGTTGAATGACAATGCTAACTAGCAATTACTGAATTTTCAGTTCCGTTTTATCAAGAAAACTGTAGACGGTTCTAAAATTTCCCCGTAGGCCAGTACCTTGCTGGACAAATGAGTATCGTAAATGTATGTTTTGGCAGGACAATTGGACTGGACAATAAATTCTGCAAGTAATGACGGCTAGAATACCAGAATTCAAGGAAGAGATCGAAGACCTGATGCTGTAAGTAAAACCGCATGTCAACAAATTGCAAATAACGGTTATGCGGGGAAGGAACTTTGTGTCGGATCCCTTTATTAAGGGCAATCGTCTCCGTAATCTGTGAGAAGCTTAAATAAACCGTCTTAAAATAAATATACAACTACATAGTAAATAAAAAGAGAGAAAGATGAATGGTTCCCGACACCGAAAGGTAAAAGATGCTACGAAATAAAAATATGAAGGAACTTTTTAATTTAAAAACAATATTTTAACAAACACTTGAAATAAGTAACCGAATAATAGAACACTGCAGTTTAAATTGAAACTAAATGAATTAATAACAGATTCATCCATTTTCAAGTAAGGTCTATTCTATAATGTATAATGGTTATTTATATTTATACAGTACAGTAAACATTGCGCTTCCATACTTTGACCAAAATTATTTAACAAGATATTTTTGTCAGCTACAAGGAAAAATTGCATGTTCAACACATTGGAAAATTCCACGTAAAACTTTTACATTTGCTGGAAAACTCTCACTTTTCTTAACTTGTAGAACAATCTGCTATTAATTCACTAGCGATTTAAGATGAAAATTAACTCGCTAGCATATAAACATTATAAACAGTTACTTATGGTTGCTATTATAGAGATAATAATAATAATGCCAGTTTAAAATGTATTATGTATGGATGTATAATCGATAACCTCGTTTTACCTTGCGGTGTAGAGGCTTGTGCTTTATGTGCTTGCATCTGGCGGTACAATGCTCAACTTGCCCCGGATTCGGGATACAAAGTTGAACCGCGCCTTTTAATGCTTGCACAGCACCCATTGTGTGAGGTGTCTGTGTGTATTATGTTGACCTTGTTACTCTATCTCTTAGGTCTGTGGTTCTGAGTAGAGCACAGTTAACCCGGGAGTGGTCGCGCTATGGTCGATTCAACCGCACATTTTAACAAATTGCTGTAGCTTTCTAATGCAGCTCCTTTGCGACTTGAACTTTTAAAAATTCACCTAAAATGCAGTTTTGCTATTTTTAGTGACATTTCAGCACATTTAAAAAAAAATTAAAACCGTTTTTTTGTTAATGCGGTTGATCTAACGTAACTCAATTATTTTTTCATTTATCTGGTATTATAAATGAATGTTACGCTGTAAAATCGTTTATTATGCTTTCCTAATAAAGTGCAAGAGAAATGTTATAGTTATTATCGATATAAGGCCGTTAGTAGGCATCTAACAAACGAGAATAAATTTGTGGCCGATGCCGTCAGGCCGATGCTAATGAGTTCATCTGAGCCATGGCCATGGCTGTTATAAGGAACTTTTCAGTCAGGTTGACAGTTCTGTTATTAACAAATAACAAGTAGGTGTTATGAAAAAGATTTTTATTAATTTACATACATTCTGTTAAAAAAACTAACTGATGTTGAACCGACCGGGGCGCGATCATTAACGGAAGTTTAGGACGCGCGACTACACCCGGGTTAATTTGGTGCCCAACTGTGAATGGTCTCACCGAGCCCGGTTCAAATCGCTTAATGCAAGGCAAGCGCTTATCCATCTGCGCTACTTGGCTTCTTGTGTTTAAAATGACAAAGAAATAATAATTAATCAGTTATTTAACAATATCAGTAACGGCGTAACTGGAGACTTGAGTTACCGCATTTATATTTTTATGACGTTCAACGCCTCAACGGCTTAAATCTGAAAAGAAACAGATTGCAGGCAGCTGAAAATTATTTCGCTGGCGCAAATAATTCTCACATATAATCTCATAAGAGCATTAATTCTTTCCGGAATATTTTTTTTGACTGCGTTCCAACAACGTCGTATTAATTAGGACGCCTTTCAGGGGCGAGCGTTTTCTTTCCAAAGACTTTATACATTTGAAAATATAGTTTTTGGAACTGTTCCTTACTGCCAATCTCTAGCGTGCTTTTAAAGCTTTATTTAGTGCAACAAAAGTTATTAAATTCGTCCTACATTTTAAATGCGGCATATGCCGCGGGTTTCAGCTAGTAAGAAATAATAAGCTACTAACTACTCAAAGTTTAATCATATGCTCAAAAGTTATTATTAGTGACTTTTATTTGATACTTTTTCCACAAGTATTAAAGTTTGGCAAATGTTTTACGTTTTATGAAAATAGGTTTTTCGGTCAGTTCTATCGTAAATAAGTCAATAGTCAATAGGTCGTTACCTACTTTCGATTAATTCTTTATTAGCATCGTTCCTTACTGATGTGCTTTCCTGATAAGACGTGTCCTATTCCTTAGGCTAATTAACAGGACAGCTTATAAGAATTTCTTCTGGAAATTCACATTCAGTTGTGCTGAAGTTTGTCTTCAGTGTTGTCGTACTCTTTTGACGTTTCCTTTTCCGAAATTGATCACTCGAACGCTTAATCTTAATCATGGTTAATTCGTGCGTATATTTTGAATGTAAGCCAAATCGCAGAACCCACTGCGATTTAAGCTTTTTTCGTTTTCGTATAGAAAAAGAAAGACGCGATTTGTGGTTGATTAATTGTGGCAATCCACAGCTTTTCGCGTTTCCGAAGAACAATTACGTGAAAGAACTGTGTGTGCCATGTATTTTTCCGAAAAGCAGTTTATGAATTCAAGAAAAAATAGGCTGTCATAATGCTGTTCCCTTAAATTACAAAACTGCCATGCAACCTGACCACGCAACATCGCCAGTGTCGCCCAAAGAACTCGCATTTAAAAAAGAGATCACGCCAAGGGTCTATGGTAAAGCGACGTCTTGTTCGGGCTCTTTTCATTTGGATGAAGATCATATTGCTTCGCCTATGCAATTAGATGCAGATACCATACCGGATTCGTCTATGATACAGGTTAGTTCTTTTAAAAATGCCCATTCTGTATACAGTGTGGTGATAACGTCCCTCACAAAATTCATTATTTTGTTATTTAATGTTTTTTGGGAAAACCCTGACACGTCAATTTTATTCTTTAAGGCTGTAGGAGTCATAGAATTATTCGGCGAAAGATCGATTGATATATCTACCTTCTATAGATGAACAGCGTATCGATGGTGGACAGTCGTCAGTTTTGACATTATTGACAGAATTATGACAAAAAAAATAATGTATCTCTTCAACTAAAAAAAATAGGTTAATTTGTGATTTTGTCGTTATTTGTTACTATTTTGAAAATCTGTTTAAATACACGTAAGCTTTATAACGGGGTGCAGGGTATAAAGTAATAGAATTATTTTTCTATTTTTTCGTTAACAAGTAATTAATTTTTTAAAATGGGAATATATATTATTAAGAATAAAAGTTGCTAGTCCCATTTTAAAAAATTCATTACACGTTAACGAAAAAATAGAAAAATAATTCTATTGCTTTATGTCCTGCACCCCGTTATAAAGCTTATGTGTATTTAAACAGATTTTCAAAATAGTAACAAATAACGACAAAATCACAAATTAACCTATTTTTTTTAGTTGAAAGATACATTATTTTTTTTGTCATAATTCTGTCAATAATGTCAAAACTGACGACTGTCCACCATCGATACGCTGTTCATCTATAGAAGGTAGATATATCAATCGATCTTTCGCCGAATAATTTCTATGACTCCTACAGCCTTAAAGAATAAAATTGACGTGTCAGGGTTTTCCCAAAAAACATTAAATAACAAAATTATTAATTTTGTGTGGAACTTTATCACCACACTGTATAATAAAATTTTTAAATTTTCCATCGATAGTTGGTTAACACGATGTCCGATTATAGGGGCTTAAATCTTATAGTTTCCCCAAATTTGTTGTTCGATCTTCGTGTAGGTACTAATTAAATAAGGTACAATTAGTTAAAATTTCTTTTAAAGTTTTATTAATTAAATCAAAACTAAATCCCAAGCAGTAAGTATACAGGGTGATCAATTTTCACTTCTTTAGGCGTTTTTATTCAATAACACAAAATGAACAAAAGTTTCATAAAATACAGAAAAATTATTGACGTTTTGAATTCTCTGATAAATTGTGTAGAAATATGTAGGCAAAACAATGAGCTTGTAAAGCATTTTAATGGAGCCTACAGCATGAAAATCTTTTCTGTTATTAGTATGTTTTATTTTTAAAAACCATATTTCAACAGGCCATGTTAGAAATGCCAACACCTACCAAAACAAGAAAGCGCAGTAGTTCTGCTGTGCTACATCAAAAAATTGCAAAACTGCGAAGACAAGTGGGGGCCAAAAATTCACAAATTTACCGTATGAAGAAGCAATGTGCACGAAAGGGGGCTAATTTAGATGCATTGGGCTTGAAACCAAAAACCGTTCGCGTCTTTGTAAATATGCAACTTTCTCACAAATCTAAACAACCTTGGACAGAAGCTGGAAAAGAATTGACCTTAAATATGTACCACAAATCTCCAGCCCTCTACTTTTTTATGAGAGAAAAATTAAAATTTACTATGCCCTTCAAATCTACAATAGTTTCATGGTTAAGGTTAAACCAACTTAATACAAGCACCAGTACGGAACTAATGAAAAAAGTGGCTGTTAAAGTTAACAGCATGACCGATGATGAAAAACAGTGTGTCGTATTACTTGACGAAATGCATTTAAAGAAAGGTGTAGAATATAATCCACGCCAAGATATGATTGAAGGTTTCGAAGATTTAGGACATCTTGGACGGAAAAGCAAAATCACTAGTCATGCACTAGTGTTTATGGCAAGAGGACTTATTCACAAATGGAAGATTCCTGTCAGCTTTTATGTTTCTTCAGGTACCATTAAACATGGAGAGCTATCTTCCCTCATTATTAAAAACATCGAAGAGTTACAAAGAATAGGACTTAAAGTGCGTGCTGTTACTAGTGACCAAGCTGCTACAAATACAGCTGCATTTTTAAATCTAGGAGTGACTGCAGAACAGCCGTATTTTTTTTGTCTGCGACGCAAAAATTTTTGCAATATATGACGTACCGCACTTGATAAAAAGCGTACGGAATAATCTCCTATCAAAGGATTTTTACGTGGAGGGCAAGAAAGTTTCTTGGAAAGATATCGAAGAGGCATACAAAATAGATAAATCTTCTTGTACTGTTCGAGCAGCTGTAAAAATCACGGATGCCCACATCTACCCCAATACTTTCCAGCGAATGAGGGTTAAATTTGCAACGCAAGTGTTTTCCAACACCATGAGTGCTACGATAAGAACTGCTGTTGGAACGGGCGAGTTAAAAAGCACCAGCGCTCTGGATACTGCAGAATTCGTACAGAAAATTAACTATTTATTTGATTGCTTAAACAGTCGAATGCTGAATATGCATGTGCTCTATCCTTCAACGTACCGCGTACTGAAAATAATTTGAAAGAGTATTTGCAGTGGGTTAAGACTTGACAAACATATACATCTAATAACAAGGTGAACCAAGGTGTTTATTGTTTTAAGGGACTTATTTTAACCATGCAGTCAGTTATGGAGCTATGGAAAGACTTAAAACAAGAAGGGTATCGTTTGCTCCTGACCAGCAGACTAAACCAAGATCCTCTAGAAAATCTTTTCGCGGTCCTGAGGTATAGGGGAGGCAATTCTTCGAACCCCACAGTAAAATCTTTCCGCCAAGCACTACAGTTCAACATGCTGGTTAAATTGCAGCATCCTACAGAGAGCTCCAACTGCGACGTTGATGAAGATGCTGTTGTCAACATGGCGAATGTTGAAGTGCCAGAAAAAGACGTCATGGGATATGTTGAGGACATACCATATATAGTTGCTGAACAAACTGAATTAGCAGAAGATGGTGACCTCAGTTTACTCAGTGAGGTAATAGAAGTTTCAACACAACCAAATCAAGAAGCCACATTAGAATCTTGTGCGACGGTGTATGTAGCTGGTTATGTCATTCATAAAACGCTTTTACGTTTTAATTGTGGTCAGTGTCAAAATATGTGCAGCCATGAGTCTGTAGTGCTTCATAATGAACTGTTTTTACAGCAAAAAGACTATGGTGCGGACGACTGTGTTATTTACCTAAAAAAACCTTCAAGTATTTTAATAAAAATAGTTACAATGTTACTTGAACATTTTGAATATTATTTTAAGAATAGCAAATCGTGTGTAAGTTTTAAGAAAACATTATTAGCATATAGTGTAAATAAAGTGAAAATTTTAGTACCACGGTGGCTTAACGAGCAAGACACATGTTACTCTCTTAACTGTTTTTAATTAATCATTTAATTACGTGCAAACTCCATAAAACGTTGAAATGGCTATCGCAAGATTTAAGGACTACAAACCAGTCTGGTACACCCAAAAAAAAAAATACAACATTTAAGTAATGTTTAAAGCTTAAAAACTGTACGTTTATATGCTTACAGATATATTTGTGTACTTCCTATTCTTTGTAACTTTGTATATTATATTGTTTTATTGTATGTAATATTTACACCTTGAAAATCTCATTTATTTAATAGATCATTGAAATTGGCGAGAGTAAGAAATGTATAACGTCTTTATTTCAAAATATTTTAATTTAAACTGGCGTTAATGGATCTGACTCAAATTTCCTATAATCTGCCTTTAAAAAAAGTAATTAAACCCGTAAAAGGTTGGGGCAAATTGGGGTTCAATCCCTAACAATAGGTACCTAACTCTTTATTAACAAATTATTATTTATATCGCCCAAAAATTATGTCAAATGCAAGTAATAATAATTTACTTAAAAATAGCTATTTGGCATAATTTTTGAGCGACTTAAGTATAATAATAATAATAATAAATGTCGTTTATTGAGCAAAAATAAATAAAATTGTTATTTTACAATATACTTGAATTATGAATACATAAGTTGCTCAAAGGGGCGAAGTTCAGGCGTGCTAATCGAATTAGCATACTGTTCTACCACTTAACCCCAAGGTAAATAAAGAAAACAGATAATTTGTTAAAAAAAGGTATATTGTTGGGTATTGAACCCCAACCCTCGATTAGTTTGCAGCTCCTTAACCACATAAGTTCTTTTTGGTTTCTACTCTAATTTACGTTTAAAGTGCAGTAATTTAAACTAGAGTATAAATTATTAAATAATTGTGAGATTTCTGTGAAAACCGCCCCGATTCATTTTTTTTTGAATAACAGATTGTACAGAACTTGGGTCAGATCCCTAATCACCAAATTAATTTTTTGCATACATTTCTGAAAGATAATTTAATGTCGATAATAAATGTTCGAATAATATTGTCTTATTCTTTGCTGAGACTATACATAAAGATCGCCAACTTAAATGTGCCTAAATAGACATTTTTTAATGCATCAAGTAAATGAGATATTCAAGGCGTACTGTTTTAGTAGCCGTACTCTATACGTATCAACTTCACAAGATACAATATTATTTTTGTTTTTATTTGCTTTTTAAAATAGATCACTGTAAACTATATTAATCGTCAACATTACTTGAACAATAATTTCCTCTCGTATTAAAATTTTTAAATAAAATCCGTATATTGTTTATTAATGTTTTTGTTTCATTATTTGTACATAGCTAATTCTATATTTATTATAGAATTTTGTGAGAATAAAGTGGGGACAATCCGTATTCCGTATAATCTTGTGCTCATCGGTGAACTTTTTGTTGAAATTATATTAGAAACCTCTTATGTAATTTTTATAGGTACCTAGCTACCTATTAAATGTTTAAAAGTGTTGCATGTGAAACTTATAAAACCTTTATTTTACTTGGTACGAGTTCATCCGATTGACAACAAATGTTTTAAATAATAACAAAACAAACCAAAGAATATACACCTATATTTAATATTCTTTGTAACAAACTTAACTTAGATGTAAGCAGAATCAAACTACTGAAATATTCTTTGGCAGAATACAAGTTTATTTCGGGTAGGTACAACCATTGTAAAACTATTGGAATTGTAGAGAGAAAGTTCTTGCAACACTGTTCTAGCTCAAGAATGCTAATGACGCATTTACCTGCTGAATGCCACTGATAAGGTAATCACTTTGACGCTAGGAGCTTCCAGCGGAATTTTCGAACAAAAAATGATATATTTAACCAAGTAAATAGTTATGCAACCCAAATCACAGCATATACTGTATAGCCCATAAGGCTGTCCTTCTTCCCCTATCTATATTCTTTGGTTATACATAGTTGAAAAGCTCTTTTTAAATGCTATCTAACTAACCAAAAATTCAATATGGCTGCCATATGAAAAACAAAAGATAGCACTAATAACTTGAAAACAAATGACAATCGGGAATTTCTCTTTACATAAAAAAAATTGTCTTAAAAAAGTGTCTCAACATTGTTAAACTTTGGAAGAGGTCACGTTAGGTGTTATCGAGTTATTGAGAAATATTTAAATCGGGAAATTATGGTTTTTTCAAATTATTTTAAAATTTTAAAAAGTTGGGGTGAATTTGAAATGAGATTTGTTACGAGTGGTATTGAATTCTGCAAAACATTCCCCATCTAACCATTTCTCTAAGTCTTCTAATAACAGAGATACTAATGGTGAGCATCAAAATGTGGACACAGTGTGTAATATTCTATCTATTACTAATTCAAATTATTGTGAGTTTTATAATGACACACGTATATGACTTTTTTGTATCACCTTTTATTTCAACTGACTCTTTTCATTAATGTAACAAATAAGTAAAATATAACAATGCACACGGGAAATACACACAAATCTAGTATTCTACATTCTCCACCCCACGTGAAGACAGAGAGTCTTCTTAAGTTGTCTGTAAGACACACAACTTAGAAACAGGTCTGACATAGTTTCTTTTGTTCGTCTTTACAGTGGCCACCCGTACAACTCCGTCTCTTCCAGGAAACACTTCTTCAATTTTTCCTAACATCCACTGATTACGGGGAGCCTTTTCATCAACGATAATCACTATGTCTCCTATTTTAACTGGTTCTGTTTTTGAGTGCCACTTTTGTCTTTTAATTAAAGTTGGTCGGTACTCTAAAACCCATCGCTTCCAGTAGTAATTTGCTAGAGCTTCGGCAAATCGCCATTGCTTTTTGTTACAAACTTCGGTTGTAATTTCACAGTAGGTGTTGACATCTCCAGGTCTCAGCAGTAAAAAATGGTTAGGGGTAATTGCTTCAGGTTCATCAGGATCAACAGACACGTGCGTTAGTGGTCTGCTATTTATAGTATACTCAACTTCTGCTAATAACGTATAGAGAACTTCTTCCTTAGGATTTACTGTTTTCAACACAACTTTAAGCGCAGTTTTTACTGAGCGTACCATCCGTTCCCAGACCCCTCCCATTGAGGCCGACGCTGGCGCGTTGAATTTCCAAGAAACAGCTTTGAGAGAGAGTTCATCTTTAATTTTTGACTGATCGATAGATTGTATCAAATCTCTTAACTCCCTTTCTGCTCCAACAAAATTAGTTCCGTTGTCTGTTACAAATTCCAATGGCTGACCGCGTCTTGACATAAATCTTCTTATAGCCAAAATTGTAGAGCTGGTATCCAATGATGACGCCAATTCAATATGTACTGCACGTATCGAAAGGCATGTGAATAGTACACCATACCGTTTTTCTGTTCTTCGACCAATTGAGACCGTCATAGGGCCAAAGAAATCTATCCCTACGTAGGAAAAGGGAAATACAAACGATTGTAATCTCTCTGGGGGTAAAAACCCCATTTCTGGAACCGTAGGCTTACATTTCTGAATTGCACATTTTCTGCAATTTCTAAAACATTTCTTAACAGCCGTTCGGCAATGCAAAATCCAGTATTTAAGTCGCAAGTTATTTATAACAGTTTCAACTCCAACGTGAATAGCTTTTTCATGATAAAAGTGAATTAAAAGTTCAACAATTTTGTGTTTAGGGTCTAAAATCATAGGGTTTCGTACATCAAATTCCAAATTCAGTTTCCTAGTATCTGGAAATCTTCCTTTTAAGCGAATGATTCCATTTTTATCTAAGAATGGAGTAAGCTTATACAAACGATTACTAGTTTGCAGCTCTTTGTTTCTTTGTAATGCATGCAATTCTTCTTGGAAAGTATCGTTTTGACATTTTCTTATTAATAACTTACGAGCTTCCTCTAAAATATCTACGTCTAACTGTAAAATTTGGTTTCTTTCATTTTTCTTAAGTTTTAGCATTTTTACACCATATAGAATCCAACCTGTTACTCGAAGTAATCGTACCCACTTAGAAAATCGTGTTATATCTGGCACTACTTTTAGATCACTCGTACTTTGGAATTCATATAAAACAAAGGCAGTTTGTTGGTTCTCGCAGTCTGGTTCCTTTGGCCAAAAATATTCGGGCTGTTTTAAAAATTTTGGTCCGGTAAACCAATTGCTTAAAGGGCTAAAGTCCAGATTTTTAATATCTTTAGTTGCTAAATCAGCGACATTTTCTTCTGAAGGTGTCCAATGCCATTGTGACACACTAGTGTTTTCGTGAATTTCTCCTAGTCGGCATGCAACAAATATAGGAAATCTTCTACACTTAGATCTTATTTGTTTTAAAACAACAAGTGAGCCAGTCCAATAATAAACAGATCTTATTTTGTATTCCAATTCAGTACAAATCGATTTTCCAATTCTGCACGCTAAAACTGCACCTTGTAATTCTAATTTCGGAACAGTTTGTTGATTGATTGGGGCAACTTTGCACTTGGAAGTAACAAAACTTGTCAATATATTTTCATCGATTTGGACTCGTAGAAGCGCAACTACTGCATATGCTTTGTCACTTGCGTCCGAAAATAAATGTAGATCAACACAATTTTCTACTTTCATAAGGCTAGGAAAATAACACCTGCTAATAGATATGGGTGCGAGATTATGGATTTCTTTAAGCCAGTTATACCATACTGTAAAGAGATCTTCAGGTATCTCAGTGTCCCAGTCTATGCCACTTCTCCAAATGTTCTGTAATAATATTCTCGCTTTTATGACCAAAGGATTCAAGAACCCAAGGGGATCAAATATTGACATTACAATACGAAGGACTTCTCTTTTAGTGGGAACTCTTGAGCCGCTTGAAACATCATCTGGGATTTTCTGAAAATGTATATTAAAAACAAATTCATCAGATGTTGGAGACCACGAAAGTCCAAGAACCCTTTCTATTTTCTCTGAATCGATTTTTAAATTATTTGACGTTTCGGCTTTCAAATGTATTGGTATCGAGTTCATTACTAATGGTGAGTTGCTTATCCATTTTGTCATCTCAAATCCACCCCGTTTATGAACAATGATAATGTTTTTAACCCTCTCAATGGCTTCAGCTATTGTATTAGTAGAATCTAAATAGTCATCGACATAATGTTGTTTCTTTATCGCCCGTTCAACTCCTGGATACTCATTTTCATATTCCTCTGCGTTTCTATTTTTTACAAACTGGGCTACCGATGGAGATGATACTGCGCCAAATATCATAACATTCATTTCGTAAACATCTGGTTTTTTATCTTTGTTTCCTTCACGCCAAAAAAATCTCTGACTACATCTATCTTCTGGTCTAATCACTACCTGGTGAAACATCTCTTTTATATCTCCACATAAAGCTATACGACCTTGTCGAAATTGCCATAAAACTGCAACAAGGGACGGAACGAAATCAGGGCCTCGAAAAAGAAAGTCGTTCAGACTATATCCGAAAGATTTAGCAGCGGCATCAAACACAAGACGGATTTTTTCAGGTTTGTTAATATTCCATACAGCAAAATGCGGCAGGTACCAGTCTTTTGGGTTTTCAGTAAATTCGTCTTCTTTTAGTTTCCTCGCATATCCTTTGTTAATATATTCCTCAATCTTCTCACAATATTGTTTAGCAAAGTCTTGATTTAGATTCATTTTTCTCTCCATACATGAAAGTCGTTTCAAAGCATTTACTTTACTTTCTGGAAAGGTATTTTCTTCGTTTCTGTATAGGTGACCAATTTCATACCGATTTCCAATATGCCTTATAGTTTTTTCCATTATTGAAACCGCCTTTTGGTCTTCTATCGATTTAATTACTTTCCCTTCCATATTGACGCCAAAATTTTCGAGTTTAAAATTGTCTCTTATCATTATTTCTAGTTGGTCATCAGCAAGTTTGCAACAAAGACTTACATGGTTTGACTCTCCATGTACTGAACTAGTTCCTACAACTCCATGTATGGTCCACCCTAACTTTGACCTGGACACTACTGGGTGATTAAGTCTTGGCTGAATCACTTGCCTTGGCACTATTAAACCGCAGTGGTCTTGTCCAATCAACATTTTTGGGGCGACGTCTTCTACAGCTTTTAAAATGTTTGAGTCCAAATAAGGAAATTTCTGCGACAAAAATGTTACATCTATTTTCTGTCTAGGTAAGCTCAAGTTATTTACAGTTCTGACATTTCTTAATTGATAAAAATTAGGAATTTTAGTTTGGGCTGAAATTTTAACAGAAACTATCCTTGACGTGTCTTCATGATGCGTTATTTGGTTAATCCATTGAAAACACAGTGGAACTATAGGTCCTGGAAGTTCTAACTTTTCAGACAACTCTTCTTCTATCATGGTGCAGGTCGAACCTTCATCGAAGAGTGCAAATGTATGTACTTCTTTATTTGGACCTTGTAAAATTACAGGAGCAACCCTTAATAATACAGTCTCGTTTCTATTAGATATACTCGTACAGATCTCGACCGAATTTTCTTTATTTGGTACAATTTTATTTGCAATTTCGGTTCTATTTACATGCAAAATATTATTATGTCGGCCTCTGCAGCCTTCAAAGCCACATCTTTTCTTAATAAAGCATCGGTTTACACAGTGGCCTATTTTTAAACACAAGAAACATAATTTTAAATCTAATACGACTTTCCGTCTATCAAATACAGTCTTTTCAAGAAATTTTTGGCATTTTTCAATCTCGTGTTTTTTATCTTTACAGAACATGCAACATTTATTGTTTTCATAAGAATGATTTACGGCCATCACAGTCTCCTTTTTACCTGCAAATTTATATCTTTGAAAAGGATTGTAGATGGCACACATGGCACTAATTTCTTCAGCATACCAACTAGCAAAATCTTCCAAAGAAGTAGGACTTCCTTGTACATCCTTTTGCTGCTTGAATTTTCCCCAACTATATTTCTGGATCGCTGGCAGCTTCTCGACTAAAATAGCAAGCAATTCTGGATTATATAAGTAAAGCGTAGAGTTTATGTTTCTCATTGTCGTAACCATGTTATTAAGAGCATTTGAGAAAGCAATGCATGTTTCGATCTTATCTTCTCTTATATAATTGAACTTTTTTACCTTATCCATCAATGACAAAACAATCCAGTCAGGCCTACCGAAATTCATTTCAAGTACTTTAATAATTTTTGTAACATTGTCAGGAGAGATAAGTAGAGCTTTAACAGTTTCTCTGGCTTTTCCTTTTAAAGCACGATCTAAACGTAATAGATTATCATAGTCACTTAATCTATTCTGTTCCGTAGAACGCTTAAATTCGCTAATAAATATAGGCCATTCAGTTAACTCACCAGAGAAAGAAGTAAGTTCTCTCATTTTTTGTCTTGACAGCAGGGTACTCATGTTATTTGAATTTTGTGCGCATTGTTTGGCAATTTCTAACAGCATCTGATTATTACCACCATTCATTTCTCCCGCGCCAAAAGAAGCGACTGAATTACCTATTTTCTTATGTGTAGCTATGACCGATTCCACTTCATAATTTGTGTTTGTAGTCTGTTTTGTGTTTTTCACCCAATCGCTTACCTTCACAGGGTCTTCGTAAAGATGATTAAAAACTTCATCGTAAATCTGAGTGGTTTGAACATTTTCTTCATTTTGTTCTTCCAACAACAGTTTTTTAATTTCCATTTCTCTCTGCGCATTTTGTCTTCGTTTTTCAATAGCTCTTAACTTTTCTTGTGTTTCTTCTTCATCTAGCTGTTTCTGTTGCTGCAACAACTTTAATTCTAAGTTCGATCTAGAAACAGAAGAACTTTTAGACAAAACTGACGGAGATTTAACACACAAGTTATGATTAGAAGGCAGAGAACCGCAACCAACAGGATGTATGATCTCCGATCTTGTAGTTTTATTCTCAAGTTGTTCAGTATCAGTGTATTCCTTTCCAGTCAAAACATTTTCAGAATCTGCTTTAACAATACCGACCTTGTAGTTTCTTTTACCAACAGCATCCTGAACCATAATCCTGTCTGAAACTACTTGCTCATGTTCAGCATTACTCATGCATCTGAATCTTCTGGGAGGAACAGCCTTGTTACATCTACTACTTCGACGAACGTATAAATCATTTCCCGCATCATATGTACTTTCTGTCTTATCCATAGCGTGTTTCTTGTACCTCGAAGGACCAATGTAATATTCTATCTATTACTAATTCAAATTATTGTGAGTTTTATAATGACACACGTATATGACTTTTTTGTATCACCTTTTATTTCAACTGACTCTTTTCATTAATGTAACAAATAAGTAAAATATAACAATGCACACGGGAAATACACACAAATCAAGTATTCTACACAGTGTATACATGTCCATGCATCTAATGCGGATATAATCACAAAAACATTTGACAGCACAAAATGGTTGCGTTTGTTTACTTTTACTATCATAGTAATATGGCCCGGCGATGGCACGAAGAATTTGGCCGGCTGTAGGCAACGGATTTGCGCTTGCTTCGGGATATAAGCGAAAGCCGAAACTCTCATCTGGCGGTACGGCAGAACCTCACTGATAAACAGGGAAGTGCCCTCGTACCAGATACGTTGTGCCCTTACTTATTTCTGACCTGACCCCAAACAGAATATACTGCGGATTTGAGTGTCTTATACTAATATCGGATCTCGACGGCCAGAGATACTATGTGAAGCGATTTCAAGAAAAGATTTGCTGCTACTGACCACGCAAATACGTGAAGAGTGGATCTTAGGTTTGCTTTTTCATATCGGACCATCGGCGACCAGAAAAGCAGGTTCAGGAAAGTTCTGGGTGTCTTGAGTCCATGGACTTAAGTGCATATTACGGTTCTGGACTGTTTCAGTAGCAACAAAGGGCTTAGGAGCTTTGGGTTCTTCCAGTTAGAACTGCTGCGCGGGTCGCTGGATCAAAGTGCCTTCAGCAGACCAAACATTCTGGTTATGCGTCTTTCTAGGCCTCGCTATCCGGGTCAATTTTTGGGAGGGAAGCTGAGTAAAAATTCTCTAGATGTGGTTCTGCGTATGGACACGCAGCGATGGGCTCTCGGCTTTATCGCGTATTTCGCTCATCCTGGAAAAACAATCGCCGATTCTAGCGTATTAGCGACATACACATTCCAAGTATATTCTTACTGCATTAATTGAATGTCGTTCATGTGCTACCGCCAGAGCTTTATCGCCGCTTAATTGACTAGTTGTAATACTTTACTATTATGCTTCGCATTTTTTATAAATTTATTTCCAATATAGTACATAAACTCGAGTACGAATTCGAAGCGACCCACTCTGCGAGCTTCTCTGCCCACCTATTCACTGGAAGTCGAAATCGATATCAATTAATCTAATGAAATAAAAAACGGATCGAATGGAATAATTAACAATTTGATCTAATTCACGATCCGATTCTAATCATTCTTGAATCGACTCACGATTCTTGATTTCAATTCATTAGAAATTGCAATAAATTCACAATTAACCCAATAAGTCGATTCGTTCACATACTTTTTGTGTGCTTCTACTACTAAAGTAAAAAATTATAGACGAAAACCTACATATTTTGCATTATTTTAAATTTCTGCTTCTATAGTGCGCCATATTTTTTAAACAGAAGGTATCGTTATATTTCGCAGAAGATTTCCAATTTATTCGGGACCCTAACTTTTCAAAATCTTGCTACTGGTACATTTAATTTTTAACACACTGCATAAAATAATTAGTTATACTTTTTTGTTAGGTACATCAGAATACATCTCCGGTGTTGCCATCTTAAAAAACTATTATTAACAAATGTTTGTTCTGTGAACACCCATACAGTGTAATTGACATTAGAGCGACATTTGAAGGCCACTGTATTGATCCATTTACATCAGCTTTTTAGTGTGTCGTGGAAGTCCTGGATTTTAGTACTGCTGTAGTTCACCTTTACGTCTAAATTTAGGAACAAAATGAAGCATATGCTACGATTTTTTTAAACATTAGATATTTTCTAGGGCGAAATGAACAAATGTTATAAATAAATTACCGAAATATGTTATTGTTGTGCCTTTATTATTATTATTCTAAAGGGCTGCTAGTAAAGGTGTTAAAATCCGTAACCGAAACCGTGTGTGTCAGTAAGTAGACTTAGAAAACTCCTTTTTGTGAAACCGTATTAAACGTCATTACTTTTAATACCAAAATCTGTCTTTGAAGTTGACGTTTTTGTTACTGATACAAAAAGTATATGCTGCTAGGCAACAGTTTTAGTGCCTAGGAGTAATAGCTATTTATGATACAAGTTGCTCAATTGAAGTGTTTTAGGCACGCGACATGGTTTGTCAAATAAGACCGAAGGTCGAGTATACAATGGTATACAATGGTGGATAATAGCTATTAACATAATTATCTAGGAACGTTATGAGTATCATAACTGCCGCAGATGTCGTTTCGAAATTCATGCTCGTAGAGCAGAGGGGCGGAGTCCCAAGGGCCCTCTTGGAGAGGAGCGCAACCCCGAGGGCCCCCTTGGATAGGGGCGAAGCTACGAGGGCCCCCTTGGAGAGGGGCGAAGCCCCGAGGGCCCTGTTGGAGAAGGGCGGAGCCCCGAGGGCCCCTTCTTTGGTCAGGTGGACGGCAGGGACGTGGGATGTGTTATGAAAATTTATGAGATTTTTTGTAAAAAAAGACAAGAGGTCGGAAAGTGTCACATATTTTTCGGACAGTATGAAATAAAGACATATTACCGTACAGATACAGCTGTTTCAGTATAGTAATGGTTGCCATGTACGGTAAAGGACTATTACCGTACAGATACAGTTATGACTTAGCTACCAGCCTACTTTTGTATATATATTGTAGTGGCTTTTACGTTGAGACGCCTTTTTAATTACGCAATACTAGCTCTACTATTTTCTTTCAAATTGATTTATTTAATTAGAATTCTAAATTATATTCTTTTAAATAAATGTATTGCATTGAGACTCTTCAAGGGTGGTTCGTTAATCTAGTTGTCTGTTATTTGAAATTTTAATTTTTTATAATGATTTTTGATTATAGACTGACACCAACTGTCAGCTTGACTTCAGACAATAATCAAAACAAAAATGACAAATACTCACATATCATTGACTCAATTCACTAAAGTAAGTACTGTATTATATTTATTTCACTCGTTTAATTGTTTTTTATTCAATATGCTTCTATAGGACTAATTAAGACCAACCTGAACTCCTCGTACTTTCACTGCTAGTCATCTCAAAACACCACTGTTCCTGACGTTCACAGCTCAGATTCTCGACAGATCAGCCACAATGCTCTGCCAACCGTCAAACAAACTACAACCTGTCAAAACCCTGGCTGCTTGCAGAAATGGTCCTGTTCCCTGCACCAACGCTACTGTCAACCCAACAGATTTCTGGCAAGTTCACTCTTACAGAAGATCCCAAGTTAATCTTTTATTTTCCCCAGCTCCTACTCTGTTGTCAGAAACCAAATAGAATCGCCCGAATCCAGCAGTTCCACCGTCTACTTCCGTCAAATGATCTCCACGTCCTCAGTACAATCACCAAATCTAGCAATTAATGTAACTTATTATTAATTGTAGTCGTTTAAAATAATCCAATTTTACTCATATATTATTCTCTTTTTACTTGTATCTAATTAAACCATATTCCATACTATCTTCAATTACTGTATACTTGCACTGTTTAATATTTATATTTTAACTTTATTTCCACCTCGTAGATTTGTTAACGCCTTGTTTATTGTATTATTCCAAATTATAAACACAAATTAGGGTAAAATTTCAATTTTTTAACTTCGAAAGAATATATTCAAAAGACCTCTACATTTTTCAAGTTGTTTATTTTCAATAATCCCAAACAAAATCCCCCTTTATGCTAGTTACAATTATTCATACACTCTTTAAAATTAAATAATATGATTTCTACCTACTATGTTCTAATTTCTAATAGAAAGCACATTTGTCACACATGTATAATTAACTTATATTTTTTTATTAAATTTTAACACCATGATAGAATACTCAGTTGCTATTATATTTCAAAATATATTGTAAATTGTCTCAAATTAAACTTCCATTACTCATTTTCAAATAAACTAGCAATCTTTTTTTACACTTTTTTAAGTTGATTGTATTAATCTCCCAAATTTATATGTACTTTAATTTTTATTCAAAAACCTGATTTTTACGTATCATAACAATATGTTGTAATGGTCTTAAGCCCAAGACTCTATTCTGCTTGCAGTACAGTTAAAGAAACAAGTCAAAGGAGCACAGAGTCGAGGTGTTTTATGTAGCTGCAATACTAAGCTTAAATTTTATTCAGTAAATGCATTGGAAAAGAGATGCCAGTATTAATAAATGAATTGAGTAAGAAACGCAAAGGGCAAAGCTTGTTTTTCACAGGGTCGAAGTCGAAGTTCAAATTAATTAAATATTAGGTTTGGGCAGAATACATAGCCAAACCAAAAGAAATGAATAATCACAAAAAGGTTTGCTATGTGCAGGTCAATGAAGCGTAGATATCAATACAGCTAAGTAGGTACAATTTGTGAGCAATCTTAAAAGGTATAAGAAGCCAGAATAATAATTACGTTACAAAGAGCAAATTAAAAGGCTGGCAGAAAGTCGGGAAATAGCAATTGGAAAAGCAGACAGCAAGACATGAAAAAAGTCAGTGAAAAGCAGACAGATGAACATCGAAAGCATTTATAAAGAAAGTGAACTCTTTAAAAGGATCAGTGCAATTACGCGAGTGAACAGAGCAAAGCAAATAATAAAACGTGTGGTGGCGCAAAGAGACATTTTAACAATTAAAAATGTGGACAATATTTTAGATATACGAAATTTTTAAATTCAATAACTTGTAAGTAAATTAATTTAAAAAAGTATTTGATTTGAACATGGCTAATTTGTATAGTATTAGATTAGCATTTGTTTATAGCGGATATCGGTAGATAACAATTGAATAAATTATAAGATTGACATGAAATTTTGTACTCCTTTTGAATACAAGCTTTTATATAATAAAATTAAATATTATGAGCTAAAAAGTGTTTCATTGTGTTAAACAAGTGGTATAGTTCATATGAGAACGTTTGTGGCGATTTCCGCAAAACATAAATTATTTCACCAAGAGCATCTCCGAGGAAAGTTCGCCACCCACATCAAGATTACGAAGAAGGATTCAAGCCGAAAAGAGGGTCCAGAGCCAGGACATTCTACTGTGACGCATCAGGCAGGAGTGCAGGACACCGACCAGCGGCACAGACACCGGGGGAAACCGTTCCAGACGAAGATACGAGCTGGGGCCCCCTTTCCGAAGATTGAAGCGAACACGAAATCTTAAGGTACTGTCTAACCCTAAAAATATTAGCGTGAGCATCCAGAAATTTGTGTGCATACTAGACAATACCGTATTGAACAAGATTCAAGCATCTTGAAGCCTCCAGCGAAAGTGCTTTTCAAATTATTAACCAGAGTCCAGTTGTGAGGTTAGGTGGAGATTAAACAATTGCAGAAATTCAATCGGCGTCCCTTCTGACGTCATAAGAAAAATTTATTCCTTTAACAAAAGAGAATAGTTACCGCCAAAGCACTACGATTTAAATAAATACCTCTTCGAATGTTCACAAATTTGATTTTTAAAGTCAACAATGCTTACTGCCAGATACGAACCAATTTGTGTAATTTTGATAGCAGCACATACATTATCGACTGCGTATTAGGAAATAATTCGGGCGCACAGTGGAGTACCAGTTTAGGTAAAAAGGTACAAATTATTAGGAATTCACCCTGTGAATAGAGTTTATTGTTCTACCGAGCTAGCGTTTTGAGAATAAAATTGCAGATAAATAAAATACGCAAAAGGGCATAGTACTATTTATTTTGAGTCGAGTAAATTAAAAATACAAAACAATCTTATTTTACCCAGTCTAAGTCTTGAAAGTATAATTGCTAAAACCACATATCATAAGTGGTGATATCAAACCATAGCAATATATATATAAATATATATACAAAGGCTTAATATCCTAAAACCGGTAAAATAAGTTACAAGATTATAACTACTTCGATTTCTTGTGACGAATTAAGCTTGTATGCTTGACCATATTTAGAAAAAGAATCAACGATTGTCAAAAACTTGCACTTTTCTAAGGATATGCTATCGACATGTACCTACGATTTGAAATGGTTTAACAGCAGTATGTGTAATATCGAATTCTAATCGAAGTGGTCTCCTGTCGTATTTGGTTAATTAGCAGATTTCACAGTTGTTTCTAAAAGTTTCAATAGATTTTTGTTGATTGGGCTAATCGCTTTACTGTTTCTTCAGTTCCTCTATGACTACTTTTTCCTTCGTGATGAGATTGAATAGTTTGTTTAATTTCGTCATCGTTAATGACGTCAATTCATTTTTTAATATAGTTAATCATATTGATTTGAGAATTTTTACAATACTTCTGAAGCACAGAGCTAAATTGTTCGTGTATTGGGTTTTCAAAATAAAATCTAATTATTTCTCGTTCATCATTACTTTTTGAAATTTGTACCAATATTCTTTGCTTGGTTTTATACAGTTTAATCTTAGAAACTTCTGCTGGTGCAAAGTTTACTTCTGAGATAATGATTTGAATTTATGGGACGATCAACAATAGAAATTCCTGCTATTCTGTTTTCGATATTTGAATGAATCGTTTTGTTACTGCCTTCGACGGCGTTAGCTAAGTTATCTACATCACCCGTTTCGACAACTATTGACTTGTTATCAGTTTGATTTTAATTTGGCTTAAATTGTTCATTAAAATATTTCATATATTGAAATATTAGAGGTTCTTTTATGGCTTCGTTCATATTAAGTTCTACACGAAACAAAGCATCTACATCTCTGTTTAATCATATCTTTTTATAAATAATTTCGTAGTCAAATTCCTCTAGTTTGAGATGTCATCTCGCTAGCTTTCAATTTGGTTCCTTAAGTGAAAACAACCACTGAACGAGTTTATGGTCGGTTACAATTTTAAATCTTCTACCAAATAGATATGGCCTGAAATATTTTACAGCCCACCCGATCGCTAAAAGCTCTTTCTCGATTGTGGAGTAATTTATTTCTGAACAACACAATTCCAGCGTACATAAATCAAACAAGTAGAGACACTCACTGTCGGTTCCTTTGATGTCAAATTTCCGATTTGGATGACCTTGAACGGCTCCTGGGGGGGGGGGAAGTACTTTCCGATAGTACTAACAGATGGCGCCACTACTTGATCACATCATGATTGGTAGCAGAGCCAGTAACTGGCTCTGAATGGTAGAACTTTGTGCTGCCATCTGATAGTCAAGCTTATAAATACCCCCCAGTCACTGTCCCAGGGCCTCTAAACAGGTTTCAACATTTGGCATGAGTCTCTACTTGTTTGATTTATGTACGCTGACAGTTCGGTGTTGACTGCGGAGAGTTCGGTGTTGACTGCGTTCGCGAGCGGACATTAAAACCTGATATACATATACTGCTCAACAAATGAACTGGACCATTTGCATATATTGGTGCAATTCTTAAAAATATTTTCCAAAAGGACAGTCATGGCATTTCTGGCAACCTTTCAGAATTGTGTCACTATAAAAAGCATTTTTTTTCATAGTTTGGTTTAAATAAACCTAAATAAACCATCAGCATTTGAAAATTTTGAATTTTGCCCAAATTTTGAAAGCAAATTGCATACAAAGTATGTCAAATCGTGTTTTAAACTTTTCGAGGACACTCAAACAACTATTAATTTTCTTTTTTTTTTGTTTTTCTCTAATTTTTGTTAAATGGTCAATGGCTTGTATAATGTCGGTTGTTATTTTAAGTACAGCAGTCGCTGTGCTGTAGTGCTTCCTAAATCCCGATTGCACAGATGGTAGAATATTATAACTATCTACATGGCCATTGAGTTTATCACCAACTGCCATTTCTATAATTTTGGAAGCTGTCAGGAAGATACCTATAGGCCGAAGTTGACTAAGCTGTACGGCTGTTGATGTTTTTGCTAACGGACGAATATATGATTTTTTCCAAACATTTGCAAAGGTACTGATTGCGAAAAAAAAAGTTTAGAACGTCGCATAGAGCATATTTAGCATAAGGAAGAACAAGGTGAAACATCTTTAAACTGATGGTGTCAGCACCCACTGCGGTGGATTTGATTTTTACAATATATTTTTCCACATCTTCTACAGTTATCCCAGTGAAAATCAGTTCATTGTCAATACTAGGCCTAGTATTATTGTTGTAAAACGGTAGCAAAGCTTCAGTATTGACTGTTGCAACAGAAACATTCACCAAAAAGGTGTTTATCGCATTAGGATCAACAAGTAATGTGGGATCTATAACATTTTTCTCTTTATTGTGAACATACCAAGAAGAAAAAATGGTCCACATTTTTCGAGAACTATTTCTATAAATCTGTACTTGTTGGTTTATGATTGCGTTTTTTTCTCGTTTAATTGCAGATCCCAAATAGTTACTTAAATCTTTGTAGTAACGCCTGTCTTGCATACGTACACTTGACTTAAATTTAAGGTACGCCTGTTTATTCAGACGAATAATTTCTTTTATTTTGTCTGTTATGTATGGTTTAGGTTTATTGTTTCCTACTTTTATGGTGCGTAGTGGAGCACGTTTATCAAATAGAGTAACTACTGCATTATTGAAAAAAATAAGTTTTGTATCTATATTGGATAAGCAGTTAACAAAATTCCAGTCTATGCTGGTGGCATCACGTGCAAATTCATTTTCATTTAATAGAGTAAATTTTCTTTTTATTATTATTTCGGGTTTCGTCGATTCGATGTTGTAGTCCAGGTCGCAGTATATTAGTTTATGATGGGGTATATTTTCAAAAACCATTGTTTCATTATTTAAAATAGAACGTTTAAGCATATGGTGTCTATAAGAGTGAACACTGAATATTTGAAGAACAACCGACAACAGATTGTGAAATCTATGGAAAGTAAACTAGAAATTAATGACCATGACCACAGTATAGAAGATGAATGGAACCAATTTAAGAAAATAATACAGGATGAAACGTCTAACATGACAAAATCCAGACAAAAGAAAAGTGCATGGATGAACAATGAGATATTGGACCTAATGGAAAAGAGGCGAAAATTCAAGAACCGGAACACTGAACAATATAGTAACACTAACAAAGAAATCAGAACAAAAATACGCCATGCAAAAGAAAAATGGTTTGAAGATAGATGCTCGGAAATAGAAAAGTTAGAAGAGAAACACGATGCCTTCAATATGTACAAGAACATCAAAGAAGTGGTTGGAATACGTAATAGAAATACTAACAATCTAGTAGACAATAACGGTAAACTTATTATAGATGAACAAGAGAAAATGAAGAGATGGGAAGAATATATAGGTGAATTATTTAATGACGAACGACAAGAATACGAAATACAAAATATTAGAACAGGCCCTGAAATAACAATAGACGAAATTGATCATGCGATAAAAACAGCGAAATTAAGGAAAACGACAGGTCCAGATAACATACCAACTGAAATGCTTAAAATTCTGGAGAAAAAGGGGAAAAAAATATCTGCTCCACATGTTCAACAAAATCTATGACACAGGAGTTATCCCAACAGATTGGCTGAGATCTACATTCGTGGCAATTCCGAAAAAAGAAAACTCAAAACAATGTAGTGAACATCGAACTATTAGCCTAATGAGCCACGTGCTAAAAATATTCCTCCGAGTCATTCACTCCAGAATTCACAATAAAATAGAAGAAAATATGGCTGATACACAGTTTGGCTTCCGCAACAATCTCGGAACTAGAGAAGCACTATTTAGCATTCAAGTTCTAGTGCAAAGGTGTAGAGACATTAATCATCCAGTGTACATGTGCTTTGTAGACTTTGAAAAAGCATTTGATCGAGTCAGACACACCAAAATGATCGAAATTCTCCAGAAAACGGGCATTGATGATAAAGATCTTCGGATAATTCGAAATCTATACTGGAACCAACGAGCTAACATAAGAATAGGCCAAAACCTCTCTAAAGAAATAGACATACGTCGCGGGGTAAGACAGGGGTGCATTTTATCACCCCTGCTGTTCAATATATATTCGGAACATATCTTCAGAGAAACATTAGACGCAGCAGATGGTGTTGGTGTCAACGTCAACGGTATAAAAATTAATAATTTAAGATACGCAGACGACACCATCCTAATAACTAGCAGCCTGCCAGAACTGCAACTTCTTGTTGATAGCCTGACAAGAAATTGTGACACCTACGTCCTAAAGCTTAATACCAAGAAGACCAAGTTTATGATCGTTAGCAAATCACCAGAGAATGCACCAAGACTTACAGCGTATGGCATACCACTCGAGAAAACATCTAAAATAACGTACCTGGGATGCCAAGTCAACGATAACTGGGACATGACCAATGAAATAAAAATCCGCATAGAGAAATCGCGAACTGCGTTTTTTTAAATGAAAAAAATATTCTGTGGCAGAAATATCAACCTTAAGTTGAAGATAAGACTTGTGAAATGCTATATATTCTCAATACTATTATATGGAGTAGAAAGCTGGACGTTAACAAACACGCTATTAAAAAAACTAGAAGCTTTTGAAATGTGGGTATACCGGAGAATACTTCGAGTGAGTTGGGTTGATAGAGTCAGCAACGAAGACATACTGCGTCGAATGGAGAAAGAAGTAGAAATAATTAAAACCATAAAAATAAGAAAACTTCAGTACTTCGGGCATGTAATGCGAAATCCCACACGATACAATATCTTGCATCTCGTAATGAAAGGCAAAATAATCGGAAAAAGAGGCCCAGGCCGAAGACGAACATCTTGGCTTCGAAACCTGCGAGATTGGTACAGCAGATCTACAACAACATTATTTCGGGCCGCTGTTGATAAAATTATCATAGCCAATATGATAGCCAACGTTCGGTAACGGACAAGGCACACGAAGAAGAAGAAGTCTGTAAGAGTGGATCACGTTTCAGTAATACGAGTTGGTTCAGTTATTTCTTGTTTTAGGTTAAACGTTTCTAGAATACTCTTAAGATAAACTAGTTTATTATCAGTGGTTAAAAAATCAATATTCAGATCACCCAGTAGAATAATTTCATTTGCATCCATAGTTAAATTTTTTAAGGTCAATTCTAATTCATCTAAATGTGATATAGGAGTATTTGGTACATGATACGCAACCCCAATTGCAATTTTTAACTTATGAGCAGTAAGAATAACGCAGTACTGCTCTAAATTATAAGGCGTTAAGAAGTGTAAATCAACAATCTTGTATTTGAGATGCGATTTGATATAGACACACTTCTCCTTCTCTAGTGGGTCTGTCGGCTCTAATTAATTCGTAATGCGGAAGATGTATAGTTGTAAATCTGCAAGAAAGGCAAACAATTCACCATCTTGCCTACGACTGCGAAAATAGACCTAGCCGCTGTACAACCGAAGACTTCTTGAGAGCCACACCATCGGCTGTTATTTGGATAGAAAACTTAAATGTTAATATTTAAGATATTTGATTTGATATAAATAAATACTTGTACTCATGTGTAGCCATACGATAAATAAATAAATAATGTAAATCTGCAAAATAATGGAACGATGCATTTAACGAACGACAATTGAGGTGGCATACCGAGAGGTGTTTTAGTTTTTTCAAGTCGATCTAGTTTCGGAAGAATTGCGTAGAATATAACTTACATCATGTTCATTATTTAAGATTGCTTTTATTAATCTTGGGTGTGGACCAGGTTTTCCAATACGAAATGCTGCTACTATAGTCTGTTCACTAAACATAAAAACACAAAGTGGCCTTTGATTTCTAAAACTTCATGAGTGTACTTCCAAAATGCATCTTTTGTCTAGGAATGTACTTACAAAAAGTTACTAAAGCAAATAGGTTAAGAGTGTGACATTTAATTAGCATCTGTCATAACTACTTTTAAGGATGTTAAACAAATACTGTGTTGGATACTATTGATGTAGCATTTATTAATAAGTATTTTTATTACATTTTATAAAAGTTCCAGCAAGAATTTCCAGAATAGTATGTGACACTGAATTAATGATATTTATTAAATGTCATTTTTAAATTCAAAGTCACCTTTATGCAGGTATGGAAACCTTTGCAAAACAAAATGCAGAATCCCTAGCAGACAAATTTTACGTATATGCCAACTTCAAAAAAATTTATATGTTTTTATGTTTACTGAATGGCCTATACGTGATCAGCTTTAATTGTTGTGATTATACCACTCCCTCCTAACATCGACCAATGAAAAACGGCAAAATGCATAGTTACGCATGTACTAACTTTTGAAAATATACATAGCAACTGACAATCACATACCTTCCTGATTAATAGGTGATAATCACACGCTTTCACAAACATCACGTTACCTGCTGTCAATACAATTGTCATAACAACCACATTAACTGTACTTTTAATATTTAAAATACACTATGCAAACGTTGTTTATTGATTCGTGATATAATCTAGCCGAATGCAACTCGTGTCTTCTCGATTATCAAATCATTTCTGTTTCCACTAGATATATTGTTTGAGGCAGTCACGCTCGTCCTTCGGACTCGCGTAATTGCCAAACAATATATCTCGTGTAAACAGAAATGATTATTTGATAATCTAGAACCCACTAGTTGCATTATATATGTTAATTTTATCGGAAATGGCTTCATTGTTTTCGCTAATACCGCTTATAATTATATTGTTTGACCGTTTAACACGTTCCACTGCTACGGACACGATTTTTTCGTATTTTTCAGCCGCAAGTGTTTTTCCCCAAGAATCTTGCCGTTCAGGTCTTGAATTTTGTTATCGATTAGTTGAAATTTTGTATCAACCAATTCTACCAGAAAGTTTTTAAGCTGATGAATTTTATCACCACCATTGCTACATTTATTGCAGTACGTACCATTTGACGTTTATAAATTTGAGCGAGTTAAACAGTTTGCTGCATCAGTAGATAACCCCAAGCAGACATGGTGAACAAGTGCGTTGCATCCATCGCAATGTGTGGTAAGCGATTCATTATCAGCAGGTGTTTACAATTTTTGCATAAAAAAGCATCACTTTTCGGTTAAAACGTTGATCCAACGATAGTGTAACACAGTTAAGAGTAACTTATAGTTGTTTTTGACATAAAAGGATTGTAGGTGGAGAGTAGACTAACCTCAAAATTATTTCTATTCCCAAAATTGCACTATTTCGGGTACAATAAATCCAACAACGAAGATATTTTCATGAGCTACAGCACCCGGAATTAGTAATATTAGTGTGTGATTTTGGTAGTTATATACTCACAGTTTAAAGTTATTAATCTAGAAAATTTAATGAGCGAACAAACCCTGTATCTACTTCACTTTCACTCAACTCTGCCTTCCTGTTATCCTGTTTTCAAATACAGTAAGAAAAGAAGATAACTACTAAATGTTTATTGATGCAAAATATTTACTCTGTAGAAACATATTTCGCTAACGCTCATTCAACAAACATTCGTCTCGTGCCGGAATAACCTTCATTTCTACACTTCTACACAAAAATAACCATTTCTTAATTGATTTAATAAAATCACAATTCTAAAACCCAGATATAAGACTGACTGAAAGTATTTGAAATTCATCAAAAATGTTCCGATTACAAGTTCCATCTCAGAGTGGTTAACTTTAGTAATGTTCCATTTTGAGACACTCTACGTAAGTTAAAAATTCCAATTACCTCAGATTCTAAATTTTTGACAATTTAAACTGCTATAAAAATAACAACTCGAACATTAATAATAATAAAGGTTGTTTTAACAGAACTACTGATAAATAATTTCAATAATTCCAATTCAAAACATATGTACAAAAGCAGAAAAAGGCAATGCTCTGGTTATCTTATATACAGAGTGGCGCGTTTGGATCTGACGTTTTTGGAATGTGTAGTACATTCGAAGGGGACTTGGTGGGAGGTCCCTGACCATTTCATTGTGTTCTCGACAGCGGTCTTCGCGGTAGAAAAGGTTTTGCGAAATAACGAGTCCATAGTTGCAGTGACGCGTGCTTTTCGCCGGCACTTCAACATTCCAGTGCGCGGTGCTGTTCCATCTCGTAACTCGATATTGGAATGGGTGAATCTTTTTCGCACAACTGGTTCATGTAAGCCACAATTTAAAGGTAGACGAATTACGGTTTGCACACCTGAGAATGTGGAGCGTGTAAGACGAGATGATATTGCAAGCCCAAAACGCTCAACCAGACGTGCTCCAGCTCATGGGATGTCACGTTGGAGTCTGCAAAGAATTCTCAACAAAAACATAAAATTCCAGCCATATAAAATCATGGTTGTGCAGAAGCTGCTTCCAACAGACCATCGACAAAGGCTTCGGTTTAGCCAGCGCATGTTGGAGATTTTGGAAGAAGAAGACGTGCTTCTCATGATGTCAGACGAAGCTCATTTTCATTTGAATGGGTTGGTGAACAAGCAGAATTTCCGTTATTGGGCTGACGAAAACCCAAGAGAAGTACACCAACAGCCTCTCCACAGTAATAAGGTAACAGTTTAGTGTGAGGTTTCCAACGTGGGCATAATCGGGCCTTACTTTTTTTAAAACTGAACGCGAGGAGGCGGTCACCGTTACTTCCCGTGCTAGCTTTCTACGAGAACAGTTCGTTTTTAAGCGTTGTCGTGCGGTTTAATGATTAGTGTGATATATATGCACGTGTGTAAGAAGATTGCTTCAGTAAGTAACAAAAGTTTATATTTCTCGGCAAAAATCGTTCGTGGGGCCGTTCGGAGGGACCACAAATAATAAAATGAACTCAGATGAATTGTCTAACAACAACGTAATAGTTGCGCGGCCAGATAATATGGATTGGGGATCCAATACAGGGCAAAAACGTAATAATTCCGAACTCTCACAGCCTACCGTGGTTAACAAAAAATATCTATTCAATGCCAATTTACTTCTAACTGCCAATAGATATTACGCTCTTTATACCAACGGTTCAGCTGGCCAAGCCGATAAAACCAATACGAGTCCGGTTCAAGCAACGAAGTGCAAAACTAAATTTCCTCCAATTTTCCTGCATGAAGCCACGTACTACCAAAATATCGTAAAGGACATTAAGGAAATAGTCAAAGAGGAGTTTACGGTTGCGACCAGAGGAATGTCAACAAAAATAAACCTAACCAGTATATAAGACTACCTTAAACTAACACAATTCTATACTAAAAATAAACTCAAATACCACACTTTTTAGAATCCGGAATCTAACAACGCGTGTGTAATTATGAGAAATGTCCCAACCTCACTCTCGGAGATTGAAATAACTGGAGAATTAGTAAAACTCGATTACCCTGTTGTGAAGGTCGCTAGATTATATAACAAATATAGGAAGCCAATGCAGCTACCTATGTGCCATAGAATTAACTAATAATCCCAAAGCTAATTACATATAGGGATTAACCAAACTTTATCACTGCATTATATCAACTGAGCCAAGAAGAAAACAGAGGGGGTTCCTCAATGTAAGAACTGTCAAAGATACGGTCACATGCGTAACTATTGACGATTGGAACCAAGCTGCGTTAAAAGTAAGAGCAACCACCTGTATACACAATGTACGAAAACAAAAAATAAAGACAAACCGGAATGTGTAAACTGTGGGGGGGAACGCGAATTACAGAGGTTGTAGTTATTATATAAAAACGGTCCGTAAAAACCCAAGTAGCCAACCTCGTAACACACACCGCAGCCGGCGTAGGACAAAATTTGTATCAAAAGTTTACGACTCCTGGCAAACTATTCACACACGCAGTCAGAGGGGCAAGTGACCACGTTAGCAATCAACCAGAAGACACCAGTATATTAGGACAAATTATCATAAATCAGAAAGAAGTGGAATGGAACCCACCCGACCAGGCTATCAGATACTTAGGAGTGCATTTGGATAGGAAAAACTAAGGTGGAATATTCACATCAACAAAAAGTTAAATGAAAGTTATGTGCGTCTCTCTAAACTGTGCACAATTATAAATTGCAAATCGCGACTTAAAATAAAATGTGGTTCATTAATTTACTCATCCATACTGAGACCTATATTAACATATGGTGGAGTAGTGTGGGGGTCTACATCTAAAAGAAATTTAAATAAGGTACAAGTATTCCAAAATAAAATGCTTCGGATAATTACTAGTACCCCGTGGTTCGTTTGGAATACCCAGATACATCACGAACTAAATATCCCCGAAATGCAATCTTTCCTTAACCCTAGTAACCCCACAAAATTGAGAGCACGCCGAGTGCCAAAATGGGTTATTTTTGACCCACTGGATGATTTTGCTGTTTATAATTGTTTAAAACATTGATTTGCTTTCCTTACATATATAAAATATCTAATACGTTTCTTATATTTAATATTTATCATACATACATAATAAATAAAAAGCGAAAATACATCAAGAACAGACTGTACATTCATACTGCATTGTGGAAGTCCTTCTTTTTCAAGAAGTATATTTACTTGTTTAGATTTCCTTTTTGGATCGGACACATATGTCCACATTCTCCCATCTATTTTTTCATTATTAGCTCCAGCAACGAGTTCATCATCCGACTCTTCAGAACCGGAAACTTCACTTCCAAATTCACTGTCACCGATTTTCTCAACTTCTTCATTATCGTTTACTTTGCTGCACACTTCAGGAACGTCTTCGTTACTATAATCACTTTCTTCTAAAAGCTGAGCTAGTTGCTCGTCAGCAGATTTTTATTTGGATTCATTATGACCAAATGGTAACAGCAAACTGAAAGTAAATTTTGAATCCTGCTTTTATATAGACATACAACAAACAGTATAATTCCTGTATATTCCCCAGACATTTCTTACCAATAAAATTCATGCATGCAGCGACATGCACGAACAGGCATAAAACATTAATTGACTACAATACGCGAAGTACCGAAATGGGTCAAAATTGACCCTTCACGCAAAGAAAGTAATAAAAAATGTCAGGTACCAATTTTTAAATTTATATGTATGGCATACGGTGACAGACAGCATAGGAATAGCATATCTAGAAGCCCAACGACGTAATAGCACCTGAAAAAAAAATTACACAAGAAAATTCGAATCCTGGGTCATTTTTGACCCGGTTTTGGGGTTACTAGGGTTAAGCAGTTGGCGAAAAACTTTTTTAGCAAGATTTCCGAGTGTCCTGGTGCTGTCCACTATGCAATTGGTGAAAAATGTATTCATAAAAGGTTAAAGCGTAAACTACCTCAGGATATGCTGTTAACGTCGTCAGATGCCAGTGATATAGACGATTAATTTTAGTTTAATGTAATACTGTAATATAACGTAAGTGTCCAACTATTCACATTGTATTATTCTGTCACTGAGGAGCTCAATGGGCTGTCCTCTTAATGTTATGTTCTATGTTATGTCATCCTTACAACTAAGCTATGCATAGCGCTTGTGCGCTGAACTGGCTAAATTTATAATAAAAAAAAGTTACTTTCCAGCGTTATGTCACCATGATCGAAGAATTTCTGAGGCCACACCTGGAAGAAAATGAATACGACATCGAAACAATGTGGTTCCAACAGGAAGGAGCCACTGCACATATGGCTAGAGTATTCATGCAGGCCGTTAACGCTCTGTTTCCTGGACATGTGATCTCGCTCAACGGAGATGTTTCTTGGCCCCCTCGCTCGCCGGACCTAACGGTGTGTGATTATTTTTTATAAGGCTACCTCAAAGCGAAGGTCTACAGGAATAAGCCCCGCACCATTCAGGAATTGAAGACAGCAATCAGGGATGAAGTTGCTGCGATTCCAGTTGACATGTTTCAGCGAGCAATGCAGAGCTTTTGTGACCGACTCCAAGAATGCGTCAATCAACAAGGACGGCATTTGACAGACGTTATTTTCCATAAGTAACCCGTACCACTCTTAAAAAAAATCCATTATCACTCTTAATTTTAAAATTTATTTGTCCGTTCTATCTTCAATATTGACAATTTGACAGCTATTTGAAGTGAATCAGATCCAAAAGCGCCACCCTGTATAAGAATAGAAGTTCTGACTCACTAACTAATCAACGCCCAGCCCAAACCCTTGGACCTAGAAAGCTGAAATTTTGCAAAGAGATTCCCTTTATGATGTATACAAGGAATAAGGAAGCATACTTCGAAATTCAACCCCTAAAGGGGTAAAATGGGGGTTTCAATTTTGTATTGAAAAATAATATTAAATAAACATTTCGACTTGAAACTTCGTAGGAGTACTCTTAAAAACAAATAAGCAAACACTTATTTCGTGATTTTCCGCAAATCAACCCCTTAGGGGGTGAAATGGGGTAAATAAGCCTAAAAATCGACATGGGTGTCGTTATTGAGGTTTTTTGGGACGTTGATTGCGAAAATGGCATATATTTTTAAGTCCAATGAATCTCTCTTAAATTAGCGAACCGAAGCGTAGCTCGAGTGATTAACTAGTACATAATAAGACTGATTAAGTGGATAAGGTGTTTAATTTCCATAATTCCCCTGACTTTGAAAATATTCCTAATGGTCCGATGCAGAAATTTGCTTCAGAAGTTAGTTAGGAAGGTTATATATCATAATCGTTTTACTATGCGCAGTTTAAATACCAACTATAAATCTCTTCTAGTTATGAACCCAAAACTCATTTCGATATATGAGTTGTCTAAAATTCATAAACTTTTATTTCCATGCGGCCAGAAGTTTCTTTTAACGTGTTACATAGGTTTTGGGGAAAAATTTTATTGACCTAGAGATAACCGCAAATGGCTTTCAATCTAGTTGGCATAGTAAAATAATATTCTTAGACTCAAACTTATAATGACAGTTCGTAGATGTCAAATAATTTGCACCGTTATGGCGTACAAGATACACATCCGAAAGAGCATGTACAACATTGTTGGACACATGCCTGAGCGTGAAATTGTAAAGATTTTTGTAATAAAAATATTTCTAAGGTATACCTCGCTGCAATTTACTAAAATAAAAAAAATGGTCGACGAAATTCTAGTTTGCTGTGCTATATCCGATGACGGAATCTCGAGGCCTTATTCAAGACATGTGAGGGTTAAAGCGGTAGCCAACATTTATACCGGAAGATGGCTTCCAAGTTGCTCCAATTAATTAATACGACTCATCCCCATAATCAACAGATCGCGAAATTTTGTTGACAGTAAAATATATGAAAATGGGTGGAAAGCTCGAAATGAAGCAGAACTAAGAAGAGATAAGCGAAATTAATATTAACACCGTCCAAAACCTCATGGGACAGGTTAGACAAAAGCTGCCAACCATCGAAGGCCATGGTCCTTTGTTATTAATTTAAATGTTGTCTTGATTAGCTTACGTGTAAGGTAAAATGTTGGTACAATTATCATTTAAATGCATTGCATTATACTTATTTTGTAGTATTTTATTTTTTTTCCTAAAACTTATGTGATACCTTATTAATACTACAACTTGTAAAATTAATAAATTGGTTACATAATATTTATAGAAATTTCATAAATTTTAAACTGAGGTTTACCACGAAGAATTCGTTTGATTTCAAAACCAAAGCAGTGCTCGCCCCTGCACGTACCCCACAGCCCAAATGCTTCGGCCAGAACTCAGTCGCTAGGGGGGTTCACAGGTTTCGGGACGAAATGCCACAACGGGGTTTCGATTTTGGGTTGTTAAGACAAAGTTAAGGGGCGCCACGACCTTTGGGAGATGTTAAGATTGATAGATAACTGACGACCGGTCAAAAGTCGAAAACCAATCGCAGTAGCGCTGCGTTGCACTCCACGGGGTGCTCCCACGGCACTGGCTTTTACACCTACCTTTTTGGTGTCCTTTATCCAGTTGCTTAGGCCCTGTATAAAGGAATACATACACAACGCAGCAAGAAACTCAATTCTTGTCAGTCACAATAATACACAGATACTCGAAATGAAAACAATACGCAAATTAAAAATGGGTAATCTATTACCATACTCGTTACAGGCCCGAAGACAAGGGTTCCGGTAGCAAATGCTACAAATTGGGGTTAGTAAACAAGTACAACACAATAAGGGCTGAAGGCCAAGGGAGCGGCACATCCGCTGAAAATTATGGTCACCTAGGTCCCGGAATACGCTTATTCAATTCGCCAAATGGCTCACTACCATTCCCGGAGCCAGGCTCCCATAAATTTATGCTGAAGGCTTATACTTGCAATACTTGACAGTACATAACGGCTCGGGCAGTTAGCACACGGCCCACAAATAACATATACGGTAAATTGAGAGTTCCGCAGCTTCGCACGTCACTGTATTATACGCAATTCACTGTTTATAAATACTAGTACAATACTTTACTTTATCGCTAGGGCTCCAAGCAACTGTGTTGTTGAAGTAATGGTGCCGGAAGATCTCAACCTAGAGATTCAACGCTCCGACGATGCTCTCGTACAGAAGAGGGTTGCGATAACGGCTTAGATGCGGCAGGGGTTGATAGGCAAATAGGGACGGTTGACCAGCTTGCTCAGGGAATTGTGGCGGTAAGATCCTTTGGCGAAGTAGCAGGGTTGAGCTAAACGATAACTCACAACTGCTCACCCTGTATATTGATGCTTTGTATTCGTTCCTGTTGCAAATCCGCTAATATAAGAGAGGAAATGTACGCACCGGTACTTGAAACTTTAAGGAACTAAAAGCACCTGTAACTGCACACAAGCCCGAGGGTACAACACGCCCCTAAGAACTAAAGGGGTTGTTCTTTGTTCTTAGTTTAACTTGCACAACCGTGCGATCGGAAAGCTTAATTTGGGCTCCCTTGAGAGACGCTCTTGACGACACGTTTCCTCCAATTCTTGCATCACCCTTAAAACTTTCCATGGTTGGGCATCTCACTCAGGTGCATAAAGAATCTATTGTTCGAAGTGCTGAATTGCATCGCCCACAATGTGACGTGCAACAACGCCCGGGGCTTCCCCATGCATAACGCTCGTTTGACCGGCGCCGAAATCTGATATCCACGGCTTCGCCTTTTAACTTGAGGACTAAACGCAAACTCCATCTGCAAGCGATTTGTTAAGTCACTTAGCGGGATTTCTATGCTATGACCATTCGCCTCGGTATTGAAGCAAGTGCCTTATTTAGGGTACTTTATGCGACAGATGTCGGTGCCTGGCCTGCAAGTGCATCAAACAGCTCGATAAATAGGGAAATATGCCCGATGGCTTAAATTATGCTGCAATACGCGGGAGCAGAATGCGGAATTGTAGCTAGATTTTTAACGGGAATCGGGAGTCTAAACACCCCCTTTACTTAAAGAGATTGACCCCGGAAGTCTCTTGAGTGGTCCAAAGAGAACCGAGACGACGGAGCTACGCCTGGCCCCAAATCACATTTATCGTGCAATCAGAACTTACACGGACCAGAGGCAAGGCATAGGCGGTAGGAAGCCCGATACAAAAATAAAATGGTTGGCTGATAGAATATACCTGTGAGTAAGGGTTGCACAATTAACTACCAGGGGACCGATAAGGAGGTATGGGCCTATGTATAGAAACATACCGGTCAACGCCGGTGAGTCTACAGAAGACCCAAAAGGTAACAACACACGCGGCATGACCGAAAAAAATAAGTCCCAAATTATCGGGAGGGGGGGGGCAGAGGTTACTTATTGAGTTACGCAATAATTAAATTCTAGAAGGAAACTATGAGCCGGGCACGGAAAACAGCGAAGATAGACCAAAAGGAAGGTACCTCCATGGTATAAATGGTGCGCAAAGCGCAAGATCGCTACGTAGTTAACGAAAGGTACGGAAGGTATTGATTGAAGATCGGTACCTCCCACGAGAAAGCTCCTCCGTCGCTCAATCGTTGTGACGGACACCACATGCTACCGCCCCCGGTAGATAAAGCTATACCAGCAAAACGTGACGAGTTCACGAAGCACCGACAACTAAGGCGACCGATAGGAACAGAGTTGCACCCCCCAAAAAAATTAAGCGCTCTGGCTACTAGATAGGGTGCGAAAGGTGTGAAGTGAGAAGAGGAAGAAGAAAGACTGGATACTCCAGTGGAAAATACGGAAATTCGGGTCGGACCTGGTGGTTCGCTGAAGGCTAGTATCCATTCCCTGGACTACGGGAGACGGGCGACAATAAACAACTTGTCCCAAAAGGAATGGTACTCCACCAGGGGTCCACTAAACGACCAAGTTTGGTCCCCTCGGGGAACCAAACAAAACACTCACCAAAATAACACGAAGAAAAAAATCCGACAGTCTCGCCGGCAGGTTCGACTATCCCTCCACACTACGAAAACCGACCATGCCCGAAACAGGCATGGCACGTACTGCGACGATAGGCACGAAACACCGACTGGACCTTAACACCGGGCCCATGGCTATCGCCTAACAGCACGGTTTCGGAAGGTGGAAAATAAAGATGCGCAAAGGGGTTTGGTAGTCGTCGCCGGGACACGGTTGATAAAACTGAGAGAAGAAAATAAAAGGTAAAGATAGTACGAAGAGAAGAAGAATGTGACCTAACGGGGTCGTTTGGTTGAACCAAACTGAATGCTTGAAGCACTTGTCGAAATCGGGTAAAATAATGTCTTACACCTGCTTATGTTTCTGTCCAACCTACCAATCGAACACAGGGATCAATTCCCAAGAAGGTAGTGCGATACCAACCTAGAAATAAATCGCAAATAGGCGATTGTCAAAATTGGTAAAACGTCTTACGCCCGAGCACAATTCCGCCCAACCGACCAAGGGAACTCGGGGAAAATGCTTGCAAAGGTTGCAACCAATAAATAAAAAGGGGAACTATAAGGGAGCCCAAGGTTTCGTCTACGATCCACCTGGAGAGGGCACGCTGCGCTTCACGGGATTGGCCCATTGTGTAATTCCCACAGCAGATGTTATTATTTGTGAGCAAAAGATGGGCACCCCAAAAATTGGGGAAAATGGGAATAGTGACCTGAAGTCGAAGTTATTGAAGGAAAACGAACGACAAAAATTTAGTAGCCCGTCGGATTAGGTTTTAAGTCTTTAGCATGCCAGACGCCTTTAGAAGCGTCGGTTTGATCCGATAATTCGTACGTGGCAAGCGAAACTTTTCGTTGAATATAAAAGGGTCCTACAAATTTAGGTACTTGTTTGGCGTTAAAATGTTTAGCCGCGTCGGAGAGTACGTGATTGCGACGCCACACGGTATCACCGACGTTAAAGTGAGCGGGACGCCTACGCAGATCGTACGTTGCCTTTGCGGCTTTATGCGCGGTATCTAGGCGCTTAACGATATCCTGATAGAGAGACTTCAACACGGAAGCCCGTTGTACTAGGGCTTTACGGTCTGCTACCTGAATTTGTTCGGAACCATTCGTCTCTTTAGGGTTGTCGGGGTCATTTCCCTCCAACTGGATTTTTCTACCAAAATTTGCGAAATATGGAGTCAGTCCGGTGACTTCATGAATAGCGGCACGTACAGCGCAAGTGACTTTCGAAAGGTATTTATCCCAATCACGATGATTGTCCTTTACGTAGGATGCTAGCAAGGTCTTCAACACTCGATTCACCCGTTCTACCGGATTGGCTTGTGCGTGATAATAGGCGTTAAAGATGATTTTTGACTTATAGGTGTCCGTTAGATGTCGGAACTCCTTACTACGGAACTGTACACAGTTATCAACCAGTACAAACTGAGGTGCTCCAAAGAGAAAGAAAACATTGTCTTCGATTAATCGTGAAACTGTAGCCGCAATGGCGGTACGCATCGGGAAGAATAGCGTAAACTTCGTGAAATAATCGGCGACCGATAGAATGTACACGTAACCCTTTTTAGAGCGGGGTAACGGTCCTACAATGTCAATGGAAACCATCTGCCAAGGTTTAGTAACGATCGGGTGTCGACACATTAGGCCAGCAGGACGTTTTTGTTCGGGTTTTTGGGACAAACACGTGATGCAATGATTTACGTAGCGTACTACGTCGGCTTTAAGCTTAAGCCAATAATAGCGTTGGGCGATCCGACCAAAGGTTTTAAAGATCCCTAAATAGCCTGCGGTAGGCTCGTAGTGATTCTTTTGCAAGATTTCAGCACGTTGGGGTTTTGGAATGACTTTTTTCCAACTGCCCCCCTCATCAAGGTCTGGGTACTTGACATTAACATGTTTAAACAACTCATTGTTGTCTACTTTCCAATTTGGGAACGCAAAGGGTTTTTCGGCTACTCATTGGCACATGCGTCTATACCACCGGTCAGTTTGGCCAACAGGCGGTACAGATTCGATAGGAGCGGGCTCATCGGAATCTGGTACTGACACAACGTCAACGACCGGTACAGCGCGGGATAGCGCATCAGGAACGACATGGTCTTTACCCTTGCGATGTTTGATGATGAAGTCATACTGTTGAATGCGGACGGCCCAACGGGCAAGTCTACCAGTAGGTTCTTTAAGATTATATATATATCGGTTTCAGAACGTCTGTCGACGTTGTCCGGCGCCTAGTTTCCATCTTTTTGTGTCTTTCCATTGTCCATCCTGTAAATTGCGGTCGCTCATCGCTTTTCTTATACCCTCATTTCAGTTTCTTTTTGGTCTTCCCCTTTTACGGCGTTGGTGAGGTATCCATTTTATAACTTGTTTAGGTAGCCTTTCTTCCGTCATCCGTTGTACATGACCATACCATATAAGTTGCAATCTTTCAATGTCTTTCATAATTGTATCTTGTACACCCATTTGTTGTCGCACCACTTCATTTCTCACTCTATCTCTACGTGAAATTCCTGCAGATCGTCTTAAAGCATCCATCTTTGTTACTTCTATCTTTTTCTTGTTCTTTTCTGTAATTCTCTACGTTTCGGCTTCATATAACAAACTGCTCTTTATCATTGTGTTGTAGATGTTATATTTTCTGTGTTTTGTTATGTTATTATTCCATAGGATTCCATTTAGACATGCTATTGCTTTTCTTGCTTGTACTATCCTCGATTGAATTTCTTTATCGTCTGTACCACTTTTGTCAAATAGTATTCCTAGATATTTGTATTCGCTACAGCATTCTATTTCGTCTGATCCTTAAGATCTTTAAGATTGTTGAGCCATATTAACGAATGGTGATCGGTAATTACCGTTAAATGAGTACCTTCGAGGTACGGTCGGAGTTTTTCGATTGCCCAAAGAACAGCTAGGCATTCACGTTCGGTGACCGAAAAGTTTCGTTCCGGTTTCGTTAGGGTTCGACTAATATAGCAAATTACTTGCTCTTGGTCATCGATGGTCTGAGTCAAAACGGCTCCGATGCCAATATTAGAAGCATCCGTTTGAACAGTGAACGGAAGGCTGAAATCAGGGCACTTTAAAATGGGTGCAGATACCAAACAATTTTTGATGGTAGCGAACGCGAGTTCACACGACGCGGTCTACTCAAACTTCTGATACTTCTTCAACAAAGACGTTAGAGGTGCGATAATTGACGAAAAATTTGGAATGAATCGCCGGTACCAAGAAGCCATACCGACCACTCGTCGGATTTCAGAAACGCTCTTAGGCTGTGGTAAATTCAAAATCGCGGATATCTTGTCGGGATCAACCAAGAGTCCTTGGGCGTTAACGACATATCTTAAGTATCGCAACTCGGGTTGACAATAATGGCACTTGTCACATCCCAATGTTAAGACTGCGTCCTATAGACGCTGCAAAACCTCATTAAGGATTTCTAGATGCTTTTCAAATGACGGGGTACAAATGATCACATCATCAAGGTATACGAAAACGTATGGTTTGAGTTCGGGGCCTAAGACTTGGTCGACAAACCGTTGCCACGTGGCTGCTGCATTATGCAAGCCGAACGGCATACGCGTAAACTGGTACAAACCACGTCCAGGCACTGTAAAGGCTGTCAGTTTCTTTGACTCATCACTCATTTTGATTTGCCAATAGGCCAACTTGATATCCAAAGATGTTATAAAACGCGCGTCACGTAGACGATCCAAAATTGAGGCAACATAGAGTAATGGGTACGCGTCCTTATCAGTAACACTATTAAGTTTCAGAAAGTCAACACAAAACCGATAGGAACCATCCTTTTTCTTTACCAGCAAAATAGGACTTGACCAAGCTGATCGTGAACGCTCTACGACACCTGCTTTAAGCATCTTGTCTAGTTCGTTGTCGATATGCCCTTGCATGGCGGAGAAACTGGATAGTACATTTGCTTAATTGGTGCTGCCGTAGTCGTGATTTTGTGTTCTACGTATTTGGCACACCCAAGTTCCGTCTTGGTATTCGAAAAGTGCTGACTAATCAGAGTGTCTAATTGAAGTTGTTGCTCTCCACTCAAGTCTAAGGCTGACTGCAAAGTTCCGGTAGGCGTACTAATGGTAGCTAAACTAGGTTTGGAAAATTTCCATTCTCCACGAAACACATCGGGTACGATAGCTACGGATTTCCAAAAATCAATCCCTAAGATCAGAGTATGCGGTACATCTGGGACAATTAAGACGTCAATAGTTATGATTTTGTCATTTAATTGGATCGGCAAGTGGGCAGTTCCCAAGCTTTCCACAGTCTGTCCGTTTGCTACTGAACACACGGGTCGTAACTTCCTATTCAAACGTAACCCCATGGTTCGCAACACTTCCCAACCGTTATTTCCTGAAATTGTGCGATTAGCACCTAAATCTAGTAAAGCCAACATTTTGAAGCCCATGATGTCAACCGTTACATAGGGTCGCTGATCATCCAAAGACCTCTCCAATACATAATCCAAAATGACCTTATTCTTAACGAATTGAGTCTCGCGTTTGTCAATGGCCTGCTTTATAAATTTAGTCGAGTTAATAAAAATACGCGTCGACGTCGCTAGACCGTTCAACGTCTCGCGGAACCGTTTCCCTGTCTCGTAGATTCTGACTTGCAGCGTGGACACGTTGTTACATTTGAAATTTTCAGTAGGATATATTCTATAATTTCCGTCTATCCTGATAGATTACCTTGTTTGCGGTGGTGTATGGAAGGTTGCATATGCTCTTTGTAAAACGTTTAGAATTTTGCAGTTGGCTGTTTTGGAGATAATGAGATTTTTGGAAAAACTTTTGGCGGGTGGTTTCCGGTTTCCGGTTTTTGGGGTTAGCTGACAGCATCTGAGGGATAAGAAGGTCCTGTGTTTTGTGCCATGGATATCATATTTAAATATGGAATAATAATTTCCCTTTATAGTGTTTGGCGTTACACTTAATTTGGAGGTACCTTGGTAATTTGTAATTTTGGGAACTTCCCCAAGTGATGTTCGCCAGTCGCAATTATTGCGGAACCACATGCTGTTATACTAGAAGATCCGTTCCAACAAGAAACCTGGGGTAAGCTAAATGCCCTTCCGGAAGCCTCCGGGCTGTTATGAAGATTCCCTGCAACGAAGACCTTTGGTTACGGCGTGGAGAAAATTGGATACGATCGTGAGAAGCGAAGCTACCACCTACCATATTCGGAATAACCTAGGTGCTAGACCACTACCCTGGGAAAGTAATTTGCATTCCATTAAACCCTTGATGATCGCCTACAACGCGAAGCTGCGTCAATTTCACCTGGAGCTCTCCTTCAAGGACAGACATTCCGAGCTGTCGATACACCGTGGGACGCTCAACCCTCTTCGGAAGCTATCGAACGAAGCTGGGGCCATCCTCTGAGCCCACCGTAAGCTGTCTGGATTAGCCATCGATCCGCAAGCCCGTGCTGTATCCAGCGACTAGCTGTCAATTAGCAGCGTATCAGGTCAGATCAAACTTTATTCTGCCGCAGGTGTGTGTCGTTATATGATTACTTTACCTGAGTTAATCGTGTGATCTATCTGCTCCGCAATTTTGAGCTCGCAAACAGTTTACTGATACTGAGGTTATGAAACCTGTTTTGCTATGAAATCTTTCAGTAGCCTGAAAATCAAATTATGTACTGCATGCAGATTAGCATAATTGCTGTACCCACCTAGATTTCATTTGGTGCATTGTGAATTCATTACGATATTACAGCTTTTGAAATGGCAATTTAACTTTCGGAAACATAATTAGTTCTAATCGCTGTATTGCGGTCCGTCTTTCTATTACATCGAATTTGAACTGAGTCGAATTTTAACGACCTCATGTAGTTTTAAACTTTGTGAATGATACGCAAGCCGATTTGCTAGTAACACGAATTATGTATGATTTTTTTTTCCTTGTACCACGCGCCGTGCATATTTAAAGGCCTTTGAATACCGTTAGGCGTTTGCATATCGAAATTTTGAAGGGTAAATTAGTTTATTTTTACCTGACCATTATAACTTCAGGTAATTTACTTGCGTTTTATGCTGTTGTTCTCTTTCAGGGTGTAACGAGTAGGCGACTCGTTCAAATTCTGTTCTAAAGTTATTGTTATAATTTTGTTTGCTCTGAATATTGCGATATTTCAGGGGCGGTCTTGAAATAAATTATTTCATGATGTTATCCAATTATATTTATTATTTGTTGGGTGAGTACCTTACATGATTTTACTGTATTATCGCAATACATTTGTTATTTGTTGGTTGAGTACTTTACATATTTGTGCCTTGTAGTAGCCGAGTAAGTTCCGGTTGAGGCGATTTTATTTTTGTCGAATATTATTATGGTGTCTGTAGAGATCTGAATTTATTTATTGTAAGGCTCTGCCTGGATATAGAGCTGGAGTACGTGACAAATAGAACAGGTTCTTTTTGCATAGTTTTGGCTTTTTCTTCCTTGGGTTGTTTTGCAGAATTTTTCAGCTTTTGGGGATCCGACAAAAGGCATCTACTGTTGTGTCATTCGATCGGGAACATTGGATCTGGCGCCCTAGTAAGTACATCCGGTATTTTTACCCACACCCACGCGAGAGCTAGTTTGGCACACTTTTTTTACCAACGCCGCAAAAACCCGGACCCAATTAACCATCTATTAACAATTTTAATATTTTTGGCAAGAACGTGTTAACGGTTACTTCCGATTTGCCACATCGATAACAAAATTTCTTTCCGCGGGGATGCGGACATACGCTGGCCCTATGGCCTGACTCATCACAGTTCCAACATTTAAGAGTCAATTTCGGTGTCAGATTACGAGTACTATTCTCATTTGTCGAAGCGCAAGGTGCTTCAATGGTGGCGACACGTTCAATTGTTTCGGCAACAGAGGTTGTCTCCACATACGCTAAATCGGTTTCAAGGTCAGTCTTCTTTCGAGTCGGCGGTACGTATGTTTCAATCGCATAGCGACGCTCCTCGATTTTTCGACCGTACTGTAGTAATTCATTAATGGAACGAATGTCCGCTAGTCCTAGTTGGGTCTGGTACAACGGCGAAATATTACGCAACATGATCCGCAACTGCTTCTCTTCCGGTACGCTTTCCGTTAAACGCGAAAACATGGTGCGCAACACGGCAATATAAATCCCCATAGTCTCCGACGAACCTTGAGTACGACGCCTAATTTCGTCTAGTAATCGCTCTTCGTAGTCAGTTGGTTGAAATTCCAATCGAAAAAGTCGCACTAAATCATGCCAATCAGTAGGTATTGTTCTATTGGCTCGATACCACAGTAACGCGTTACCCGAAAATAAATCAATGGCTTGCGTAAATAATTCGTCCTCGGTAAGGTTCCTAGCCAATCGTAATTCATTAGCACGTTCGATAAACGCATTCACCGATAATTCTTTTTGGTCGCCTGAAAATTGTAAATTCCATCGCGAAACAGGAGTGGCTTTATATGAAATTGTTCGTGGCGTTAGTGAGGATTTACTAGGGGTTGTCGTTACTGAAGTTAATGACGTAGTCGTTGTTAAGGTGGCAGTAGGCGTAAAGGTTGCTAACGTAGCACTACTGGTAGTTGTGGTGCCAAAACTTGAAGGTGCCGGGTCTGTCTCGAGCGCAGCCGCAGCTGAAACGAGTTTAATTTCTTTAATCTCATACCCGGAACGCATAAGAGACAACGAGGCGAATAATGTATCTTTTGTAGCTTTTTCCTCTTCCGTTACTGCCGGACAATTAGTGAGTCTTCCTAACCCGTAACAAAATTTTGTTTCAATAGCCGCCGCCAATTCTTTGGTCGGGTCCGCTAAGTACGATTGAAATTTTGTTTCTATTTCCTCGGTCAAAAACGTTAATGCTGCAACATCCTCCTCAAACGTATAAGGGTACGCCGGTCTCGTTACTTTTTTCATGCGTCTCTCGTCTTTTAACACGTCACGTAACCGAGAGCGCAAAAGGGTCACGGTACCGGTGGCATCATGGCCTCTAATTCGCAACTCATACTCCGCTTCCGCTCGAAGTAAGCGTTCAATATGCATTTTCAAAACCATTTTGATGATTGGGTAAAGAAAAACAGAAACGTTTCAATACGTAAGGGTGCAATAACCAATGTTTAGTTACTAGGACTCTTGACACCAGAAGGCAAAAGACCGCAACCGAAAATTATCGAAAAGAAACAAGAGAAGATAAAGAAACACCAAAGTGAAAATCTGCGATCGATCACTAATAATAATCAATGGTAGTATAATCGCAGATCAACCTCCTTATCATTTATACACTACGGTAGCTCTGAAATGTGCTTACTCACCGCAATGACCTAGCTAGCTTCAAATTCGGTGGCCTGGGGTCGCAGATTTCTATCATCAGCTGAACTGCTGCAAGCTCTTTTAATAATAAGAAAAACACAGGGCGGCAGAAATCACAGATTTCAAGAAATAAATAAAATTACACCAACAATTAGGTTTATGTGGTTAATAAATAATAGTTGCTTGCAACATCGTAATTAGGTCTGTAAATTGTTTATCACAAAGTTTAAATACAGTATATAACTAATGCTAAAAATGCAGCACGCACAAAAAATATGTGAACCTCTTTTGGGCTCTTGGATTGAATATGATTGCAATTCAATGAAGGAGTAAGCTTACCACTGTCATATGTTTTAACCGTTATCTCGGTAATGATAGTAAAATGGCGTGAGGGCACTTCTCACAAAATTCTTAATACGTATTCATTTAGCAAAACTTTAAACTTGTAAATTGTAAATTTGGGAAAAATTAATGCATTATGTTTTAAATTTGTAACGCATAGATTTATGAATAATTAATACATTACGTTTTAAATTTGTAAAGCGTAGTTTTAAATTTGTAAATTGTAAATTGGAAGCGTCGTTACAATCGATTCAGCCAACAATTCATAGGCGGACGTGGTTATCAACAAAAGTTGAAACAAGACTAACCTGGGTGGTGGTAAAAAACGTTGCCGGCAGGCACTGAATTGGTCCAGGATTAGCTTAGTGTAAGCCGACAGCAATCTCGAACTCGTGGCCGAATTTGATAATGGAATAGACGCTCCTTGTACCACTTGGAAAGCTCAAGGTGACATTCCAGAAAGGAGTTGGGGGTCCAAGTTATTGATTAGGGTGTTAATTAGGAAACCCAAATAAGGAGTCGTCTAAAAACGGCATCAAAGAATGGCGTTTAAAAGTGACGTTGCAAAATGACATCAAAGAGCTAATAAAAAACGGGAAATTACTAAAATGAATATCATCAAGGAGCGTAGACATACCTGATTTTAGTCATCAGCTCAGAAACGAAGTTAATTAATAATTGGTGCAGTAGCACGCGGCAATGCCTTCGTAGAAGCAAGTTAATTCAACCGAATGCAGAAATAGAATGCCCGCTAAACGACGGAATAGCTGCTCTCTTTCGCGGAGAGATGACAAGTGAATTTCGGAAAAACCGAAACCAGCACTTTTGCGCGAACAAGATTTGATATCAATTGAAATACAGCGAATTATAACTCAAGTGAAAATATACAGGCTGGCCCGGAAGTGACTAAATGGGGAAACAAATAGCAGGAGCTAAAGATTTGTTTCAGCGTTGCGTTGCACTCCACGGGGTGCTCCCACGGCACTGGCTTTTACACCTACCTTTTTGGTGTCTTTTATCCAGTTGCTTAGGCCCCGTACAAAGGAATACATACACAACGCAGCAAGAAACTCAATTCTTGTTAGTCACAATAATACACAGATACTCGAAATGAAAAGCAATAAGCAAACTAAAAATGGGTAATCTATTACCATACTCGTTACAGGCCCGAAGGCAAGGGTTCCGGTAGCAAATGCTACAAATTGGGGTTAGTAAACAAATACAACACAATAAGGGCTGAAGGCCAAGGGAGCGGCACATCCGCTGAAAATAATGGTCACCTAGGTCCCGGAATACGCTTATTTAATTCGCCAAATAGCTCACTACCATTCCCGGAGCCAGGCTCCCATAAATTTATGCTGAAGGCTTATACTTGCAATACTTGACAGTACATAACGGCTCGGGCACGGAACGGAAATCTTTACAAGTTAACTGTCAGTTTTACAAGCGTGCTCATAGATAAATGATAGCGTGCAAAGCCAAAGTTGTCTTCATTAGTATGTGTCATATTGATGAATTTAGTTGCTTGTCATTTTGACATTTTGAATAAATGGTAAATTTCTAGTTATTTTCAAGTGAGAAAAAAATAAAATATTCAACAATACACGCAAGGTAACAGATTTTACAAGAAGGTGAGTGGCTCCTTCTATTCGCAAGTAGAAACCCTCTTACCAAGCTAGTAATGTTAAATACTATTCCCGCTACTGATCATGTAAGTCAGTGATACCGCGTTAGTAACAAAACGTGTAAGCTGGTGATTATATTTGTTTGCTGCTTTCCCTTAACAACTAAACTTAACATTATTATTAAGTTCCTAGGATAATAAAATTAGCAACGCAAGATGCAGACTTAGACGTTTTGTTTATAATGTTTATGTGACATGTGACACTCACAGGTAACACGACTCACGAAAATTAATCCTAGGGACAGGTGACAAACCAAACGATTTTTTCAAATATCTAGGAAAATTTCGATAAGCAGCGGGAAAATATAATAAGATAATTCGGAAGGCAACAAGCCGCGACTTCGCCTTGGCTCGTAATTGCCTACCTCAAATGTTAATAGCTCCTTACATTTCTTGTTACTTAAATAGGTATTACCTACCCTTGATGTTAAAGTGCTACTTTGTCTACCCTTGCTGTTAAAGTAACACTTGACCTTTTGTTTTGAGTCGATTAAAGCACACTTTAACATTTGCTATTAAAAAAATTTTTTTTTAATTGTTAAAGTTCTTGCTATAGAAAAAAAATAGAATGTTATACTAGACAATAAAAAACATTATCGACTCGCAAAATTAATTCACTTGCTTCTCAGTCGCTCGAAAATTAACATTTTTCGCTTGTCGAGGAAATAACATTTTATCGTCCAGTATAACAATAGTAGTTTGTATACCAAGGCAATGAAGTTTAGCTTTTTATCACGAATGTGGTTTTAGCTGTCGAGGCCCGTAGGGCCAAGGCAAATAAACCACATGAGGGATAAAAAGGCACTTCAGTGCCGAGGCGTACATTTTGTTTTATTTGATATCGAGAAATCGTGAAATTACAACATTTTAACCAACATTTGTAGGTTATGTTAACGTAGATTGACGTTTATTTGTCGGCTCGCTACCTACGTACAAGAAAGTCGTAAAACAATGGATTACTATAATGCCAATTTCTCGTATTTTAATACCGATTTTGAGGTACTTTAATGCCGATTTCAAATAAATAACTATTCTTCTTCTTCTCATGGTGCCTTATCCGTTCCGGACATTGGCGATCAGCATGGCTATTCTCACTTTGTTGGCGGTTAGTCTGAACAGTTCTATTGACGTGAGGCCGTACCAGTCTCTGAGGTTTTTCAGCCAGGAATGCCGTCTTCTTCCTGGGCCTCTCTTTACTTCTAATTTATCCTGTAGTATGAGTTGTAAGATGCGGTATTTATAATTTCGCATCACATGTCCAAGATATTCGAGTTTGCGGATCTTTACCGTATTCAATATTTCTCGTTCTTTGCCCAGTTTCCTCAGCACTTCCTCGTTTGTTTCGTGGGCGGTGTACGTTATTTTCAGTATTCGTCTGTATATCCACATCTCGAAAGCATTTAGCCTATCCGTGATTTCTTTATTTATTGTCCAGGCTTCCGCACCATAGAGGAGAACAGAGAACACATAACATTTTGCCATCCTTATTTTCAGTTTTAGACTGAGGTCTTTGGCTAAAAAGAATCTTTTCAGTTTTGCAAAAGCGGCCCTTGCTTTTTCTATGCGGCATCGTACTTCGCCCCGGTAATCCCAGCTGTCATATACGGTGGTTCCCAAGTATTGATAAGTTTTCACTTGTTGTACGACTTGCCCATTTTTATATAATATTCCTTGTTGAGGATTTTCTGATTTTGACACCACCATATATTTGGTTTTTGTGATGTTTAGCTCTAGGCCATATTGCTCCGATTGTTGTTTTACTCTCGTTAGAAGGTTCTGAAGCTCGTCTAAGGAGTTAGCGACAATGGCAGCATCGTCCGCGTATCTGATGTTGTTGATATTTTCACCGTTTACTTTAATTCCAGGTTGCCCTTCCAGTGCCTCTCGGAAAATGCCTTCAGAGAGGACGCATCCTTGTCGTACTCCTCTCTTGATTTCAATTTCGTTCGATGTGCTGTTGTCCACTAATACTGTCGCCGTCTGTTCCCAGTAAAGGTTAGAGATTATTCGTATGTCTTTGCCATCGATTCCTGATGTCATTAGTATCTCGATTAGCTTCCTATGTCTGATTTTATCGAAAGCTTTACTGTAGTCTATGAAACAGATGTACGCGTCATGGCTCATGTCCCTACATCTCTGAACTAGGACCTGCAGTGCAAACACTGCTTCACGTGTTCCCATGGAGTCTCTAAATCCGACCTGAGTTTCAGAAACATTTGCTTCACATTTTTTGTATATCCTCAAATGTATGATCTTTAGGAATATCTTGGTTATGTGGTTTATGAGACTTATAAGGCGGTATTCGTCGCATTTCTTTGACGTTGATTTTTTTGGCAGGGGGAGAAAGGTTGACACCAGCCACTTTTTTGGCAGTTCCCCTATATCTTAGATATGATTGAATAGTCTTACCAACATAGTCAAGAACTCCTCCGACTCTGCTAGCAGTTTATAAATTTCTACGTGTACTACTGTAACTATTATTTAAACTAATTAATAACATTGTAGTATCCCAAGTAACGTTAAATGTCCCAAACTACCGACCCATATATACATCTTTGTTTTCACTTAATACACATTCACATAATAATATAGGTTATTTCCCAATTCTGAGTCGAATGATGCGTAACTATATCATACATTGTCATGTCCATGTTGACATTTTTACAATATTTGCAATGTGTATTCCAACTTCCTAAAAATGCGCTTTTCAATTTACTCTTTGTAGTTTCATTATAGTATAATCATTTTTCTTTTGTATGCTGTCGTTTATTAGCTAGTTCTTTATATCTTGAAATTTCATATATTTTTAAGAGAAAACAGGTAATTGGGCCTGTGCCTGTTTGATTTCCAATAAATGAATAATAAATATAAATTCTTCATCTCAATTCAGAGAACTTCTATTTATTTATAACAGCTACAAAACGATGCTTGTTAAATTACATGTATAAGAAAAAAACTTAGTTTGAGGTCTAAACAACAAAATATTAAAATTTTAGGTTTAAAAATCTGTTTTAATTTTTGAGGCAAAAGCATTTTTGAAAAATCTCATTGGTTGTACATTGTACAATGGCAAACACACACAAAGTAGACGGACTACTTCCACGCCTTTTCCTTGCCATAACATGGCACGTAGTTATAAATTCCATTTAAGAAAGGCCAAACTTAAAATACTAATTAAAGTTAACGAAGAAACGGCATAGGTGGACGAATTGCACAGATGTCCAGTGCAGCTGTAGCATTCTCCAGTGCCATCCTTACACTGCTGAAACACCGAGCATCCTCTCATGACTAGTGTAGCTGAAACAAAGTTGTAAGAACAAACAGATATTGTATTTATGGTTACACGAACCACCCCCAGAGACAACCACGGCTTTGACGCAATCGCCAGTACAGTCCAGTGTAGGAACGCTGGTATGATCAGCATCTACGTAGACGCAAGCAGGGGTGTGGGGCACCCCAGGAGTTGGCTCCTGATTTTCATGGACTCCCGGTACATCCACGCCGGTGCAGTAGAAACATTTGTGGCATGATCCTGCAACCAGAAGTTTGGTATTAACCCTTTGTTAGTGTGATGGGCTGTCAGCTGTGTGTTAGCCTATTATATTTGTCTAATGTCTATGAAAACAATCAAATAATTAGAAATAGATTTTAGTCATTTAAAAGATTGACTTGAATACAAGCATTGAAACACCATTTTTTAACTTAAATAACAAAAAAAGTTTTATTGATTTTGTTTCACAAAATCTTTGCAATTCGGTGTGACCGAGTAAAATGTGTGTGTTTAATGTGCTACTGAGATTGAGTGATTAAACAAATTCTGTTGGGCAGTTGACCGCTTCTTCTCATTATCAGTACTGTAGATACTTACATCATCTCGTCGCATTGTTATTTTCCAGTATACATACAGCTGTTAAGTTATCATAAGATCGTGACCGCGGAGTCATGCACTTAACGTGCCATGGAAGTAAATTGAACCGACACACGCATAAAACTAGCGTTTAGCTACAGAAACCCTGCCTCTTATCAAACATCACATAGTAAAGTTCGGGCACTTCGTTCCAAGTACAAACATGGCCTGAGCAAGGCGGGTCAGGGTTACCGAAATATCTCTTTCCGAAACCCAGTCAATCTCGCTCGCACACCGTTAACGGCGTACTGGTTAGCATAGCGTCTTCGACGACTGCCTTGCTTTCCCTACTTTCACAACTGTGGTTTCGGTACCTAATTTTTAAAGAGACTGGGTAGGCCGTCCGCCAGTTGCCAGATGTGGGAACTGAACCCCGTACCGTGGCGTCGCAGACATTAAATAATTTGAGTACTGTTGTCACCACAGACTATTCTTTTAAAAAACTGGAAGGTTAATTTGAAATTTAGTGTATAGTTAGTTGCCTATAGATTGCAATAGAACAATGCTTTTACACGTTTTTTTTAATAAAAGTATACATAGCTCGTATGTATACTAAAAAAAAATTCTCTGTAGATGCTTTGTTGATGCGGAGAAAACGTTTAATGAAATAAAACATTCAGAACATGTACGAATTTTAGAAGATATAGGAATGGGATGCAAAGATCGCCGAATAATTAAAGAGCCTTATTGGAACCAGACTGCCATTGTAAAAACTGAATAACTTGAAAGTGAAAAATTTCATGCCAATTAAGAAGTTCGAGAAGGGTGTATCCTTTCGCCAACTCTGTTCAACATTTACACAGAGATAGCAGTTGTCAAAGCGTTGAGAAAGGGGAATAAACATTAACGGCGAATATGTCAACTGAATTCGATAAGCCAATAACATGGTAATACTGACAGATAACCTTGGAGACCTACAACACCTATTACAAAGAGTGAAGGAATATTACACGAATATAGGCTTAAAAATTAATATTAATAAAACAAATATTATGATTGTTAACAAAACTCTTATGACCGATGAACGACTGTTTTTTTGGATGACCAGTAGATTAAGCAAGTCGCCACATAGAGGTATTTGGGAGCTTTATTAAATGAAATGTGGGGCCCTGATTAGGCAATTAAGATCAAGATTGCAAGAGCTCGTGGAACATTAATTAAACTGAGGAGTTTACTTTGCAACGGGCAGTTTGATATTAACATTATATGGCGAATGGTTCAATTTTACTCTATGCAGTAAAGAAATGGACATTTAACGACGAATTCTAATTAAAGATATGCGCTATCATAAATTAGCTGCGGAAATAGTACAAAAGACACAAATTAAAATGAATCTTCGTGCTACAGATGTGCGCATTATCAATGGATGTCCAAGTGAAATTGCTGCGCAATATACAGCACATTATGTATAGAAACGTATGTATGTATTGTCGGTAACCTCATTTCACCTTGCGGTGTAGAAGCTGGTGCTTTGTACGCTTGCTTCTGGCGGTACAATGCTGAACTTGCTCCGGTTTCGGGTTACAAAGTTGGAGCGCGCCTCTTTTGTGCTTGCGCAGCAACCATTGTGTGAGGCGTGTGTCTTGATGATGTGTTGAACATGTTACTCTATCTCTTAAGTCTTCTGAGAAGAGCATTGTTAATATGGTGCCCAACTGTGAATAGTCTCACCGAGCCCGATTTCAATCTACAACGCTGCGGAAAAATTTCGGTCCCCGCGGGATTCGAACCGAGGACTTGCTTAATAGCGCTTTCCGCTTTCCCAACTGCGCTAACCGGTTTTGTATAAAAATGTCAAGATCTAAATTATGTGCCATCACGTGCACCTTGCATTCTGCAATTTCAAAAAGGGTCTGGTCATTCGAAATGCGCAGTCCAAAAGAAAGTGCAGGAAAACCAAATTACGGAGATTTCAAGATAACTCAGCAGATGTGCATTCAACTCTTTCCGGCAAACAAAGACATCAGGCAATAAACCATGCTCAATGACGTCTTCAACAAGTCGCAATCCGAATGTAGAATAACACAGCTGCAGAAGCCCTTTTCGAAACAATAGAGCCAAAGTGTCAGAATCGGTTCGCATTCCAACGGGGCCACCAGTTGGTCAAGGAGTCCTATAAAAAATTGACGCAACCGGCCAGGAAGCAAACAATAAACCCGACTTCTGAGACTCGAACTTTTTGCTCTGCGGAAAATGAAGAACCGCATAGAAGAGTCTCCAAAAAAAAATCAAGTGGGCCATTAAGGACTGCACACATATCACATCCAGCTTTTGCCTGCGATATAGTCCTCTTGACAAAAACCAGAAAGAACTTCAATTTAACCTCAGCCTAGGGAATAACGTCCTGTAGAAACGAGACATGAAATAAACGTAAAAGAAACCAAAGCAATGGTATAGCGCAGGCATAATAAATATCTTCCTCAAAAAAAATAATGTAGTTCTGATTTTTGGCGCAACTATTCCTTCGTACTCTAGGAGCGACCCTTTAAAAGTTCCAGTATTTGTGGTGCCCGCGTCGTATCAAGGAGGCCTTATATATAGTTAAAAAATATAGTTTATTCAGATAAAGTACCTTTTACGACAAGAGCCGTTCGTATCTCAGATGAGGAAAATCTAGAGAGAGAAAAGCTACATCTGTTTGACTCTTTACAAAAGAATGGATACACAGCTACCGCCATACGAAAAGCACTAGACAAGGCTATGACACAAAATGCTACAGAAGAATCCCCACCTCTGAAAGGCTTAGCATTGCTACCTTGCGTTAAAGGCAACATCAAAACTGTGTTCACGAGCAAGGAAACTTTGGGTAACGGCTTCAGATCGGAAAAAGACAAGATTCCAAGTTTAAAAACCTCTGGCGTGTATCGCATTAATTGTTCTTGCGGCTCGAGTTACATTGGACAGACTGGTCGTTCAGTTGATCTAAGACTTCAAGAACATAAAGGCGATTGTAAACACAAACGCATCACAAAATCAGCCGTAGCTGAGCATACGTTTACAAATGGGCACACTTTAGAATTTGAGCACGCCAGAGTACTTGCCAGAATACCTCACTACTTTCCGCGAGTGATACGGGAAGCCATAGAAATAGAAAAACATCCAAATAATATCAACAGGGAAGGTGGCTTTAAGCTTAGTAAAATGTGGACCCCTGTGATACACGATCGAAAGTTTTACAACCACTGTGCGTCATACGGCCACGCCCCACGAATTACGTTGCACTCAAACGACCAACAAGCGTTACGCCACTCCGCGCGCCTGGCTATAAATAGCTCTACACCGACCTTCGGTTCTTAGTGTGACTTTCACTCTGATGATGAAAGCTGCAAGGTCTTGCAAAACGTTCACAAGGTGCAAGGCACATTAAGCCAGAAAATGCTGGGTGTTCATATACAAATACGACGCGGTCTAAGCCGAAATTCTATGTTAAGAAGAATAATACCTTTTACGATTTGGATACGTTAAAACACCATTGAGAAAAGTTGTTCATAATATAAGATGATGGCCTTATGCAAAGTTTCAGAAATATTGAAAATCGTGTTTGCTAGAGGTTATCTCATACACATGGTTTCTTAAAAGTAGGCTAATGAGTCTGACATTTTGTGCTATAATGTTACATTCCAACCAACTTTTTCTGTAATATGAACGAATAATATACTTTATCGTGATTATTTCTAAAAAAGATTCCTTATGTGCTATTTCCGCCATCTTAAAAAAAGTACGTTGCCGTCAACGGTACATGAAAATAAAGTGGACATTTTAGTTAGAATTGTTCGTGCTGTACAATTTATGTTCAATTACTTTTCATGTTCAAGCGATATTAGTCAAGATATACGAAAGAACGCCATAGGAAAGCGTGGAGGGGTCGCAATTTGTTTTCATGCTTCTTCTCTTGTATTTCGTTTCTCGCCCCATTTAGCAAAAAAGAAGTTATTCTTAAACTTGTAGAGCTTGAAACTACCTACAATTTAACTTATTATAAATGCGACTAAAATTCGAACTTGTAGAGCCGGCCAAAGTCGTCAAGTCGGAGCGTAATTTTATTTCATATATCGTTTTATTACATAAATGACAGAATAAACTTCATTACATTATTAGAATCATTATATTTCATAGTGGACAACTTGAAGTTTAACTTTTCTGGACCCCCCATAATCCCAGAAAAGGAGTTTACAATTTCGGTTCTTAAGAATTTGTACTACTAAACCTTGTCCAAATTACTACGTAGGTACACTTACAATCCGAGTCTCAAGTTTATATGTGACTTTTGCAGGATATGGCGTTATTTTATGTATTATGAATTGTAAAATGTCAAAAACTAGGATTTAGAAAAAAACAACTATTTACAATTGCTAAAGCTTAGTTTCACTTCTGCACACAAAACCGACAAAGTTTATCTTACTGTAAATATCGTAGTAACAATTTATCATTCATCATCATTATTGTCAGCGACAGGGATTAAACCGTTTGGTGTGTTCCGAACTCACAGATTAAAGCTGGTCCTCAGCGTTTTTTTTGTGGTCGCTCAATGATTCTGTATTGTTTTATTTTTTTTTTATTACAGAAGATTATTGAAGATACCTAATTATTGTCTAATTTCTTCATTGTGCGTATGGTACAACATTGTATAGCCAGCAGAGTGCCGTAAGAATCTGATTTCAGCTGTTTCAATTCTTGCTTGACTTTTAGTAATCATTAAATTTTTGCATTCGTACGGGGCCAGCCATTAGCTTAAGACGTGTTTTTTTCAGATATCATTTTATTGTTCCACACATGTAGTTGAATTTGGCTATTTTGCTGTTGTCTGTTGGTTCTTCATATGCAATTTTGTATCCTAAATAACTGAAGCAATTGACTCGTTTGATTGGCGTATCATCAATGAATGATTTTTGTTCAAAAGGGATCTTGGCCATTAAAAGCTATCACCCTAGTTTTTGAAGTAAACATTTTGAAATTATACATTTTCGATGTTTTGTACAGTTTATGAGAAGAGTAGATGCTTTCGAAATGTCCTAAAATGTCATGGACTGCGCATAGAAATAATACTTCGGTTTTTTATTTTTATTTTATTTTATTTATTTAAGCTGAGACCAACAGTTACATGAAACCAATTACAGGTCACAGCATGTGTATATTGTATGTAGTATGCGTTGTGTGTGGTCAGGTTACTCTTTCCCATAGACCAGTCTTCCGGGAACAGCACTGTTAATTCTATCCCAACAGCGAATGGTGAACGAGCCCGATACCGATCTAATAACTGCGGCAAAATTCCGCCTGCCCATGAATACGAACCGAGAACTCGCTGAAGAGGAAACAAACTACAAAACGCCTTTCAAGCATCGTGTGCACTCTAAGATACTACTTTAAATGCCTTTAATTAAACTAAGAATAACTACAACACATTTTAAACGCTAGGGCATCTAGTTCAGTGCCGCAACACAACTTTACGCATTGACAAGCAGTTGTGTACTCTCCGCTACCGGGGCTCGCAGACTATACAGGGTGTCCCCGAAAGGTCTGTACAAAATAATAACACATATTCCTTAGGCCAAAATAGGACGATTTAACCCAACTTACCTCTATTCAAAGTTGCTTCGTTTAGCCGCTAGAGGGCTTTAAAAATTATTAACTTTATTAAATTTTTTAACCCCCTGTATAATCATTACCAATTTTTTTGTGAATAGTTACTTTAATTTAGAAGATATTTCCTCTCTTACAAAATTTTAGTTGGGCGAACGGTTTAGCCACAAAAAAATATTTTCTAAATCCCTACAACCCTAGTGTTAAGTTACAATTACTGATTCAGGCTTGTAAAGATTTAGAAAATATTTTTTGTGGCTAAACCGTTTACCCAACTAAAATTTTGTAAGAGAGGAAATAGCTTCTAAATTAAAGTAGCTATCCATAAAAAAATCATTGGTAGTAATTATACAGAGGGTTGAAAAATATGGATGGATAATTTATTGTGAAAAAGTTTTTAAACACCCTGTAATTTTCTAAATTAGGGTTTATTCCACAAAAAGTTTTATTTTACTGGTACAAATTCATGGCCAAAAAATGAATAAAATCTATTCAAGATTTTTCGACTTACTTAAAAAAATTAAAAAGCTAATTAATTTTCAAGACCTCTAGCGGCTAAACGAAGCAACTTTGAATAGAGGTAAATTGGGTTAAATCGTCCTATTTTGGCCTCAGGAATATGTGTTATTATTTTGTATAGACCTTTCGGAGACACCCTGTATCAAGGGTGGGGCGTAATGAACTTCTTAAGAAGAGATTCCCAACCTAATGCATTTCCTTCATCTAAAACTTGTTGCTATAATATCGAATAACGAAAATAGAATTAGGTAGACGCAAAAACAATTATACATACTCTGTGCTTAACAGGCAAAAAACTATGCAACGCTTTCCGTGGTTTCTAAATCGTCAATATGACCTGGAGCTCAGTCCATTGGACAGTGGTACCCGCTCTCAAAATCTACCTCAAGCACGCTTTGTTAGTATCCACATACTATCACCGCAGAACTAGAAATCCCGAGTTTACCACATTTTTACCACGAAAAAACTTTTATGCACAGCTCTTGTCACCAATTTTATATAACAAAAACCTGTTATTATTTTTCTACCTTCTCTTCTTTTTACTTCCTTTTACTAGAAAGGAAGTATTGGATTCACCCCAAAAATTCGAAATTGAGTTTTCAACGGATCTTCACGTTTTAGAGTCCCCTGATCCCAAAAAACACATTTTTTTTTCATTGGTCTGTCTGTGTGTGTGTCTGTGTGTCTGTCTGTCTGTCTGTCTGTCTGTGAACAGAATATCTCAAAAACGAAAAGAGGTATGGCGTTGAAACTTCATACATAAGTTTTGTGTACTATGTAGATGAGACAGCAAGCTTTTGAAGAAAATCGCATAACCGGAAGTAAGTGTTTACTCTTGTGATTTTTCAGTTTTTTTCGATTTTTTCAAAAACGGCTCTAACGATTTTTTTTAAACTTTACATTTTTCTTACATTTTTAATGTGTATTGATGTGAGATAGGTGATTTTCCAGTTGAATACTTCTAAAGTGGGTTTCTTTTGTTTTTTTTTCTATTTTTTTTATTAACTCCTATTTTAAATAAAACACCCGGTATATTATTACATTTTTGAATTCACCTTAAAATTCTAGAGAAAATTTGTCTCTTCAACTAACACTCGATTTTGTACCGTTTTTGTAGAATTTGTAATTTTTTAAAATTTTTAACAAATGGTTAAAAATTAAAAATGAAATTTTTGACTAATTATAAGATCACTGTAAAAGGAAGTTGTGTGAGTGTATCACACCAGATTTTTTAAAAACCGTTGCAACTCGGATATTTATTTTCATATGCTTCGACTGCGTTTTTCTCACTTGATCGTCTATTCACGGTCATATATAACGTACACTACTAACATTAGTACAATAGGCTTTTAACACGTAACAAACGTAAACGAAAATGTCCAAGGCATGATTCACGTTTCACGTTAATTTCGCGTTGAATATTTAGTAACGAATAAAAAACTGCAGCGTGTCCCCCTCACCGCTATCCCACATGTGGAAGATCTAGCGCTGGAGCGGAGGTCATTGTACCTCTGTGTGGCAGCCTGCAGCGACGGAGCTTCACACTTGTGTTGTGTTGTGAATGTCCTGTCTACAGTCAATCGCGTGTCTGCGTCTCTAGTGACCAAGTAGAAGTTACTTTTAATTCCTCGGACGTAAAATTACTTTTAAACCTAGAAATTAAGTGTTGCCTAACAACATATACCTTCTTATACTCGTAGATATCAGTAAGGAATGTGTCAATTCCAATGACAGTTTTTGTTATTAAAATAATGTTTTTCAACGTGGTTCCAAGAAAGGTTTTTGCGAGAAATCAATATTTATCCCTTGTAAGCTATTGTAGTCAATTGCCATTTATTTCTTTTTGTGTCTACCATTTATTCTGAGTGCAACATATCGCGTAAATTATTTTACGTGCAAAACGTATTTTATTTTAGAGTTTTTAGTTCTATTGTGGGTCCTTTATTGCTTTTAAGTTTGAATATTCTGTTCTACCTGAATTTGAATTTCAAATAAAAGCTGCGGGTCACGTCGTAAGTGACGGTTCACGCTGTGAACGTGAGTGAACGTGAGCGTGCGCGTGCGTGAAGGTGAGGGTTTGAAACAAGCGTGAAACGTGCGTGAATACTCACTTACTCGCCCATCTCTACTTCAACTCTTGGACCATATTGCTAGAAAAAAACAACATGGAGAAAACTATTGTTCAAGAAAAACCACATGACAAAAGACGGAGAGGCAGATCCCCTAAGCCAGGGGTCGGCAACCTGCGGCTCGCGAGCCGCATGCGGCTCTTTCGATGTAAAGTTGCGGCTCTCCAGTTAATAATAAGAAGTCAAATTTGGAGAGACACTTCACTACAAAACATATTCAGTTCACTGGTAAATATCCCACCGGTGACGTACGAAAAAAGGGTGTTGAAGAGCTTAAAAAAACAGCAGTCAAGTTCCATGCTAAGTAACTGGGTGCAATCTTCAAATAATGTAAATCTGGCAAGCTTTGCAGTATCACTAGAAATTACAAAAAGAGGGAAACCATTCACAGATGGTGAGTACGTCAAATATTGTTTTATACGTGCATCTAAAGAACTGTTTCGTGATTTCAAAAACAAAGCAGAAATTATGAAAAAAAATCAAAGATTTGTCATTATCTGCTAAAACGGTACAAGATAGAGCTGCTAAAATGTCTTCAAATGTAACACATATGCAAGTGGAAGACATTCAACTGGCTTCTGCCTTATCACTTGCTATAGATGAGTCTTGCGACATAAAAGACACGGCACAAGTTGCCCTTTTCGTCAGGTATATGTCGTCCCAAGGTCCGAAAGAAGAACTGCTGGGATTGCTACCGCTCTCAGGGAAAACTCGTGGGAAGATATAGCAAATGCTGTGCAAAAATGCCTGGAAGACAATGTAATCGATTTAAATAAAATCGTTTCCATAGCAGCTGATAGAGCCAGAAGTATGACAGGAATACAGAGAGGGGTAAAATTAAGATTATTAACAGCATCTTGGCAAAAGCACTCTACCATCGCCAGTTTCAAAAATTCCTTGCAGCAATAGAGAGCCAGTATTCTGACCAACTTCCGCACAATAAAGTACGATGGCTTTCTAGATGTAACGTTTTGCTTTGTGCTTGAGTGAAATAAAAAACATTCGTCAATGAAAAAGGCATTGACCAATCCCGAATCGGAAGAAGACAAATGACTGCAAAAATTTAACTACATGGTAGATATCACAATGAAACTAAATGAGCTAAATCTAAAACTGCAAGGAAAGGGAAACCCAGCCTATGCTTTGCTGGAAGAAGTGGTTTATTTCGAAAAAAAAAATCTTCTCTTTGTTGAAGATATGGAGAACAATAAATTAGTTCATTTTAAAAATCTGAAGCAATATCGCGATGAAACCAATGCAACTATTCACACTCAGCATAGCTATAAAAAAATGAAGGATGGATTCGCTGAGAGCTCGAGTAATTCAAAACACACAAAAGTACTCTCGCGTTCATAGTAAATCGTCTCAACATAAATACAAATGAGATCAACATTGAGCCATTTGGAATTGATGCTGGATCGCTTCAAATGCAATTGCTGGATTTGAAAAGCAAAGCCTTGTGGAGTGGCAAGTTCACAGAACTGAAGAGCAAGTTGGAAGAGTTGGAGGTCCAGAAATGCATGCACGTCCCGCAGCACAAGTGGACAGCTCTAAAAGAAATGCCGCGAGTTGAGGCACTCATATTCGGTGCATGGAATATTCTTCCAGAATGCTACAGTAAGGTGAAGAAGTTGGCATTTGGAGTGCTAACGATCTTCGGGTCGACATATTCGTGTGAGCCAGCGTTATCTTGCATGAATATAATAAAAAGTAAAGTAAGAAGTCAACCAACAATTAAAAATCTAGAGTCGTGATTGAAACTTAAAACAACAAGTTATGAGCCAGATTTAACCAAACTTTCAAAAAAGCATGCAAAGCCAATGCTCCCATTGATGTAACTATCTATTATTCAATAACTGTAGTTATATTATTGGATTAATTATTTTATTATTTTAGCTAAAATACTTTAATATGTTTTATGCTAAAAACATTTGTCTGTTTTTATATGAATAAATATTATTTCGTATTTAAAGTCGTTTATTTTAAATCAAAAATCGAATATATATAAGCAAATACTATAATATTGAAACGAAAATTTTTAGTGGCTCTTTAAGAACTGGGAAATTTTGTAAATTGTAACTTTTGGCTCTTTCGTCTCAAAAGGTTGCCGACCCCTGCCCTAAGCGATGGCTTGATATCACGCGAGCAGTATTTTAGCCAAACCACCGTCAGCTACCATGCAGAGCTCAAGACCGACTGCAGTGGGAAAATTTTATTGGCGGAATGGTTGAAATGCAGAATGCATAATGGACTACAACATATCAATCATGATGTAATGGTGAGAGGGCGAGAGGTAGTTTATGTACTGCTCAGAATAATTGTCATTCCAAATAGTTAAAGTATTTAAATTTTTTTTAGTAATATGCAATCATATAATATTATGTACTGCATGCTTGGTGAAATATAATCATTCTAATAATGTAATGACATTTTTCATTTCAGAATACATAAAACAACGGGTCATATCTTGCAAAAGTCACATATGAACTTGAGACTCGGATTGTAAGTGTACGTAGTACTTTGAACAATGTTTAGTACTTAGTAATAATTCTTATTAACCGAATTTTAAACACCGTTTTTTTTTTGGAATGTTGGCGAGTCCAGGAAAGTTGAACTTCAAGTTGTTTTGTAAGATTTTCAGGGGTAATATATTACCTAGTACGCTTATTACTATCGATGGTTTTTTATTAATATTATAATCCGAAATCTGTAATTTCGTAAGACGAGTTGTATTTTCTTCCATTGGGATATAACGAAATAATATTCTTAAAAAATTATAAATTACTAGCTGTTACCAGCGACTTTGTACGCCCGAGGTTCGTTATTTGTGTATTAAATAATGACTAATTATTTCCTGTCATCCCATCCCATCCCCGTCCCCGTCCCTTTTCCGTCCCCGTCACCGTCCCTTTTCCCGTCCCCGTCTCGTCCCGCCCCGCCCCGTCCCGTCCCGTCCCGTCCTGAGCCGTCCCGTCCCCTCCCCTCCCATCCCATCCCTTCCCGTCCAGTCCGTCCCGTTTTGTCCCGTCCTGTCCCGTCCCCTCCTTTCCCGTCCCGTCCCGTCCCCTCCTTTTCCGTCCCGTCCCGTCCCGTCCAGTCCCCTCCATCCCCCCTCCCATACCATCCCTTCTCTTCCCTTCCCTTCCCGTCCCGTCCCACCCCGTTCTCTCCCCTCCCCTCCCATCCCATCCCTTCCCGTCCAGTCCCGTCTCTTCCCTTCCCGTCCCGTCCCGTCATCTTCTATTTTCAAAAACTTTGAATGACTTAGTTCAAAATTTGATCTTACAAAATTCCAACCTCTTTTTTTACCCCTTTAGGGGTTGAACTTTCAAAAATCTTTTCTTAGCGGATGCCTACTCCCTATTAGAAATCTGCTTGCCAAATTTCAAATGCCATTTTCGCAATCAACGTCCCAAAAAACCTCAATAACGACACATATCCATTTATAGGCTTATTTACCCCATTTCACCCCCTAAGGGGTTGATTTTAGGAAAATCACGAAATACGTATTTGCTTATTTATTTTAGAAGTACTCCTACGAAGTTTCAAGTCGAAATATGATTTTTCCATACAAAATTGGAACCCCCATTTTACCCCTTTAAGTGTTGAATTTTGAAATATCCTTCCTTATTCCTTGTATACATAATAAAAAGAACCTCTGTACAAAATTTCAGCATTCTAAGTCCAAGGGTTTGGGCTGGCCGTTGATGAGTCAGTGAGTGAGTGAATGAGTGAGTGAGTCAGGACTTTTAGAAATATATATAAGAGGATTAGGCGTACTACGAATTACTTTTAGAAAAGGAGTATAATAATTTAAAATATATACCAGAGAGAGCGTAATGCTATTTTATTGCGTGAGTATCAATGCTAATGATCAATGTTGGCCTCAAACACACCTTTTGTTGCTTTTTATGCCTAAAACCCTCGACCTAACCTAGAAAAAATCAATTGACATTCTAAATTAGTTCATTTGATACGTGAAACAAAACCAAGCTAGCTCGCACCAAATCACAAATCATAAGTCGCTATATTGTCAGTATGGTACAAGGTCCTATTAGCCAATGTCCTAAATTGAAGAGATGATGATTGGCTCAAAATTCAACGAATTATATTCTCTATACAATATAATGATTCATATAATTTAATTAAATTTATATGTCAGATATGTAATTGTTTGTTTGTTTGTTAATGGACAAGGTCTAGGCATGCAGAGTACCAGGTACCTTAGTCCTACTTAGAATTTTGCCGAGACTACCCCGCAAGGGATCTTTTACACGCTACACATTGTAGTAATAACATGGGACCCACGGCTTTACATCACTTCCGAATGATGGCATTCTGAGAGGCTTTCTCTGCATTTTTTATTTTCAACAACCTCACCGGGACCGCATATCGAACTCGCGACCTTAGATCAGTAGTCAGAATGCTTAACCACTGAGCTACCGATTCCGGTCATTTATGTAATAGTACGATGCATGGAATCAAAATTATTGGCCGACTTGCCGACTTTGGTCCGCTCTGCAAGTCGTAATTTTATTAGTCGCATTTCAATTTATAACAGGTTAAGTTGTAGGTAATATTAAGCTCTACCAGTTTAAAACTACTTTTTCGCCAAATAGGACGAGGAACGAAACACAAGCAAAAAAGCCCCTTCAGGCTTTCCTTTCTTGTTCGATTTCTCGACTAATATTGGTTGCAAGTGGAAAAGTAATTAAACATAAATTGTAGAGCACAAAAAATCTATACCATGAACTCGGTGGTCTCTTTCTATGAATGTATGTATCTTTGTTCGCTATCTCCTGGACCGATTAAATTCTATGATAGCTTAAATATTTGTTAATTTTTAGACTTAGATCATAGGCCGGTTTTTGTTTTCAAAAAAGTAAAATTAAATTATATTAAATTTAATTTAATCGTGTAGTTAGCGAAGCGAAACGTTGCTAGGGTGATTCGCTAGTTCTAAATAAAATGTCCACTTTATTAACATGTACCGTTAACGGGAACCGAGTTACAGCAAAAAAAATCAAGCCCACCTTTTTTTAAGATCGCAGGAAATAGCACATAGGAAATTTTGGTCGACAACTTGAAGTTAAGTTTTCCTGGACCCCTCCCCCCCCCCCCCCCCCCCCCCCCCCGCCACCAGCGCAAAAAGGAATTTAAATTTTCGATTCACTTTCAAGCAAATATGAGATAGTGACTATCAGTAATGTTGGGAAAATGGATGAAAGAGAGTGTAATTTTCAAGTTTTATTGCATAATCAGCTAAATAGCTAATTCAGTTAGAAATTTGATGAAGCTGGTGACTGATTGCTGTAATTTGTGTGACTTGTTGAAGAAAGCTTAATAAAAATATTAATCAATATTTATATACAAAAAATAATAATAATACGAATTTGTTTAGATAAAATCACAACAGAAAGCCATTTTGAAACCTGAAATTTAATGCAATATTGCCACAGAAAATGAATAGCTATGCTAAATACAGGGTGATTTTAAAATGTTTCGCCAAACTTCGGGGTATTGTTCTACACACCAAAGCAAGTAAAAAAGTCCGAGTTACAAGCAATTTCTGAACTTGTGAAGTAGTCCAGTCAATTGGTGCTCAAAAAGGGCGAATAGGGGAGAGTTTTGGTGGAGTTCTGATATTTGGTTCCTATATGTTTTTTGGGTCGCTGTGCATGAATATCAGGTTTTTCAATAAATTTTAGACCGGAAACAAGTTTTTTTTAAGCAAAAACCTTGTAAAAAACCGATTTTTTTTAGTTTTTCTAAAAGTACCCAAAAGATATCCATCATTTATAACTATTGAACCTATACGAAATAAAAGAGAACACAGTTTCCTACACTTTATGTATGTGAGGTTTTTTTCTCCGATCAATCGTTCAGCCGCGAGAGCGCCGCAAAATTATAGTCCAGTCAAATGGTAGAAAATAAGGGAAAGTTTTGGAGTTTTTATATTTGGTTCCTATATGTTTTTTAGGTCGCTGTACGCGAGTATCGGGTTTGCCAACATTTCAATTATGAAGATTCATTTCATATACCATTGTTGATTTACGAAAAATGTATAGTTTTCGAGTTACTTTGAAATAAACTGTCATAATTCCCTTTTAACACCTAACTTCGCGGCGCTCTCGCGGCTGAACGATTGATCGGAGAAAAAACCGCTAGTACATAAAATGTAAGAAATTTTACTCTCTTTTATTTCATATAGGTTTAATATTTACGAAATTGGATAGTTTTCGAGTAATTTTAGAAAAACTAAAAATACGATTTATTACACGGTTTTTGCTTAAAAAACGTGTTTCCGGTCAAAATTCTTGTTGGAAAACCTGATATTCGTGTACAGCGACCCAAAAAACATATAGGAACCAAATATCAGAACTCCACCCAACATCTCCCCTATTCGCCCTTTTTTGAGCACCATTTGACTGGACTACTTCCCAAGTTCAAAAATTGCTCGTAACTCGGAAACGCGCGATTTTCGGACACATGTTTACATGGACTTTTTTACTTGCCTTGGTGTGTAGAACAATACCCCGAAGTTTGGCGAAACATTTTAAAATCACCCTGTATATATGAGAACAAAATAAGATAACTTTTTGAATAGCTTCGTTCATGGCTACTTGGCGTCTTTTAACTCAACATAACTTAATTAAAAATGATCAATATTCAATAGTTAGTATGAAGGTACTATAAGTCAACTTACTTTTTAGACAGGGTAGGCCACATAACTTGGAACCCTTTACTAATTTGGAACTGCAACCCAGCATACATACATATAGGTACTATATTTAGGATAGAAAGAGACGACCTCTGAAAACTCGCCAGCTTTATTAAATGAGTACGAAAGTGTAACAAATGAATGTCATGGTCTTGTCATGACATGTGTACATTGGGTTGCAGTTTCAGAAAGTAAGGGGTTCCAAGCGGCATGACCCGCGCCATGTAAAATTTCTTAACAATCGCAGCCAACCCAACGTTACATATAATCATGGTCTCATAAAACTACATAGTTTTTGTAAGAACAGCAACCGCTTTGGCGTTAAACGAAGTCGAAATATTAAGACAAGTCGAATATGTCACGCTAGATGAATATAATAATCATAACTCGAACAAAAAATTAAAGTTTCAAGGAGGGACTGGTAGCTGCCTTTAGCGATTCTTCACAAGTAAAATTTTTGTTGTAACTTTTCGTGGGTCCCCTAAATCGAGCTATTTCTTTTACCAGATTATGGGTATTGTAATTGCACACAACTGTTATAAAGGCAGTTGCAAAATTGGATAAATTAATCGATATATTCAGGGGCAATATAATAAGTAGTACGCTTATTTAAAACACTGCTGGAGCCTGTTGTTTGAAAATATCACAAATTTGTTAAAACCCCTCACCACACAAATATTTAACAACTGCTATATATGTATTTCGACAGCCAAGATGTCATCATCAGTAGCTTCGAAAAACTAACACTGCAAAAAGACAACGATATACTCGTGACCCAATCACAAATGGAAGTGGGCGATGACCGCGCATTTTGCATCTATTTATACTGTCTGACCCGGAGGGCGTGGCGTGGCCGAGGGCCAATGAACATGGCCGACGGTCAATGTAACTCCAACAAATTATACAAGATGGAGAACGGTATTGGTCCACCATCTTTGTTTATTATCTCGGTTCTAAAAAATGGCCAAGCTTTCAAAAGAATTGAGTTGCTTTGTTGTAAAGTGAAACGGGAAGATTTCGTAAATAATTTTATTGTTGAAAAATTATTTTTTTTATAATTATTAATACATTAATGGGAAGTAAAAGAGTTGCCATTTGATTTACAATGTTAAAAAAAAATATTTTTTGAATACTACATCTGCCAAATGTCCTCCGTTGTTCGTTGACATTTATGCATTCTTGGAGTCGAGCCTGAAAGTTTTTCATCACTCTTCGTGGGGTTACCTAAAAACAAAAGTGTTTGGAACTGATCCACCCAGGACAATTCCGGCCCTCAAACAACGAATTCGTGACTAGATTGCAGCAATACCTGTTGATATGCTACGAAGAGTGATGCAAAACTTTCAGGCTCGACTCCAAGAATGCATAAATTTAATGTCAACGGAGGACATTTGGCAAATGTAGTATTCAAAAAATTTTTTTTTTTTAACATTGTAAATCAAATGGCAACTCTTTTACTTCCCATTAATGTATTAATAATTATAAAAAAAATAATTTTTCGACAATAAAATTATTTACGAAATCTTCCCGTTTCATTGCCGGACCCTGTAATTAAACCTTTACAATTTTTAGGTCATCCTCTTTTATACTATGACCCGTTTCCTATATATGTTGGGCAATACTCGAAATGAGCTAAATGCTCCTTAAACCTAGTACCAAAATTACAACCTGTTTGCCCAATATATTTAGAATCACAATGGGAACATTTAATTTCCTTCCAGATCTCTCTAAAGTACTCAGTTTGACTTTTGGATTTCCCAACAAATTTCTAAGATTGTTGTTTGAACGATACACAACTTTATGGCCCGATTCTTTAAAAATTTTTGCTAGGTTCTTTGTAGCTGGGTGAAACGGAATTTTGATGTACTTGAGTCCTTCACTTCTAAGACTGACGAGAATTGTGGAATTTCGAACGTGCAATTTTGTTTTTTGTTTCCTAATCAAATTATTGATAACCATTGTACACAGCGATGCTTTTTATGGTCTAAAGTTCAGTGGTATATCGATCTTTGTTTACAGGAAAGGTTAAGAGTCTATGCACTAAGAAATTTAGAGCAGCCATTTCGTGTTGAAAACAATGATTTGAATCCGCTATAATGAATCTGTTTACATTGGTTTCTTTTCTATAAACATCGAATTCCAACTTATTTTTATTTCTCATTACTAAGGTATCTAGAAATAGCAGTTGTCCTTCGTTTTCCATTTTATATGTAAATTTTATTCTAGGAAATTTGGAATTTAACTGATTTAAAAAATTATCATACTACATTTAGATAAATCAAAAACAGCAAAAATGTCGTCCACATACCTAAGCCAAATCCTTGGGAAATACTCTGTGTTATTCTTAAATTCAGTTTCGAATTTTGACATAAAAAGGTTGGCAACGAAAAGGGAAAGGCTGTTTCCCATTGCTGTTCCTTCGTGCTGTTCATAGAATTTTCCATCTATTTTTTTTTAATTTGGTGTTAGCTGGCTCTGCATTTCTAATGCAATACACGGCTTTGTTATGCTAAACTAATAACACACTATAACATAAAATTCGCATGAGGTTTATGTGAATCTTCACACCTCTAACTTACAATATATATGTTTTACTTAAAATTATGTAAAGCTAGAAAGTTTTATATCAAGTCTTGTGGTAATTTACGCTTCAGGCGCTTGTGAATGTCCTTTTGACCAAGATTTAGTTTATTAGCACTTTCACACAGCACTATGTTTTCAAAAAACTTGATAGTGATTTTCTTGATAAAGTCGGTCATTAGTGGTATTTGCAACTCGTTATGAATTTGTGCATTGCGCACAAACTACGGACACTTAATTGCGAGTCTTAGCACTTTGTTTTGCATTATTTGGAGTTTTTTTAGTGAAGTCTTAGATGCGTTGTACCAGACTGGGCATGCGTAAGTAAGAATTGGTCGCAGGATGGTCTTATACATGAGCACAGCACATTCAGCTCTGAGAGAAGATTGGCGATTAATTAGTGGCTATAAGATTGCTAATCTGGCATGGCACTCGTTTAGTTTTTTATTTATATGATATCCCCAAGTGAGCTTCGAATCTAAATAGATTCCAAGATATTTTACTGCCGAGTCCTTGGGATTCCAGCATATATCATCATTATTTATTCTTATGTTAGGAAGTTCGGTATAGCGCTTCAGAGTGAACATTTTTGCCTGACATTTTTGTGGATTAATTTTAATTTTCCATTTGTGGAACCATTGGCATGTAACATTTATTGCACCCTGTAGGTACTCAATTGCTGTTTCTGCGGTGGTACCTTGAGCTATTATGGCCGTGTCATCGGCGTACATGGCTGGTATTGTGTTATTCACAGTAGGTAAATCGTATACAAATAAATTAAACAGGGTCGGTCCTAGAATGCTTCCCTGCGGTACTCCTGCTTCAATGGGCTTGGTAGTAGAGAATGTTGCATTGATTCTTATTCTGAATGTTCTGCTTCTTAAGAAGGAATTGATTATCTTTATTAAGTAAGCGGGAATGTTTAATTCGATCATTTTAAACAATAGCCCTTCTTGCCAAACCTTGTCGAATGCTCTTTCTAGGTCCATGAACACAATTGCCGTATATTTCTTTTCCTCAAACCCTTTTTCAATCATCTCTGTTATCCTGAGCAGTTGGTGTACTGTTGAATGTGACTGCCTAAATCCGAACTGATGAGAAGGGATTACATCCTTTTCTAATAGGTCATCTTGAAGGCGAACAAGAATGATTTTCTCAAGGAGTTTGGCTAATGTTGTTAATAAACTAATGGGTCTATAACTGTTTGGATCTTGCTTGGGTTTTCCTGCTTTGTGAATAGGGAGTATATCCGCAGTTCTCCATAGAATAGGAAAATATCCTAATCGCATACAAGCATTATATATTGATGCTAGATAAGCCATAGCCTTCTTTGTTAACTGTTTAAGTATTTCATTAGTTATCATATCTGGTCCGGGAGACTTGCGTTTAGGAAGGCGTTGTATATAGGTTTTGAGTTCTAGGACAGAGACTGGGGCTATTTCTACGATATCTTGTGTTTGGAAGCTATCAATTCTGTTTGTTACCACATTTGAGAGATGTTCATCGTGTTTGTTAGTATTGGGGGTAAACACCTGCTGCAAATGCGTTGCCAGTAATTCTGATTTTTCGTCTTCAGTCGAATAAGTAGAATCGTTTGATACTAATGGATAAATAATATTTGGTTGACGTAGCAAACGTTTGGTTGCCATCCACATGGTGGGATCACTGGGATGTATTTCCTCAAGATAGCTACTGTATCTTCGTACTCTTAAACTATCTAACTCATACTTTATTAGGTGACATAGTCGATTATATAAGGTTCTTAGATAGGGCAGACGGAACCTTTGTCATCCTCTTCTGGTTCTATTTTTTGTTTTAATCAACTTTAGTATGTAATCCGGTGTTCTATTATGCGGAGCTATAATTCTGCGTTTCCATGGTTTGGTAGCTTCTTTGACACTTTTTTGTATTGCATCAGTACATTGTTCTACTGCTTCATCTATATTTTTTCGATTCTTTCAAAGGGGCCCCTCCATTTCAGTTTTTGATCAAGAAGAGCTTGAAAAAACTTCCCAATCAGTTCTTCCTTCTGCTAATTTTGGAGCACGTGCTGCTATTTGAGGAGTATCTTGGAAAGATAAAAATTATGGGAAGATGGTCCGAGTCTAGCTCGGTCACTACCGTTTGCCGGAGAGGTTCTTTGAGGTTCTTGTGTAGTGCCACATCCAAGATATCTGGTTGATGATCAGCTCTAAAGGGATGATAGGTGTATTCGCCTGGAGCGGCTATTAGAATGCCATGTTGAGTTACAATATTATACAGCTTCATTCCAGCTGGATTATTAGCACGGCAGCCCCAAACGGAGTTTTTTGCATTTAAATCCCCAAGCAGTAGCGTGGGTTCATCATTACCGAAAAGATTACCTATTTCATGGTCAAGCATCCGCTTGTTTTGGTGGTTTATAAGCAGATATTAAAAATTATAGGAGCATTGCTTTTCATGAAGATCTTTATAGCAATAGCTTCGATATTTTTCTAGACCAGTCAAGTGTAGTAGGTGGTGTTTTAGTTTCTTTTTTATTATTATTGCTACGCCTGCAGAAGCAAATTATAGCATCTCTGTCATTTCTGTGTACTTGGTACCCAGGGATTCTAAGGTTTTCCGTGCTTATTAGATGCGTCTCAGTTACACAAGCTACATCAATGTTGTGGTGTGTCAAGAAGTCAATAAAAGTTGAGCGCTGGGATTTAAGGCCATTGGCATTCCAATTGACCAATGTTATGTTATTTATTATGGGCATATTATTTGGATGCATTGCTTAGCAGGGATGGGAGTATTGCTGTTAGGATTGGCGTTAACTTATCTATGTGGGGAATGAGCAATTCAACTACTTTTTTAACTATAGTAGTAATTAAGTCTGTCGAATCTTGCGATTCATGAGATAGATTTTTGTTGATTTGGAATGCACTTTGTTGGTGTTGTCTGGAAGTTGATGGCTGATTTGTCTTGTTTTCCCATGTAGTTGCAGTCACTTGGGAGTATGATCTGTTGTGCGTCCGGTAGCTACTGTTTCTCGTTTGATTCTGACTTATTTTCACAAAATAGCTACATCCTTTATAATTTGCAGGATGTTTTTCTAAACAATTCACACACTGTGGATCCTCTTCGGGCCCCTTAGGGCAATTATTATACAAGTGATTACCTGTGCATTTTACGCAGCGGGGTTAAGACCGGCAGTAGTTGCGGGTATGTCCGTACAACTGGCATTTTTTACACTGGGGAATCTCTTTGGATTTCCTGCGCAGTTCCACTTCTACTATGCTATAATTAAGTGTTGTTAAGCTAAATATTTGTTTGCCTTCTTGTGTATTACTGAGATCCACAGCGCATAGCGGAATTGGGTATCTGTTTTTATTATAAAGTCGAGCAACCTTAACAATAGGGTATTTTAGAGCTTTCAGTTCGTCTTGTATTTCAGATTCGGTTAGTGATACCGGTACGTTTCGAATAATCACCGATAAGTTATTAGCCTCGGGATCTTTGAACGTGTGATAGCTTAAATTGTTATCACTGTAGTATTTAGTCATCTTCCGATAATCGTCTATGCTTGTTAAATTGACTCGTAACTGGTTGTTTTTATTTACCGTCGAAAATTCACTTTTAGCCATTTCTTTAAGATCTACAAGTATTTCTTGGTATTTGAGTTTATCCGCACTGTGCAGATATATTGGCGGAATTTTTATCTTTTTCTCAATGGGCTCAGAAGGTTGTTGATCTTGTGTTGGTTGTGAGGTATCCATATCGTTTATTGCAGCAGCATGCTTGTCTTGATAAATAATGTTGCCTGCCTTTTCCATTTGCTTTTCAGTTATGAAGAATTTATTATTGGCAATTAATTTCTCTGGCTCGAAAAGGTATTTTTTGTTTGGTTCAGCTACAGGTGGCGAAAGGTCATCGCAGCTCCTTTTATTATTAGTTCTGTGCATATTTATGGGAGAACCCCTCCGCAGGGGTTCTTTAATAATTTCTACACCCGCTTCTATATGTTTTGAAATTACAACATGAAACTATCATTAAGCTCCTACCAGAAATCGGCTTCGTGTTATCACACGTGATAAAAGTTCACACTTGCACTTTCTTACGTTCAGAACAGCGTTGCACGTCTTAACACGGACAACACCTTTGTTGAACTGAATTTTCCATCTATTTGAAAGCAATTCTGGGACATGCAAGATGTAGTTAATCTAACTAACGCGTCAATTTTGTTTGAATCTAAATTATTATCCGTAAGTAATTCTCGCAGATATGTCATAGTTTGTGGGACTGGTACGCTTGGAAACAAAACGTCAAATGAAACTAGAATCTCGCTTTCACCAAGTTCCAAATCTTTAATTTTATTTATAAACTCTAACGAGTTTTCGACCGAAAATTTATTTTGAAGTTTTAGCAAGTTTCTAAATTCATTTGTAAACCATTTAGATAGGAGGTAAGTCGGGGTGTTAATACCAGAAACAATAGGTCTCACCGTTTTGCCTGGATTATTTATCTTAGGTAAGCAATACATTTTTGGCATTTCTGGATTAGAAGGAGTCAGCTTATTTCTAAGGGCTGGAGTAATAAGTATGGGACAGGACGTCATCACATTCACATCCTATGTTTTAACAATCATGCTCCTTAGGGGAGACTTTTTTAATGCTCTGTAGGGTCCATTATTATGCAATGTACCTACTCTATCAAAATAGTCCTGTTTATCTAAAATAACAATCTTATTAGTTATTACCTTTGTCAGCGTTTAGATGAAAACATCCCTTGTTGGGCAATCCCTTATAAGTTCATGGTCTTTTTTAATCGATTCAGTGATTTCACCTTTTCTATCTTTCAGGTTGTCCGAAATTTTAATTTTTCAAGCTCTTCTAATGAATTTTTTAGACTGTTCGTCTAAAGTGGCAATTGAACTTTCGATACCGGCAACGATATCTTCTAAAGGTGGTTTAGTATGACCTAAATAGAATTTTGAACCCCTATTTAATAAATCCAATTTTTCCTTATTAAAGGATTCTGAAGAATCGTTTTTAACAATTAAATCCTTATTTACTACTTGGGCAATTTTCAAATATGTGGCATTTTTATCCAAATCAACGCCTAATTTTTTTCTTGTGATTAATAATCTGCTGATGAAATTTATGATTATTAATTTCGAATACACGTCTTTGAAAATTGTTCCATCCTTGAAATTTGTATTCAGAAAATTGCATGTGAAGGCCAAATGCAATTTATGCAACTCCAATTCAAGTCTGCTTCTTTTGCTATACAAATATTTAATTTCCATGTCCAACCATTTTCTTTTAGCAAATATTATAACTAAATTAATCTTTCTACAATTGGCACTAACTTTAATGTTAATAAAATTTGGAAAAACACCATAGATTTTCCAGTCTTTTAGAAATTTAATATCTGTCTGCAAATTATTAACTTTAAAACTTAGCTTATGATACCTGTTTATCTCTTGTGGCCAGGTAGCCATCTTGAATAAAGCACTGCTGGAGCCTGTGGTTTAAAATTTTTTTTTTGCTTATTAACAATGGTTTTTTATAAATACTATTAGTTATCATACCAAATCCGAAAATACAACGAATCCGTATTTTCTTGCATTGAGATTATAACGAAATGATATTCTTCAAAAATTATAGATTATTTGGTGTACTGCGAGTTATATTTAGGAAGAGAATATAATGATTTAAAATAATAACCAGAGAGAGCGTAATACTATTTTATTCCGTGAGTATCGATGCTAATGGTAAATGTTTTTCCCAAACCCATGTTTTGTTGCCTTTTATGCTTAAAACGCACGGCCTAATCTAGAAAAATCAACTGACATTTCAAAAGTAGTTCATTTGACACGTGAAACTAAGTTAGCTCGTTCCAAATCGAAAATCGCGAGTCGCTGTAATGTATTTCTCGGAACACCGTTACTAATAAAGAATAAACTGCTCAAGTACAGATCTAAAGAGTAGCTTCAGCACTGCGAAAACATTAAGTATTATAGCGCACCCAGAATGTGTAGTTCAAAACGTGACCACCGAACTTCTGTAGATGGCGCCAAGTGGACAAGCCGCCACTGTGCTACAATGCTTGGAAATTTTGCAAAGTGGAAAATCGCCACCTTTCGCCAAAACCAAATAGCGCATGAGGGTGCTCGGGACCTTAGCAACAACTTTGTCCCCTTTCAACATTTCGATATCTGTAGCCGTTCGAAAGTTACAGGCGATCCAGACAGACAGACAGACAGACGGACGGACGGACGGACGGACAAAACGTTCGCATAAGTACGCTGAAGCTACTAATAAAACCTACAAAACTAACAAAGCTGCTTTTTTAAGGTCACTGACTGAAAAACATCGGCAAAAGGCGAAATCGATTTAGTCACAGTAATAGTATATTACATACCGAGGTGGGAAGTGTTTCATTACTGTCGAGAGATTAGGTAGTTTACCGAGACGCGTAGCGTCGAGGTTAACTTTATCTCGAGACAGGGATGAAACTTTCCACCGTGGTATGTATACTATTTTATTTGCAATCATCTAATTTTAAAAATAACTACAATTGAATTCTGAATAATAGATATCTTGATGTAGCTAATATTTTTGTTACCAAGAAAACAACCCACTCAATGTTTTGTTACCATGGAAACACCCCACTCTTCAGGTATGTAATATTTTCGGGGTATGTAATAATTTCCTGGCTAGTTTCAAGTAATCATCTAGTTCCCAGCTGTTGTCATGTCATGAAATTGACACATTACAATGTGATTGCGAATAAAAATAATTATTCAACGAATTGGAAGCATTGCAAAAGACTTTGTATGCATACGATGATATTGCATTACAACCAAGAAAAAACCTTACCGAAGTGATGAACACTAAATTGACTAAATATTACGTCAAGAAGCAATATAAAATAACCGTAATACGGGCTCAGGTTCTTCTCGATTTAATTAAAATTTTGGATGACATTTTGAACTTCAATAACAATTATTGACGATGTAGCTAGAAGTCTCAAAAATACGTATATTTTTTTAATAAAACGCCCGCCATTAGGGGCTTGTATTTTGTTTTGAGAATACGACTCTTTATTAAATGAATCAGTTGCAGGTAAATTAAGAATGTAATTGCGAATTAATGATAGCTTATAATGAGCCAATCATAAAAATTGATTACTTCCAGTCCATGATAAAAGAAGTTTAAAAGATTTATTTCTTACTTATTCTAAATGCAAAATAATGATATTTATGGGAAATATTATAAGGTGGTCTTTTATAGCTTAAGTCAACAGTTCAGTATCGTTAGTAACAATTTAAGGTTCTTTTTAAATTAACAAACATGCATTTTTTGAAATAATCGCAAAGTTTTGAATAAGCTGTAAATACCATTCAAACACTTTTCCTTATGTATCGAAGTAATTTTCAAATTGTTAATGTTTACAGCAAAATAGTGTCAACTAAAGTAATACAAGTGATTTATTATCTCATACTTTTCCGACTATTTTTATTCTTAATGTAGCTTATAATTTACAATATTTTTCCGGAATATTTTCATTTTATTCAGTGTACAAGGTGGTCAAATTTCTATGTTTTTATAGGAAATCTCAGCAACTATAGGAGATATGGAAAAATTCCCCCCTAAATTTAGCAATATAAATTGTATTTATTTAAAATGACGGTTTGTTACAATAAAGGAAGCTGACCTGCGGTTAATTAATTAAAATAATCACTTATAATACCATGAGTAGTCAAAGTTATGTCGACTATTTTTGTGGTGGTGTCACGAATGTCCATTGCTCTTTGGTACGATTAGGACGAGTGCGCTACCACGAGTCCTAATCCCAAATGCAATGGACATGAGTAGTGATACCACCGCAATAATAATCTACTTAACTTTGACTTAGAATGGTATTCGGGGGACTATTTACTGAACCAAATTACTTTTTCAAATTAGTTTGCTGTAAATCTAGCAACAAACTACGCAATTTCTATAGTAACAGAACACTAATATTGACTTTTTTAAATAAAAATCGCATTTGTTAAAAATAGTCACTTGAATATCTTCTAGGAAGATATATCCACTGATATTTTTTTGATTGGTCAAGAATCGTCAGAATTCTGGATTTTCATCGGTCACTTTTTGACAGATGACAGGTGAATTGAATAGTCAATGGTAGTAAAAAATCGCAGATTAACCTCCTTAAAGTACGCACTACACGGAAGCTCTAACAATTTTAACTTACCGCGCAGGCCGAATTAGCTCAATTTCAGCGGCCTTGGATCGTATCTTCTTATCAACTGTACCACCCTGGAAATGCTTCAAAGACAAAAAAACAAATGGGCGCCAGAAACCAAATGGTTTCGAATAATATAACTAACTACAAGTGACTAGCATTTATTTATTAACGCTAAATAGTCTTGCAGTCTATAATGGTAATTCAATATTAAATAATTAGAGTAATTTGGTCATAAAGAATGTAATAATCATAGAAATGTGTAAATTAATTGAACGTTGCTACACGCACCAAAATCAAGAACCCCTTTCAGGTTATTAAATTAATTGTAACCACAATAAATCGAGTGATATGCATATCGCTGTCATTTAAAAAACCTTTCTGTTCAGGCTATTGAAGGCAGAAAACGTGAATGCTCCTTTTAAAAAGGTTTGTAATTAAGTATACGCATTTAAACTTAAAATATTAAAACTGATTGAACGTATGCGTCCAAACTTTACATGTTAGTAATAAATTTAAATTTCAAGAATCGAAGATAATTTAATATAATATTAATCCCGGAATAGCCAGTCCGAATCAGCTTGAAAGCAGGGAGATCATCCACTTTTAATGCGGTATTCACCACAAAAGTAACATTAACCTGGAACCTCCAACGCCCATAAGTTGCTGACAGACAAATGCTGGCTGGGGGTTGCTATACCCTGTGGTTAAAAGCACCTTGGATGCGCCCGTAATTGAAGCCACTCCCAAATTGCAGAAGCTAGGTAGGACATTAGCCGGTGTTGAAAATTAAATCAGGTAAAACTGTCAATTAAGAGCTAAAGAAACATAATTAATACAAGAATAGCAAGCAGAAAATCTCAATCGTACCTGAATCAAAACCATCAGCCCTTCAAAAATTAATCGTCGTAGCGTAATAAAGCACGAACGGGACCTTTTAGAAACAAGTTTCTTCGTCGAGGTGCAGAAAAATAATCCTAGTCCATTCGGCAGAATCGGTACGAAATGAGCGAATTAATAAATAATTCGAAATACAATGGATTATAATTCAAATAAAAATATACAGGTTAAACCAGAAATAATTGGATAAATGGAGAAAACAATTGAGCGGAGCCAAAAAATTGTTTCAGGTTTAATGTGAGTAGGTAGATCTTACTGAAATTTTGTACAGGGCCATAATTTCCCTTTCTGGACATCATTTCTTGGTAAAGTTTTGTAGTGTCATGAATAAAAAGAGTAGTTTACCTGAAAAGAAAATAGTTTTCGCTTCTTTCGCTTCACTGTCAAGACCGACTTGTTTTTCAAAAACTGGAATTATCCTTAAAATTTTCTTCAAACCAAGCAGGGCTTAATCCCAAAATATTAAAATATAATTCAAAAATTGTTAGTCCATCGCACCTCTTGTATCGTCAATCATGGGACACACTGTATATCATATAGAACCGATTTATTCATTTTCACTATTTTATAGCAAAAATCACAATTTTCAAAGTAGTTTTTCATATTTCTGCGTTTTCTAGTTAAAGGCTTGTACCATTTAGAATATACATGATTAAACAAAGTATCTGTCTTTGCATTATTACAATACCACCATTTGATTGGCATAATTAATCACGTTTGTTTGTTGCTTATAATATTATACAGTGTTCGTCATACATTTGGACACATATGGAAAATTGTTACATTATCCATTTATCAGAAAATTTTATTCTTGATAAAAGTCTCTACATCTTCTCAAATTAAAAATGCACTTGCAAAAATTTAAATATCCTTTTTCATATACGGGGGAGGTTCGAAAATATAAAAATGGTTCAAGAATAAAGTACCCTTATTTTTCAAAATACACAAAAATATTAATTGGAAATATTTGTTATAACATTTCTATTAAAAATTATAATTTATTTGAATTGTTATTGATGTTTGGATCAATTGTTATTATTTTTTTAAATACTTGATTTTTGATATAAAAATGAGATTTATTAGCACTAATTTCGAATCCCGCAATATCCTGCTTGCTAAGGGAGGGAAACTCAAGTTTGACAGTAGACCTTATTGTATTGGTTGATAAATTAACTTCGCAGTATCTCATTTGGTAATATACAGGGTGGTAAGAAAAGAATAGGAGCAGGTGGCTGTGACTTCATATTTGTCACCTACTTTGGATTATAAGCAACTTCTTTAAATAACGTGTTGTCTATTTTGAAAAATAAAGGTACTTTATTCTTAAATCGTTTTCGTATTTTTGAACCTCCCCGTATACGAAAGAAGATATTTACATTTTGACAAGTGCATTTTTAGTTTGAAAAGATGCAGGAAGTTTTATCAACAAACATTTTTTCTGATAACTAGATAATTAAAAAAAATCATATTTGTCCAAATTTATGACGAAGACTGTATGTAATATTACATATTATGATATCTTCCACTGGAATGGAAACAATCCCTTTTTCCATGATGCTCCAGACAACTACGGGTTCATTTAAAAAATACTACTTTATGGTATAACTCGAATTTCAAAACGTTTTGTGAAAAACTGACTACGCCACTGCATTCGTATAAAAAACTGCCTGAAGAACGTAAAAATTACTGTTTCTATAAATAAGCGAGATAAAGCGACAAAACGAAAAGTCGAAAAATCGAACTTTTGTTTAGAACTAGAAAACAAAAGCAAGCTATTCTCGAAAAAAGAGATCGTAGATGAAGGTCCATTTTCCCATATCTCCTATAGCTACTGAGATTCCATATGAAAATATCGAAATTGGTCCACCCTGTACATTTACCACGAACGAAAATTTGTTCTTTCATAGATTTTAGTGTTATTCCCGAATTTGTGCTTATTTCCAATCTCTTACAAAGACACTGACGCTAATAACAAATATTACGTGACTATATTAAAAATAACAGTTTCCACACTCGACGTTAAAATTCCAAAAATTCGAAATGATTTCGAACGGTTAAATATGTTTATCTTCATAATTTTCTGATGCACATGCACACTTACCCGTGTGAAACAACACAAACAGGACACTTAAAAAAAATAAACAAGTACTGAACGCTTGCATTTTTGCTCTTTACTTCCGTCACGAACTTCAGGACAACTCACTATTTTAAGCAACCTGAAGATGCTTTGACATCTCCACTACGTCACTGCTCCCATTCAGTAGCAACGCTTTTTGGATCATCGTTAATTATAAATAATCTTACGCGTGAAAGATTCTATTTCAGTAGTGACAAACGATAAGTCTACTATAGTCCCTAATTTACTTCAGAAAGATCCTACAGAATTAAAAATAGTTCAAGGCGTCTGTTATTTATAAATCTATTTCGTATACCATTTTTTATGCAACGCTTAGCAAAATGAATGCAAGTCAGAAGTGCGTATTATGAGTTCCAATAAAAGGGTTTAATAAATGTATTTCGAACTTTATTAGCATCTAAATATTGCATTAGTATTTCCAAAGTTATTTTTATTTTTCACTTGTCAGAGCTCGAGTTAAAGTCTTTATTTTGTGGAAATGGAAAAGTTTGGATGATATGGAATTATTTCTTATAACTTGTTGATGTTTAAACATAATCAATTAAAGGTGCTCGTCAAGATGTTTTCATACATAGTCATAGTCACAACAAGCGTGAAGGATAGCAAATTTCGCATGTAGTTGCTGAGATGACAAAAAACCATTGTTCTTTATATTTGTTTTGCAAAAATTTATCTTGATTTACTTTCCAACTGAGATAGACGTCGATATACCTATTTGCTTTAATCAGGATATACCGTGTGTAACTGGATTCTGGTAGACTTCAAATATATTTTACATTTATGCTACTATTTACGTGAAATTTAGGAAAGTGCTTATGCAAAGTAAAGTACACTAATATTTATAAACGTCATGCAAATACCATTTCCGGTTTAACCGGAAATCACCTTAACTTTTTTATTTTGAATCGAACACTGTATATTTTTACATTTCTTTATTCACTTTTAAATTCTGAATCTAATGACGTACAACATGCACAAGTTTGAATCGACAGTCTTTTGTTTAATTAATAATGAAAACGAAAACAAGGATACTATGAAACTTCACGATTTAAAACAAATAAATGTTTGTTTACATATTTTTTTGTCTGTCATTGCGGTGGTGGACGAATTACAGTATTAGTAAGCAATTAAAACAATTGGTAGTATGTAAACTGGAACGTTACTATTATACTCGTACTGAAAAGGTTATTGATAGTTGGGGAGTGCTGAAGAAATGGGGTTGTATACAAAACCACCGATGTAGATTGCCACCGATATGGATTGCTCGCACCTTAGCGGGCCTTCTTCTAGTGTCAATTCTATGTGTTTAACTTCTAATCTTTCCCTTATCGTATTGTTTGCTATTCGGTCCAGTCTTTACACCCCTCAATCTTCCTTAAGAATTTCATTTGTGCGGTTTGTAGCTGTTTTTTCTGCTTCACTGATAGCACCCACATTTCACTACTGTCCATTAGCGTCGGTAAAAACACTGATTTGTACACTAATATTTTAGTCCGCTTTGAGATTTCCTTTTTATTCAGGAATTTATTATGTAAGGCATAAAACAATCTGTTACTAGCACTCAATCTGTTGGTTATTTCATAGTCGAAGGAGCCGTCCCCACTTATCACTGAACCCAAATACTTGAACTGGTTAACCTGTTCTAAAACTACACCGTCTAGCGTAATCCGTACTGCATGTGGTTGAATGGCGATAACCATTGTTTTCGTTTTTGAGTTGTTTATTTTGAGTTTCCTGTCCTTCAAAGCTTTGTCCCAGGTGTTCAGGTTATTTTGCAGTTCTGTTGCACTATCTGCAATCAGCACTAAATCGTCCGCATACGCGAGCTGTGCCACTTTAATGAGGGTAGGGGGTTCCATATTTCTTCCCTAAGCGCTTTGTCAAAGGCTTTCTCTAAGTCGATAAAGCATAAATACACTTTTCTGTCGCGCGCCACTGCTTTTTTTGCGATCTGCCTGTGGGCGAATATTAGACCTGGCACCCCTCTCCTGGGTCCGAAACCACCCTGCTCTTCCTCTAAGCTGGGTTCCAAAAGTTCCCTCAGCCTTCTATCAAGTATTCTTTCATATATTTTGCCCGGGACGCTCATCAATGAAATTCCCCTATAATTATTACAATCCTTAATATCTCCTTTCTGCTTAAATATCGGAACCAGTATAGCCACTTCCCAATCCGACGGGATTTCTTCTGCTTTCCAGGCCTTGTTTATAATCTTCAGAAACAGTTTCTGTCCTTTGGCTCCCATGTACTTCAACATTTCTGCCGTAATTTCATCTGCTTTAGAGCTTTTTCAAGTTCTGCCTCCGTTATTTCTTTTTCATCTCCGTTTCTATTGTGCTGTTCTTCGCTGTTTTCAAAGGTCAGTGCTTCTTCGCCAGCATCCCCCTTTAGCAGTTCTTCGAAATGTGTTTTCAATTTTTCCATTATATCTTTTTCCAGTTGCAACATCTTGCGGTCTTTATCCATTACACTTTTTACAGGGCTATGTTTGTCTGTTCTTAAGCTCTTTAGCATGCTGTAAAATAATTTTATGTTGTCCTTACTCCTTTCTTCCATTTTGTGGCCGAAGTCCTTTCATGATTTCGCTTTTGCCGCTGTGACTGTCACTTTAACGATTTCTTTTTGGGCTTTATATTCTTCATAATCGCTTTCGTTTTTTGTTGCTAAATACTTCTGCCATCGCTGCTTTTTCTTCTTTACTTCCTCTTTCACCTTTGCAGACCACCATGGCGTTCGTTTCTTCTTTTCTCCTACTTTTGTTTTCCCGCACACCTTCTCGGCTACGTTTAGTAGAGCCGTCTTAAATTAACACCACATTACTTCCAATGACTGGTTTCCTTCCTCGTGCCTTTCCGAAATTTCCGTTGCTACTCTTTCACGAAACCTTACTTGATTTTCTTCTTGTCTCAGTCTTGTTATTCTTATTTTCTGCAGGATCCTTATCGTTCTTCCCTCTTCTGTTTTTGACCTTGTTTCACTACTCATTATTTTAGTTTCTACGAGGTAATGGTCGCTGCCTACCTCACACCCTCTTTTCACTCTTGTATCCATCACTTGTCTCCTCCTGTCCTTTTGAACTATTATATAATCTATGACAGATTTTTCTTTCCTCCCTGGCTCCACCCTGATGTACTTATGGATGTCTTTATGGTTAAATAGTGTGTTTGTAATTACTAAGTCGTTCATTAGGCAAAATTCCAGCAACCGTTCTCCATTATTATTTTTCTCTTGTTCTCCATTTTGTTCTATGACTCCTTCCCATCTTTCTGTGTTGTTGTCCGCTCGCCCATTTAAATCTCCCAGTATAATAACGTCGCCCTGCTGTTCTCCGACTATCTCCTGTAAAGCTTCGAAGAATACGTCCTTTTCCCCGGCTCTCGCATCCTCGTTGGGTCCGTATACCACAACTAAACTCAGGTCTTCTTTGTTCTCTCTGTCTATCTGCACTACAAGAATTCTTTCTGTTATTGCCGTCCATTTCTTCACGTTTGTAACTTCTTCTGCTCCCATTACTAATCCTACAGCTGCCATTGCTCTTTCTTTTTCCGGAACTCCGCTATATATCAAATAGTATCCCTTTTCAAGCTCCACGCAGCCTTGCTCTTTCCTCCTTGTTTCGGTAATTGACAGGAACTGGTGTTTTGCTTTCTTGAATTCTTCTATCAGTTCTCTTTCCTTCTCGCTTGTCTTTCTTTTGGCCAGTTTTAATCGTTTCTTTCTTATTCATTTACCGTTTCGTTGCCAGTGCCGTCATAGATTTCCCACAGCTTGTTTCGTTTATTCGTTTTTTGGACTGGTTTTCACCACATCCTGTAGCTGGGGGTTCCAATCATATCTTTTGTGGTCTATTATTATCTTCTGGTAGCCCACTATGGCTTTCTTGCCTTTATTCCTTTGTACTCTGGCGATGTTGCGTAGGCTGGCTTAAATCTTCCTTTCATCCAATGTTAAATCATTTTCAATAAATATTTCTGAGCGGCCTAATAGTCTTTTTTTCCCATGATCTATTTTCGCCTGTTCCAGGTTTGTACTTCTGCCACAATTATTTGGCTGTTCTCTTTTCCTTTGAATGCGTAGCTATCCTTCACCTTTATGTCGATTCCAAGTTTGTCTTGGATGAAATGTTCAACTCCTTCTCTTATCTCATCTTCTCTGATAGTTCCTTTTATTACTATTTTATTTCGGCGTTTTTCTTTTTCCTACCTTTCCAGTTTATTTTCAAGCTCAGTAATTCTAGATTCTAACTTCTTCTTCTCCTTCTCCCATTTTTTGTCTTTTTCCTGGAGTTCGTCCTTCAATTCTCTAAGCTCCTTCGTAAATGTATTTTTTTTTGTCCTTCATCATGTCTTTTAGATCGTCCATTTCTTCTTCTCGGGTTTCAACTTTATCTTCCGCTTCCTCTCTTGTGTTCGCCAATCGAGCGCTTCTGTGGCTTACTGGTGACCAAAGTATTCTTTTGCTGCGCCCCAAAATTTCGTTTTCTTCTTCGCTTCCTTCGTTCCCTCGCCTTCTCTTTTTATCTTGTTCACTATTCAACTCACTTGTGCTCCATTTTAAACTTTTTTATTTATTTTTCTGACGACGCCTGTCCGCTGACTCACTCGGCTTTGCCGCCGCGATTCAAATATCCGCCGCGGTGTAAGCTCGCGCACCTCGGATTAAGCTCGGTACTGACTTGAGCATTTTTACGCTCACGAACGTGTGTGCGCGCAAGCCGTTCGTGCGCATAAAAATGCTCAAGTTAGTACCCAGCCATTAAACCGCCAAGCGATGGATCGTGTTCGTGCGTGTTGCCGCGTACGCGCACTCCAATTCGGGCTGGTACTGATTAGAGCAATTTTACGCGCAAACTGTTCGTGCGCGTAAGAATGCTTATGTTATAAAGTGAAGTGAGGTTATAAAACTACAATTTCGAACTGGAAGTGAGCTTGTAAAGTTATTCTAGTTACTTCGTGCGTTACAGGTAAAGTGTTTTTGAAATAATTAAAGCGCTATGTAATGAATAAAGTCAGATGTGTACTATTATAATTACCTTTGATAACTGACTTTGAGAGTACTGGCTCCACAAACATTCACCTGCGCGTCAAGGCCATCTCTTTATTATGACATAAATTATAACTATCATAAATGCAAACCTTTATTAAATCAACATTTATGGATTAATAACAGAAAATTTAAAGTCGTAGAAAAAATATTGTATGCAAACTCGTGCTAAAAGTGTTATTGCAAGCGACACGTTATGAAACTCAGCCTTCGGCTTCGTTTCATAATTTTCATGTCTCGTGCATAAACATCAACTTTTAGCACTTGTTGCATAAATAGCTATTAATTCCTTACCATTCTAACAACGACGATTTTAAATTTATTCACTGGAGTGGAACACGGGCAATATGACTCAACTGTTTTAAGAAAGTGTTTCGGAAAACAAGCAATTAAAAATGTCTCATAATTACTAATAAAATAAATAAATTATTACTAGTAATTTAGGCGCTTGCTTATAACAAGAGATCAATAAAAAAACCAATTAGGGTAGGCTGTGATATATGTTATACGTTTGGCAGTATTGAAGTGTATTGTCAGTCTATGTCAAATTCGAGATTAGTAGGTTAGGTTTTGTTTGTTGTTTGACACAGACTGATGTAAAACTTAGCCTGCAAATCTCAAATTTGACATAGACTGACAATACACTTCAGAACTGCCAAACGTATAACGCATATCACAGCCTACCCTAATTGGTTTTTTATTGATCTCTTGTTACTATATTTTGCATAAAAATAATCAAAAACTTAGAATTTTGACATTTTATAAATGTGTTATATACTGTTTGAGGCTTTCGCGGTTACTCGAATTATTATTCTTAACATGGAATTTCGGCTTACACCGCGTAGTATTTGTATATGAACACCCAGCAGTTTCTGGCTTAATTTGCCTTGCACCTTGTGAAGTCGAGCAAAAACCCGCGCAATGGTCATGCTCTTTGGTGGCTCGTGTTGTTTGAGTATCTTGAGAACGAGGATACTTAGGCAGATTTGGCCGTTTTGCTGTTTGTGCATCCATATTCACTAACGTTTCGCAAGACTTTGCAGCTTTCATCATCAGAGTGAAAGTCTAGTGCGACTTTCACTTTATTTGTACTCAAACAACACGAGCCACCAAAGAGCATGACCATCGATCGGGTTTTTGCTCGACTTCATAAGGTGCAAGGCACATTAAGCCAGAAACTGCTGGGTGTTCATATACAATTACTACGCGGTCTAAGCCGAAATTCCATGTTAAGAATAATAATTTTTAAATGTGACACTCTGTCATTTTCCCGAGTGAAATAAAGGAGTCTTTTTAAACGTTTTCCATATAAAAAAACACATTTATCACACATCGCACATGCCTTGAAAAAATTGATCCAAACCAATCAAAATGTATCACGCTGTTTGCCCAACTCTTAGTAAACTATATACAGGATATCTAGTAAAATCAAGGTTATCAGGTTAGGTTTTTCATCAGTTTTCACACAGACTGACGCAAAACCTCGCTTGCTAACCTCGATTTTGACATATACTTACATTGAAAATTGACTGCGACTGCGAAGCGGCTTTACCACAGATGTTTGGAAAATTACAGGCAGGTCGCCAAAGGACCGGTTTGCGTAACATCTTAATCCATCATGACAACGCATCCTCACACACTGCTGCCAGAACATTGGATTTTTTTTAAAGATTCGGGAGTTCAATTGGTAACTCATTCTCCGTATAACCCAGATCTGGCGCAGTGCGACCTTTTTTCAAACTGTTAAAAAAAGGATGCGAGATAAAAGATTTTCCAGCGCAGATGCAGCAGTTACAGAATTTTAAAGAATTTTTGGGGACCTTTCAGAATGCACAAGTGTATTAGTCTGAATGGAGAATATTTTGAAAAACAATAAAGATTTTTTTGTTAAAAAATGCAACGGTCTTTCAATAACTAACAATTTTCAGCGCAATCGTCGTACCCGTTCGGAGTCACGTGGCGTTATTCCGTCACTGTTCATCTTTAGTAAAATAGATGAAATGGAAGAAATTCGAAAAAAAGGCATGTCGATTAATAAAATTTGACGTTTCTAATATGTCAGATAATACTTTTCGTGTAAGTTTGTTTGTAGTGGACAAGGTCTAGGCATACGAAGTACTAGGTACCTTAGACACGTTGTCTTTAACATTTACCGAAAATATGAGCCAGAAAGTGAAGAATATAAAAAACGGAGGTCGGCGAAGCAGTAAAGAACTCCATCAGGGACACTATATATAAAATGTATGTAGATAAAGAATTTGTAACCGTGGAAAGCCTTAAGAGACGCTTGGTTGAAGAATCTGGAAGAGATTTTTCATACTCAGTTTCTTCCCTAAACAGATGGTGCAAGGCTTCAAATGGCAAAAATCAAGCAATAGGTTTTATAACAGAATATTCAAGGGTAATACCACAAGCAGTGGATATATTTTTGACAAATATTTTGTCGTTTCCATGTAAATTATTGCGTTTAAATTTCACGATACAAAATCACATCAAAAATGTCACGAGCCGAAGGCGAGTGACATTTAAATGTGATTTTGTTGAGTGAAATTTGCAATAATTTCTATGGAAATGGCAAAATATTTTAGAAAAATATATCCACTTCGAGTGGTATTTGGAACGATTATTTAACAATATTAATACATAACGATTAACTTTATTGAAAAATAATCCAACAATTAATATAAGTATTCATTCTCAATTAAATTCAGCGGAATACTTCCAAAACACAGCATTTTAAAATTTTTAAAACAAGCCACACAGTTTGTTGGGGTTTAGTGTTACGTAACCTAGCGATATCACTAAGGACAGAACATCATTGCTAAGCGATACTTCGCAACAAGGCTATTTATTTTTTGAGTACGTACATTGTTTTGTGAATATTTTGCATGGTGCCCAATATTCAGTGATATACTGCCGTTATTGGTTGAAAAAAGCAAATGTCTGCAATATGATTGGCTTATATGTTATAGTGTTGAATAGTCATTAACATAAATTAGCAAATTGACTAAAAAGTTGCTATACTCAGCAGGTGTTTCATGTAGCAGCCGACGTATCTTTATTATATTTTATTTGTTCCTCACTTGTAAACATCAATTTATCAAGTCACTGTATTAATCAAGAAAATTTATTTTAACAAGTTACTAACTTGTAAAATCTTTACAAGTTAACTGTCAGTTTTACAAGGGTGCTCATAGATAAATGATAGCGTGCAAAGCCAGAGTTGTCTTCCTTAGTATGTGTCATATTAAAGAATATAGTTACTTGTCAGTTTGACATTTTGAATAAATGGTAAATTTAAATTTCTTGTTGTTTACAGGTGAGGAACAAATAAAATATTCAACAATACACGCAAGGTAACAGGTTTTACTGGCTCAAGAAGATGACTGGCTCGCCTGCGGCTCGCCAGTCATATCCTTCTATTCGCCAGTAAATCCCTCTTACCAAGCTAGTAATGTTAAATATTATTACGTTTTCTTTAACATGTAAAATCGGTTTAATTCCGTATAAGAGAAAAAACTCGTAGCAATCTTGTTTTAGAAATTGACAGATGCCATAATAACCTACAAAACGAAATTGCATTTTTGAGAATCGACATACGTAAAGTCAATAGATTATCATGTGACTACAAATGGGTATAAATATGAGTACATAAGTTTATGCCTCTATAGTTGGCTGGATATTTCTCACTGCCTTTTTTGAATATTGAAACTGTTATACTTTTCTTCCAATCATTTGGTATAATAACACTTTCCATTATTTTTTTAAATATGTGGTGTATTTGGTCCGATAAGGAGTCTCCACTAGTGATGTCAAAAAAGTAACTATTCGGTACACGTGTATTTGTTACCCAACAAGATCCGAAGTAACGAATATCAACTTGCAAAAGTATTCGTTACATTTTGAAAACAGTTACTATAGTCATTGAGTAAACAAGTACCCACTTATTCACTCAACGTTGCAGTTGCAGAGTATTTAGTTTAACCTTGCTCTATAGCCCATCTATTTACAAATAGTAGCGACATCCTGGGGCAAACCTGATGCAAACATGAAAATACAAAAAGTTACTAAACGGTAAATTTCAGTGTAAACAGTGAAAAAATAACTGATCTGAGTACCTGAAATCCTTTTATACCACTATTTTTACACTTATCGACACAACACCGTGGCATTTCCACGTCCTCGACTTAGAAGTTGCCCCGGAAGAGAAACATGAATGAAATCACGACAAATGTCAATGTCACATTTTAATTAATTATACAACTTCCTTGGCAATTTTTAAATATGCTAGGGACTTAAGGGATACCAACGTGATTTTGCCCAAGCGGCAACATCAAAGGTTGTCGCTACTATTTGTAAATAGAGGGGCTATACCTTGCTCTTTATTTCTTCGCCATCTTACGGTGCGAAGCTTAAGTTTGAGATTGTGTTTAAAGTTAGAACGCTGACTGAAAGAGTAGGGATTTTATGAAAATATTTTTACGCAATAGGTACACTCGAACAGCGTTTGGCGTTCTTAGCTAGAACTTTACTAATGATCTAAAATGAAAGAGGTAATTTTCCGAAGTAATACTTTATGTGCGTTAACATATAAACGAGGCTTCCGGGATGTTTTCTTTCATAGTAGTTTTACGAGAAAAATATTAGCTAGCACTTAATACCGTGAAATAAAATAGGTTATTTCCAGAAGAAACTATTTTTAACGGATTTTAAAAAGATGATCAGGTAGGTTGCTATCACCTGTTTTTCATAAGTTTACTTAGAAAACAAAATACAAGCAGACCTCTTAACCAGCTTGTTTTCTCTAAAACACCTCTTTTATACTTACTTTTAAAAACACTACAAGATAAGTATCACTTTAACAGATTATGTCAATTAGCTCATAATCTCTCTGCAGGTAGAAAGTTTTACGGCGGCTTGTTATATTAGTTGCCTAACCGACAACGACGTAGGCCGTAGAATAGGTAAATAAAATAATCTAAAATAATTTTTTCAACAAAACTGTAAGGCCTAACAAAGAGATACAATATTTCTCGATGAACTTTTTGTTTAATAATAGATATAGAATTTGACTAGTATGTAAAAAATGTTAAAGAAAAATTTAGGTTTTAAAATATTTGACATGAAATAATAATCGTAATTAACTTGTTATTATTTATTTATTTATTTATTTATGTACGGCTACAAAACAGGCTGAAGAGCCCTATTACATTGTAGCTTGAAAATAAAAAAAAATTAATGAAAATGGCATATATTTATATGGTATGATCAAAAACTACTCCCATCCAGCAGGGCCACGGAACGCTCCCAATTCTTGAATGTAACCATAACTCACTTAAAAGAAAAAAAATGTTTGGTACAAGCACTCCACGGCCACACTAGATGAAAATAATCCCCGATCACACCTTAGTTTTTTAAATTATAACTATTATTAGGTGAAAGAACGGGGAGCCACAACTGAAAATCAAATATCTAATCCAGAGCAGCATAATGTAAAGTTAGCTAAACCACCTGTGCAGAATATATCAACAGTGTTAGCCTTCGCATTATATAGTCGAAGTATCCGATTTATAGGTGATTTATAATAATGAGAAGTACGAGCAAAGTTTTGATGAAACAGTGTACGAGTTCTAATGTGAACCGGTGGAATGTATAAACCAATTTTAGATAAACTTTTGGAGTCATCTACCATATTATTCATTAATTTGTATATGTACACTAGACCATTGAAATCCCGTCTGCTTTTTAATGATTTAAATTCATATAGTGGTAACAATTCAAAATATGGTATCAAAATAGAATAAATGTTATGCTCTTTATAGTACAAATATCTCACAAATTTTTTCTGAATTCGTTCTATTAGATCACTGAGATAATTGTGTGATGGATTCCATATCAATGTTGCGTATTCTAATTTGGACCTCACTATAGATTGGTATAATAAAATTAACGTTGAGTTATTTCTAAATTCGAAACCAAATCTTATAATCAACCCGAGAGAGCGATAGGATCTTTTAACCATTTCTAAAATATGATCATTGAACTTTAATTCTTTATCAAACCTAATTCCCAGGTCAGTCACATGTTCTATTCTTTCTAAAGTTTTCCCGTTAATTAGGTAATGATATGGCGTTGGCAATTTCTTTCTATAAAAAGACATAACTTTACATTTCTGTGGATGAAAAAACAGTTTGTTTCTTTCGTTCCACTGCAGTACATTGTTAAAATTACGTTGTAGTTCGTGGCAATCATTGATATCATTGACTGTCTTGTATATTTTGAGGTCATCCGCGTAGAGTAGATATCTGGCTCCAGTGATTACGTTTCCAATATCGTTAATAAAAATTAAAAATAGCAGTGGTCCAAGCTTGGATCCTTGCGGTACCCCTGACAATGCAATAAATTTCTCTGATGAGGCTTGCTTATAATATACATATTGTGGCCTGCCCAACAGGTAAGTAGAAATAAGCTTAATAACATTTTCTGAAAAACCGTAAAAATTTAGTTTTTTGAGTAATCTAAAATGACATACTCTATCAATGGCTTTTTGATAATCTGTGTATATACAGTCCACTTGTTTATTTTTATCCAACACTTCTGATATTTCTTCAACATAATTTAGAAGATTTGATACAATAGATCTCTTAGGGGTGAACCCATGCTGCTCAATTATTAGGTAGTGTCTGAAGTGATTCCAGATTTCATCATATATTAAGGATTCAAATACTTTTGCTGGTACTGAGATTAATGCAATTGGTCTGTAGTTAACTACCATATCTCTATCCCCACTTTTAAAAATTGGTGTAACTTTGGAAATCTTCCAGCTATCAGGAAAAGTATTTGTCTTTATGGATAAATTAAATATTTGACACAGTGGGTAAGCTAAGAATTCAGCAAGGCCCTTAAATAAATATGCAGGTAATAAATCTGGACCACAAGACCGTTTATTTTTTTATTTTTTAATGGCTTTCCTTACATCAGTTACTGATATTATTGAAAAATCATAGCAAGAGACACCATTCATCGTCTCAGATTGTAATACGTCTTCAAATTGAAATGTTTCAGGATCGGAGTATACGGATTCAAAGTAACTGGCAAAACCCTCAGTAATTAAGTTAAACGAATCTAAAACTTTATTTTGATACATTAGAGGATTATTAGTGTTAGAAGACTTTTGTTTTGCAGTCACGTAACTCCAAAATTTGTTAGGATTTGCACAGATGTCATTTTCTACCCCATCAATAAATCGTCTATGCGCGTTAGATAATTCCCGTTTAACTTCTCTGCGTAACTCCTTAAAAGAATGTAAATCATTAACATTTCCCGAGGCTTTGTACTTTTTCCTATATTTATCTTTTCTCTTTATTAAGTTAATAAGTTCCCTAGAGAACCAATATGGGAATTTGTTTTTCCTATTCTGATACTTTGGGACATATTTGTCAAGAACAGAGTACAACATTCCGTAGAACCACTCTACTGCTAAATTAACGTCACTAAAAGTATCAATGAAGTCCCAGTTAACAACCGCCATTTCTCTATACATTCCTTCAAAATTAGCTTTTCTGAAATCATAAGAACTGTGAGCACTTGTGTTTTTATACTCATTTTTTATATTTCTTTTAGTGTCTATACCTAGAGGAATATCTAATTGCAAAGGGGGGTGATCGTTGTCTACTTTAACTAAATTAAAATCGGTCAACTGTACAGAGATTTCTGCAAGATCAGTTATAACCAGATCTAATGTTTTGTGTCTTGCGTTAAGAATATTATTAACCATTGTTAACCCACTGAACTCTAAAAAGTTCGATAAATGTCTACAGATTACATCTCCATGTACTAAATCATACCCATACCCGTAAATTTGTAAGTTAAAATCTCCTAATAAAATGACCTTGCTATTGGGCGGGCGCACATATTCTTCAAATTTTTTAAAAAGCCTGAGGTATTTGTCTTGATTAGATTTGGGTTCAAAATAAACAAGGCACAGATATAATGAAACATGTTTACAGTTTGTTATTTTCACCCATAAACAATCAATGTCATTTGTCTCAAGTAATGTAATGCGAGTAGAAAGAAAGTTTGCATTAATCGCCAACACCACACCTCCACCTTTTTCCTTACCTGTTTGATCAGCCGACCTGTCCTTACGGTAAACTATATATCTTTCATCAAAAATCTCCCTATCATGTATTCCCGGTGTTAGCCAACTTTCCGTAAAGGCAATAATATCATAATTGGATGCCATTACGTTTTCCAAAGTTATCTGCGTGCGACGGCGGACACTGCGCACATTTTGATAATATATAGATATTTGATTATCAACCATAACTCCTAAAGAAAAATAAAATAATATAACATTTACAACTAAATTTTAAAATACAGTGCAAAATGGGCACATAATTATTTACACACCGAGAAAATACAGAAACTATGTTGGTATGTTGACAACATAAATTTTATGAAAGAACGAATATAAACAAACTTTGGCACCCGTCTACGCAACATGAAATTAATAATAAACTGACACAAAATACAAACATAGTAAACAGTACCTTCCATTGTTTTTAACCACATTAGGTTGAAGATAGTTTTTCTATATCGGTCATACTTGAAATGGCTTTAACACTATCACCATCTGTCTTTCGCAGAAACACTTGACCATAATGTGTCCAGAGATATTTATAGTTGTATTTCTAAATTTTGCAGATTGTTTATGCTTCCATTACAGGGTCATTTTTAAGTTTATTCTGTCCGTTTACCAGTAAATAAAGCCAAACAATATAAGCATTTTTTTAAAACTCCACTCCAAACGTCGATGCAAATTTCTACCAAGTGTTATCTTTAAAACCGAAATTCGTCATCGAGCGATGCTTTTTCTCCAATGTAATGAAACTGCTTCTAAGCCCGGATAATAAGAAATATTACAGACAACGGCCATACCACATTGAAAGCACCGGTTGTCGTCTATAATACCGACTAACAATAAATTAGGATAACATTGATTGTAGCATATAGTATCTATATTGTAAAAATTATGTTGTTGTTAATCTCAGTATATATATTTGTAAATAAATGTTTTTGATTTGATTTGATTGATGGTTCTCGTCCGATCACCGAAGATAAGCAATTTTGGGCGCGTTAAGTACTTGGATGGGTGACCGCTTGGGAACACCGCGTGCCGTTGTTATTTTTAATACGGACGAGGACCTTTTCATGCTAAAACTCACTTTTTAGGCTGATATTCTGTACACATAGATATATGTAAATAGTTTTTTAGATGCCGGAGTCGGCTCTTGTTTACTTTTAGTTCTGCATTATAATTTCAACCTTCTTTGATGTTAAGTTCACACGGCGATTGGCCAAGTACATCTTCTTAATGGCGTGGAGTATGGAGTGATCAAAATAAATTTCAGATCGAGTTGGCCTATGTTACATGACGACTTAAAAATCGAAAGATACATATGAAAAGGGAGTTTATTTAAAACTAAAACGTAAGAACAGATTTAAAAAACAAAAGATACATATGAAAAAAAGAGTTTTTTTAAACTAAAAAGTAAGAAAAGATTTAAAAAACAAATTATGTGTACGAACAAAGAAGAGAAAATAGAAAAAGGTTTAAAAGTCAGGGATTCTAGTTCAAAAAGATTTAATTAAATTTCCGCAGAGAACAATAAACAGCCGTACGCGTGACAATAAGTCGTGTTGGCGACCAACAAACTAAGAAGTAGTAGCTGCTCGCGCCCACGAGTTTAAAACCAAATCTAACAATATCGAGCGTGCCCAAGGTCCGAAAACTGCATGAAATCCAAACTGCCGGATGTTATGTACAAGGTGAAATAACAAAACTCGCCGGCGAATTCTGAGAACTCGGCTGCAGAGAAAGAGAAAGAGAGACAAAGATCGAACGTTTTTGTTAGAGTAGCAAGGAGCAACTGATGTACGCGGGTCCGGGGCACTAAAAAGGAAAAAGAGATTTGCATGCGCTAGCGACAGAGAAAGAAATACTTCGACGAGCGTTAGGCGGGTAGGTAGCGAGTTCGAAGCCGGTTCAGGGCTTCAATTATCTTAATTCACAAGCCAATTCGAATCCCTCTGAACATGTTTTACCTTAGCATGCCTTTTTTTACTAATTATTAGCACTCGCATCGTATTACTAATGCATTTACTGTATTAATATTAGTTCAACATTGCAGTTACTTAATATATCTCAACTATGTGCTTATTTTATTTATCAACCATTCTGCACTGCATTCAGAGCCAAGTCGTAGGGCTTAATACCACTTCAATATTTGCAAATAAAAAAAATCGTGCTCATATTGTGTGTGGTAGTATAAGTCTTAACGAAAAAAATAAGATTACGCTAATTGTTGTAGGATTTCTACAACCTGAGTAAATCAATTTATGCGAAAACGTATTTTTTTTAAAAAAATTGATTTATGCAAAAAATAGTCAACATTTTTGCGAATTTCAAAAACATGCGTTTTTTTGCTCACCGAGTACTACGTTTTTTGAAAATTTCAACGTTATATAAGTTTTGTTTTTAAAGTTAAAAACAATTGAAGAATCGGCCATTTTTAGCGTTTTTTTGACGATAACTTTTTTTGTAATTAATCGATTTTGACCATCGAAAGCTTGTTTTATTTGTTTTTTGAAGCTACATAAGCGTATATTTAAAAAAAATTAAATAGCTTTTGTGCATTTTTGTTTGAAAAAAAACTGTTTTTCATTACTTTGACCGCCATTTTGAATCACTTCTCCCCTGATTTTTGTCAAGTAACTATCTAATTTGACTGGACTATTTGTAATGAATGCCGTTTTGGACATTTCAAATTTAATTCAGTTAACGATATACTTTACCGCGGTAGTGTTGCAGAGAACTATGTATTTCTTTCACTAATTTAGTTATGGAAACAATTACATGAGCAACAAAAATAACTTTTATCCGCAAACGTCACAAAAGTGACAACTTATTTTTCTTTATTGACAAGGTAAAAGTGTCACTTTATCTGCCTAAGCAGATAAATTAGCGACTTTTGCATACTTTATCTGCCTAAGCACACACAATCGTTGCCCTCTTTCTTTCTTTCTATGTTTGTTCGCTATCTCCTCTGAAGATACTGGACCGATTAAATTGTATGATGGCTTAAAATTTTGCTAATTTTTAGACTTAGATCGTAGGCTGGTTTTTATTTTCAAAAAGAGTACGAAAAAGTTTTAATTTAAATAAACCTTTAAGCAGCGGCTCGGAGCATCTGTCGTCGTGGTTTATGGCGTGACAGCTGCTGTGGCCGTGTGCTATTAGCCTGGGTAATTCAGTATGTTCATATATCATTACAGTAGCGCGTTATTTGAACAAGAGAGGTTGGCGCAGGGGTACGGTGTTCGCCTGTCACGCGGGTGGCCTGGGTTCGATTCCCGGCTGATGCATGCTTTTTTTTAAATTTATATTAATGAAATTTACCTGAATACGTTTGCGGATAAAATAGTATATGTTATTCGGAGTAAAAGTGACTTTATGTGGCTTAGCTGAATTATTTGCCTCACTAACATTCGGCTAAATAAACTTCAGCTTCGCCACATAAAGTATCACTTTTACTCCTAATAACATAATCTACTATTATGTTCGACTGCTCCATAAACACTTCATTATAATATTATTTAGTGCCCATAAAGTTGTACGGTTGCCTGTCAATGTCAATAGTTCTTATCAAAATAAACGTCAAAATAAATTTGATCATTTTATTCATATCAGGAAAGTACATTAACTGAAAACTTTAAAGAGCATCTTCATCGTTAGTACTTTACGGTAATAGCTATTTTTCCAATTTCTTCTTAGATAATTCTTGGTATCTTTTTGCAGTTTCTTCTTCCCTCAATTTGTATGTTCTGACATTTTCATTTTTAATAGGTACTGCATCTTCAACTTTTCTTTCGGATTGTGCACTTTTTCTTTTCCTGATGTTTGCTACAACCAAATAATGGTCACTGGATAAGTCTGCACTTCTTTTTACTTTGACATCTGTTATTGACCATCTATTGTTTCTTTGCACTAGAATGTAGTGAATTATGGATACTTCATTTCTGTTCACTGATACTCTCGTATATTTATGTATATCAAGATGTTCAAAGAATGTATTAGCAATTATTAAGTTATTTAGGGTGCAATAGTCCATCACACGTTTTCCATTGCTTTTGCTTTTACATTCTCCAAGTACACCAATTACATCTGTAGCTGTATTATCTCTTATGCCTACTCTGCTATTGAAATCGCCTGCAGAGTCGTCTTCGTTCGGTCCGTATACTACTACTATACTAATTTGTTCATCAAGCTCTATTGTCAATATTCTGTCTGAGATACAATTCCAGTTTAGTATGTTTTTTGCTAGCTTTTTATGGACTATACATCCTACCTCTGCAGCTGCATGCTTATCTTGAGATACCCCACTGTACATTAAAATGTGACTATTTTCAAATTCTATTTTATCTTGCCCCTTTTTCTTAGTTTCCGTTATAGCCAGGATTTCTAAACCAGCCCTGTCAAATTCTTCTATTACTTTGTATTCTTTTCCTCTCAATCCTCTCATATTCCAGGTTTCCATTTTTCATATTTGTTTCGCCTTTTCTTTATTTGTTTTTACTATAACTTCTATTGCTGTATTGTTATATATACTCGTATCCATTTCCTTTTGTACTGTTCGTCATCAAATATCCGTGCTTGTGCCATTGATTTAGTTTTTTTGCTCGAGTTCTTCTAATGATTCTGAGAATGTATTCCACCTCTACACCATTCAATCTATAGTGACTTTGTTATACCCGATTTTGACCATTTTGCCATTACGTTTTTCTTCTGCTGCTTTCTTCCTTAGTTGGATTTGTTTTTGTCTTCCTTTCTTAGGTAAGTCATCGCTTATGAAAATTCTTTCAGTTGTTAGTTTACGAAGTTTTGGTTTGACTAAGCAGCTTTTAGCACCAATTTTAAGCGCCTCTTTAATGTTTACTTCTACTTCCAGTTTTTCTTGAATGAAATTTTCTATTGCTGATTTTAATATGTCTCCATCACTTGTATCCATTGTCAATCCGGTTACCACTATATTATTTTTCTTCTTATCCTTTTCGATCCATTCCAGATTATTTTTAATTACCATTAGCACTTTCTTAATTTCTTCGTTTTTTCCTGATTTTTACATTTTTTTATTAGGTTTGCATTCTCAATTTGTATTTTTTTCATGTCCTCGTTATACTTTGTTTGCTCACTTCTTACTTACTGCAACTCGGTTTGCACAGTCTGTAATGTTTTTAGTATCAGATCAAGCTTATCTTCTCTTCTTAGTACTTTCGTTGGCGTACGTGATGTTTTTTTATTTTATAAAAATTGTATCTTCTTGTTGATTTCTTCTTTTTTTCCTTTCATCAGTTGAATATTCCTCGTTATCCGAGGTTACATCGCTTTTCTCTGGTTTGTCCATCTTTGTGGTTATTTACCCTTCGATAGTGATGTCAAGTTTCGTTACTTGTAACTATTCGTTACTTTTCGTTGTAGTATCCATTAGTTTGTATTCGTTACCGTGTACTCGTTTATTCTAAAGCCTTCGCGCGTTGCAACCAGTTCAGATATCGAATCGAGTACTATTTGATAGTTCTGCGAGAGTATCCGTTGATTTCAGATAGAGTGGCGAGTACTCTTCGCACACGGAGCTGCAAAGCGGACGTAAACAAACAAAACTGAATGCTTACTTCTTTATTTCTCAGAATTGAGCATTGCGCTCATATCTTATGCGCACGTAACATCAGGAGCTGCATGTGTTACGCATTTAATATATAAAAGAGGTGTTAGAGAAAACAACGTGGTGAAGAGGTCTGCTTTTATTTGTCTGAATGAATTCATTGTTGGTGCTATCCCAAGTTGCTTATATTGCATCAAAAAGTTATTTTTGGTTCATTGGTATGTGGTAGATAGGATTTCATGAACAATTAAGAAGGCAAAATTGCAGTATTCAAATTGTAAAAAATTGTCTTACATGACTTGTCCCGGTTTATGTTTCCGCGACTGTACCTAACCCTTTGAAAAAAAACAGGTGATAGCAACCTACCTGATCACGTTTTTTAACATTCGTTTGATATGATTCAGGAGGCACGCAAGGGCCTCCATTATCAAAATTTAATTCGATTACGCCCTCGCCACGCAACAAGTATCAAAACGCGGCATTCATTACCAGATCGCCAAACTTCAAAGACGCAGTTTAAACATCTGCATAGCGGCAGCCGTCCCAAAAATTTACAAGGAGCTGCCGCATTACGGCCCAGAGCATAACCTTCATAAACCCATCAAAACAAGATGACAGCGCGACAAAGGAAGTGTTCCGGGCAGTAAACCGCTCAAAAACACAGGGAAGCTGGCGCATTAATTAAAAAGGGCCAACATTACGCGAATTGAAATGTTGGTCTGTTTCTTTCCTTTTTACTAATGTTATAAGGTCAGGGTGAACATAAACAATGCACGTATGAAATAATCCGCAGCCGCCCGCGGTAGAAAGCATAATTTTTTTTCCAAGTAGGCAAAGGGCCGAAATAACAGCACCATAAAACTATAAAGTTTGCGAAGATTGCAGCGACGAGAGGAACAGACAGTTTTAGGATTAAGCAGTTTAGAAAATAAAACTCAAAGAGCATCAATAAACACCGGCACCGGATAGTCTGAAATAAAATCCAGGCATTAAAAACTCGCGTTCAAATCGAGGAACAATGAAAACCCACGCCGCGAGGGCTGATTGAATTAAAGAAAACACCGACCTCCGGAGCATGCGAAAAAAATTGCCTAAACAGTGGAAGCACGGGGCAGCAAGGCCGCGTACCAGGCAGTCCGCGAATCACAAACCGAGCGGCTTCTATTGTAAAAATAATTTAAGTATTCCTAACTTTGTTAATATGCGGGCGAAACACGTCGAATAAGAACGCAAAATTCAAGTCTTTAGAAAGCGCAAACAATGCAGAGATTTTTGTTTCTTTCCTCTCGCTACGAAAGTGATAAGCCCGCAAACGCCGCGGCATCTAAAAAAATCGGCGTCACAACCGCGCGGCTTATAGTATAGAAATAATTCAATCAATCCTAACCCTGTTAATATGCGGGCGAAACATGTCGAATAAGAACTCAAAATTCAAGTTTTAAGAAGACAGAAGCAATGCCCATGTCAGCGATAGGATAGCGCTTCGCGCCGCGGAGATCAAAGCCGCGAATCCAATTCCTATCAAATTTGCAAACGTCCCCACTGCCGTTCAGCCAATCGGAAGCGAGGAATCGGCAAACAAAGCCGGCAAGACCTTTATAAACCCCGGGCTTCTTGAGAAGGGCACGGAGTTCCAGCCAGCAGTTCAGCCAGCATCCAGCAGCCACCGCCCTCGGTCCAGCCAGCCTGATTACTCCAGCTTCAACGACACTTAGTCTCCAGCGGTGCTCGCCGAGCTCCTGGGACTTAGAAAATTCCTTCAGCAACACTTAGTCTCCAGCGGTGCTCGCCGAGCTCCTGGGACTTAGAAAATTCCTTCAGCCGCACTTAGTCTCCAGCGGTGCTCGCCGAGCTCCTGGGACTTAGAAAAAGTCGCGGACTCGAATTTAGTCGCCAGTGGTGCTCGCCGAGCTCCTGGCACTTAGCCGAATTTGCCCAAGCGAAGCCGGATCCAGCCGCCCGACACGCCGGCCGGCCCCCCAAACCACTGCCGTCATCGCCTGCAGAGTCACCGCCTCCATGGAGTAAGGACGTTCCTTCCTCCCCGTTCCACAGGACGCCGCCGCCAGCCGGCCTCTCCGAGGACGCCCCCCCCCCACGTACTAATCAGTCTCATATATTTTTACAGACTCCAGGAGACCTTCCAACGCCTGTTCGGCCCCTCACCTACCCCCAACCCCGAGTCGCCCTTGACCCTCAAGGCACGCCGTTGTCTACAGTTGCGGCCGCACTCAGGATCGCCCGCCGCCGCCGCCCACCGCGCGGACATCGCATCCCCGCAGTATTGCCCACGGACCCCGGAGCTCCGAAACACGCCCACGGGACAGGAAGTCCTGTACGACCAGACTCCGCCCGGACCGCGCCGCCCGCACCGCCGCCAGCAACAGGTCCTCTGCCGCCCCCGAAAGTTGGAAGTGGAGTTGGAGCTGCACCGAGGCCGAGCGCCGAGGAGACACGGGAACTGCAGTCCTTGTGGGACGCATATTGCGCCCCCGCCGAGTCGGGTCGCCGCCCCCAGCTCCCCACAGTAGCCCTGCCGGCCCGAAGCAAGGTCCAGGGTACACCCCACTACCACAGGAGGGATCCGCGGCAGACCAAGGAGCTACGCGACCGCCCCCGGCCGTCGCTCCGCTCCTCTCCAGCGCGCATACCGTCCAGCCACCGCCGACACCGCCGCCGCCCGTCACCATCGCCCAGGCGCCCCAATCCGCAGCCATCCGGCCCCACGAGCCGGCGAGGCCGCACACCTAGCCCTCCGAGCCGCCTCCAGCGCCAGAACCTCCGCCGTCCCCGGCACGCACGCCCCTCCCCACGAGAGGAAGAGCCCCGGGACGAAACACGGCGACCCCACCCCACCAGAAGCTTCGAGGCGTCATCAAATACATAGCCTATTATTTTTCTCTTTTGTATATATGTTCAAACAATTAAAAACCTGTGTAAATATCATTCTTTTTGTTTTCTCTCTCTTTCTCTCTCGCGCTTGCACTTAGGTCTGCTCCGCCTACCAGGGAGAACACCATTGGCCGACTGAGTTGCCAGGGCCAAATCAACAAGAGTCGTCATTAGTAGTAGTTAGCCCTCGCCCGCCCTCCAACGAGGCCGCGGGACCGAGTCGTGTTACGTTAATAATAGTTTATTCGGGAAATTACCTGCTTTATTTCACGATGTTAAAAAGTGCTAGGTAATAATTGTTTTCGTAAAGCTACTATGAAAGAAAACATCCCGGAAGCTGCGCTTATATGTTAACGCATATTAAGCATTTCTTCGGAAAATTACCTATCTCATTTTAGAGCATTAATAAAGTCCTAGCTAAGAACGCCAATCGCTGTTTGAATGTGCCTATTGCGTAAAAATATTTTCATAAAACCACTACTTTTTCAGGCAGAATTCTAATTTTAAACACACTCTCAAACTTAAGCTTTGCATCGGAAGATGGCGAAGAACTAAAAAGCAAGGTTAAACTAAATACTCTTTGGTTAAACTGCAGCGTTGAGTGAACAAGTCTACTTGTTTACTCAATGACTATAGTACCTGTTTTCAAAATGTAACGAATACTTTTGCAAGTTGATATCCGTTACTTCGGATCTTGTTGGGTAACGAGTACTCGTGTACCGAATAGTTACTTTTTTCACATCACTACCAGTGATGTCAACTTTCGTTACTTTTCGGTACTTGTAACTATTCGTTACTTTTCGTTGTATTATCCGTTACTTTGTATTCGTTACCGAGTACTCGTTTATTCTAAAGCCATCGCCCGGCGCAACCAGTTCGGATCGAGTACTTGAAAGTTCAGCGAGAGTATCCGTTGATTTCAGATGGAGTGGCGAGTACTCTCCGCACACGGAGTTGCGAAAGCTAACGTAAACAAACAAAACTGCAGACTTACTTCTTTATTTCTCAGAATGGAGTATTGCGCTCATGCGCTTTAAGAGGTCTGCTTGTATTTTGTTTTCTAAGTAAACTTATGAAAAAACAGGTGATAGCAACCTACCTGATCATCTTTTTTAACATCCGTTAAAAATAGTTTCTTCGGGAAATTACCTATTTTATTTCACGGTATTAAGTGCTAGCTAATATTTTTCTCGTAAAACTACTATGAAAGAAAACATCCCGGAAGCCTCGTTTATGTGTTAACGCACATAAAGTATTACTTCGGGAAATTACCTCTTTCATTTTAGATCATTAGTAAAGTTCTAGCTAAGAACGCCAATCGCTGTTCGAGTGTGCCTATTGCGTAAAAATATTTTCATAAAACCCCTACTCTTTCAGTCAGCGTTCTAACTTTAAACACAATCTCAAACTTAAACTTCGCACCGTAAGATGGTGAAGAAATAAAGAGCAAGGTTAAACCAAAGAGCATATATGCTCTTTGGTAATAGTTATCTCATACGCAAAGGTTTGTACTTTTATAGATGTTTATATTATGTAATAATTTCTTGTAAATAATTTGTTTAAATATTTCTTATAATCCTATTGTTAATAAAAATATTTTTCATGTTTAATGATAGTTTAGAAATGAAATAATTAGTTGCTATAATTATTCTTCCAATTAATATTATGATTCTTATAATTATTATTAGAATCACTATACAAATTTTAAGAAAGGAAGGATATTCTGAGTACACTGAGTAAACGCCGAGTGGAGCGGCCTACTCCGAGTTTCTCACCAACTCGCCATGCCACCGCTCTGAACGGAACATGCATTTTGCGACGCCTAATGTAAACCGGTTGGCAATAAATACTACAAGGTCAATAATTGCGAAATAATTTGTATATTACACTACAAATCTTCAGCTAAAGTGTGTGCAAATTTCAGCTGCTAATATTAATAAATGAATATGCAGCGATTTTTTGAAAAAAAAAGTACCTCGGCTTCGATGGGTCATACAGTTATCTTTTTTTAAATTCGGAGAAAATTGGCAGCTATCGAATGGTACTTATGTAATTTCAGTACAATTAAAACTGGAAATAATATTCCACATTTTGTGCGTTTAAAGAAAAGGTCACTTTTAAAATTGAATTTGCACATATTTGCAAGTGCAAAACAATTCGCGCTTATACTCTGTGTGGTATCATAACTCTTAAGAAAAAAATAAGCCTAGGCTGATTGCTGTAGGACTTTTGCATCCTGAGTAAATCAATTTCAGCAAAAACGTATTTTTTTCGAAAAAATTGATTTATGCAAAAAGTAATCAATACTTCTGCAAATTTCAAAAACGTACGTTTTCTGATCACCGAGTACTATGTTTTACTAAAAATTTCAATGTTATATAATTTTTTTAAAGTTAAGAACAATTGAAGAATCGGCTATTTTTAGTGGTTTTTGGCCATACCTCTTTTTCTAATTAATTTTTTTTTCTATACAAATACATTTTTACTTTTCAGATAGTATTATCGTCAAAAAATCGAGGTATTTTCGACAATTTGACGGGACTAAAACACTGTTCTTTTAATTTCTGGACTTATCAAAGAAGATATGATTAATACGTTTTTATTAAACAACTAGTATACTTCCTCAGATCAAGCTAGTTGATAAAAGCAACAACTGGATGAATCGTTGTCAGGTCGTCTAATAAAATAGCATTCAAGAAAAGTGAGGATTGGGCGTTTGGATAAGCGAATATTTTTAAAATAACTGTCCTCGGCCACGCTAATACTATTAGCAGAATGCGGTCTTCGTGTGGTTCCTGTTTATTATCTGCAGCAATCGTGTTAGCTTTAATATGTGTAGGTGAGTTTTTTAAAGTTACTAGGCTGATTACACAAAATCTGGATATAATTATTACTATTATTAGCATTGTTCAATATTTATCATGCTCAATTTTAGTTTCAGTTAAACTTCTATTAAACCATTAGACTTAGACTATGTAATAATAAACAAGTACTTCAGAGTTTTCGCTGAAATTGTTCCTACTTCAGATTCTGAACCTTATTGCCAAGTATGCAGAATAAACGTATTTGTTTGTGCCACCTGCCAGTAATATATTATATATGTTACAGTAAATGCAGGAAATTAGTAAATGTTAGCAATTCCTCGTGAAAGTTAACATTTACTAATATGTTAGTAAAAGCTGGCAAATAAAATCCATAATTGACATTCACTAGTAATTGTTAGCATTTACTAGTCCTACCCAGCAAATGCCTAACTATAAGCTGTGGGCGCGTTTGCGTACTGGGTATACACGCGATTTGTAAAAAAATTACATTTTATGCACATCGAAATGCCACGCGTCACTACTGTGCTGTAACAAGTAAGATTCCATTTACTTACTACAGAGATTAGTTTATTATTACACATTTTATGTATATTAGTTCTAAGAGTTCGTTTTTCTTTATAAGCAGTTTTTATACTTTTATGAGAAATATACTTTTATTTTGAGCCTAAATTATTACTTTTACTGCCACATACCGGTGAATGTTGCTTTTTCTAGTAATTGCTAGCATTAACTAATAAAAGTCAACAAGGATTACAACGAAAACAACAATCACTACTGCAACTAGTAACTGCTAGCTTCTGCGAGTAAATGTTAGCATTAACTGAACTTCCAGCTTTTACTGTAACGTATATAAAAATATAAGACACTAAAAAACCCATTCGACCAAGTATAATGCTTAAGAGTGGATTTTTCGGTTGACCAAAGATGTTTTTTGTAAATTCCAGCATGTCTCATTATGTTGCCTGTTTTGAATCCAAAATTGTTTAATTATGAGTTTGATCACTAAAGTAATGTTAAATCCCACAGTCGGTTTTAGGCTACTGGCAACAATTGCCATTTGTTTCAGTAGTCTTAAAATGAGCAGGTAAGAGAATTATCTTTCAAGAACACGCAAAAGTATGTAATTAGCAAAATGCACAGTAAAACAAGAAGATGACCGCATTAACGTCTAATTCATTAAATATTCAAAGTTATCTGCATTTTTTCTTTAATAAATTTCAACATAATTACTTCTAACATTTCAGATGTAGTAATAGTAATAAATATGCTTCTAATTCTGCGTTGCAAGGGGTCAGTGGGTGTGACTCAACACCAATTATTGCAGTTTTCAATTAGCAGAATAACATTACACCTGCAAAAATGGCAACAACTTTGTTTAATTATTAAGGTTGTTTACCTGACTTCATGCCAACTTTTACGCGGCTCTTTCTACATCAACTAAATTTAATCCCATGATATTTTTATATCAACAAATAGAAAAACAGAAATCTATCAAATGCACTATTTACTTTTTGCTAAATAATTGAGCCATAGTTACTAATGGTGAGGTAAATTAAAATAAATGTTTACCTACACCATTTTATTGACATGAAATATAACGAACTATAAAAATTGAGATTAAAGTAAATATCAGTTCATAGATTTCCTTGAATTGAACTACGTTAAAGAAGAATATGTTAAATGATTTAGGAAGATGTTTGTTAGTCTAAGGTTCAAAATATTGGAGATGTCGTTATCGCACTGTACTATAACATGCTCTTTGTTTCAAATTAACGAAAATGAAGCTAGTTTTCACGTTTTCCGCAAACGGTATAGGCGTATAGGCTAGAACAGAAAAGCACTTTGTTGTCAGAACTACTGTAAAATCGGACTTTTAAATCTGGAAACAGAACAACATTGCGCCAAAAATGCAACTACTAACTACCCGTACCTAAAATAGATTGAGTAAACCACACACGCAACAGAATAAACCAAAAATAACTTACACAGACCATGAACACGACACAACAATAACAGAGCAAAAGTAATGTCTAAACCTTCCTTTCCTTTGAATATCTATGATATTATTTTTGAAATTAAAGTATTAAGTGTGGCTTATTCATACATCCCCCATTATTTTTTTTTGGGAGCCTGGAAAGATTTTGCTTCGTTAGAAAACGGTTACAGCATTTTTAGCTCGTTCTTCTTCTTCTTCTTCTTCTTCCCTTCATAAATTGAAAATAGGTGCAAAGTTTTAAAATAGATATCAAGAGTACAAGTGAGCATTTGATTGATACTGAGGAGCGCCAGCATGGTGGAGTAGTTCGGGAAGTTGGCTGTGCTGCTGAAGCTAAAAGATTCAATCCTAACATATGGCAACTGGCGGACGGCCTACCCAATCGCTATAAATATTAGATACCGAAATCACAGTTGTGGAAGTAGGGAAAGTAAGGCAATCATCGAAGGTGTGATGCTAACCACAGCACCGCAAATGAAATATAGCACTCCGAATGGATAGAAGCCTTCTATTTTTTATAATCTGCAAAGGCGTATAAGATCAAAAAATAGTAATGGTGTGCTATGGTTTTTATGCAGATTTTTGAAGTTTCTATACTACATTGTTGGTGCTTGTTATACTGTTTAGCAACTTTATATGTCCTAGTGCCATAAAAGCCATTTTACGCCCGCTCTCGGTGGCCAATAAACAAGATTCTAATTCCAAAATTGCATAACCTATTTTTGCACTACTAGCACCTTCACTCCTAGAATTCATAGCCCTCGGTAAATGCCAGATTTTATTACTACTCACTAGAATTAAGGAGGCTGAATTTCAACTGTGTGATGGCTCCTGTGGGCCGGCTCGCGCGAAGTACATGCTCACAAAGTTCGATCTACCAATAGCGTTCTCCAGTTGCTGCATTATTCTACGTCATTAAGGAAGGGGCTTAACGACGGTAAATAATAACTTATTATTCACCGCTTGTCTATAATAATCAATTTCACGATCCCAAAATAGTGATGTTCTCTAAGACTAGTAGTACAAACAATATTTTACTTCATTTTGTATTTGAATTTGTAATCTTGTTTATTGGCCCTCGATAGCAGGTGTAAAATGGCTTTTATCGGCAAACGTCATAAAAGTGACAACTTATGTGTCTTTATTGACAAGGTAAACTTTATCTGATTAAGCAGATAAAATAGCAACTTCTCTGTACTTTATGTGCCAAATCACATAAAATCGTTGCTCTTTTTCTTTCTTTCTATATTTGTTCGCTATTTCCTCCGAAGATACTGGACCGATTAAATTGTATGAGGGCTTAAAATTTTTCTAATCTTTAGACTTAGGTCGTAGGTCGGTTATTTTCAAAAAGAGTACGAAAAAGTTTTAATTTCATTAAATCCTTTAAGCAGCGGAGCGGAGCATCTATCGCCGTGGGTTATGGTGTGACAGCTGCTGTGGCCTTGTGCTATTAGCTCGGGTGATTCAGTATGTTCATATATCATTATAGTAGTGCGTTATTTAAACAAGCGAGGTTGGCGCAGGGGTAGAGTGCTCGTCTGCCACGCGGGTGGCCCGGGTTCGATTCCCGGCTAATGCATCCTTTTTTAATTTATATTAATGAAATTTATCTGAATACGTTTGCGAATAAAATAGTATATGTTATTCGAAGTAAAAGTGACTTTATGTGGCTTAGCTGAATTATTTTCCTCACTAACGTTCGGCTAAATAAACTTCAGCTTCGCCAAATAAAGTATCACTTTTACTACTAATAACATAATCTACTATTATTGCCCTATAAACGTAAAACTTATTCCCCCCCATGTGTTTGTATCTACAACCAAACTTCCTACTTCAACCTAAAGCCACAGCATCACAATTGATAGAACACTATTGAAGTCTCATACGCCAGTCTCTAAAATTAATCAGCTCTCCTAGATGGTAAATCATTCAACAGCAATTCCAAGATGTCTTCCCCTTTACAGCAACTCGCATGGAATTCAACCAACTAACTCCATTCCAGAGACATTTACTTCAATGATGACTTTATGACAGCATACCCGTTCAAATCAGTTACAGACATCTCCGCCTTGACAGCAACTTGAACTATGGCTCCTCCCATCACTCAGGTTCAAACGAATTCCAATATTCTTGATTCTTCTTTAATTAATTAAGTGGCCTCGTTCTTCATATTAAAGTTTGTTTTTTATTTTAAAAATTCTTACATATTCCTTTATTTTTCACTGAATTTCGTCCTTTACACCCTTGTAAATCATTCCATTAATAAATTACTGATTATATAAGTTTTATTCTTTAATTTTATGGATACAAATAAATTAAATGTACATTTTAGAATTCAAAATCAATTGTTATTCTACTTCATTACAATTTTACTATAATAATATAAAATATACCAAAATCTTTAAAACTAACACACTGTATTATATTTAAATACAGTATATTTTTAATTTGACAACTTTATAAGTAACTTATTCAAATATTAACTCAGCTTGGAACTTTCATATTACTTCCAACTGTTTTATAGTTTATACTAATTATTTAACTTTTAATTAGGAATTATTCTCTGTTAACACCAAACAACCATTCCTATAACTTCAAAGATCATAATTTTAATTGATACTTTAGAACCTTATTTCTGATTTAAGTCTTAAATGTAATTTCTTAAAAAAATCTGCATAGTTAGTCTGCCACTGCCCTAAACGTTACTGAAAATGTCAAAGCTCTTGTTCTACAAAATCCAAAAAATGTCAGTGTCAGCTCAGACGGATGTCCCTATACAAGTACTGTTCATAACATTTTGAAGAGGCGACTGCACATGCATCCCTATAAAGTGCCTGTTGTACATAAAATTCGACCACGGGACCATGCTAGTCGAATGTATTATTGCAATTTCTTTAGCAATGAAGCATGGTTCCATTTAAGTGGATATGTAAATAAACAGAACTACAGAATATGGTCAGTCGATAATCCACATAACCATATTGAGTCTCCTTTACATTCTCTTAAAGTTGGAATGGTTAGCTGTGTCACGTCGTAAAATCATAGGACCAATATTTTTCCTTGACATAATAAACGGTGAACGTTATCGAGAACAGCTGTTAGTGCCCTTCTTGAATCAACTGCATCCAGATGAATTTATTGAAGGTTACTTCCAGCAGGACGGGGCCACCGTGCATACAAGGGAAAATGTACAACTTGGGCAGCAAATTCACTCGATCTTACTCCGTTAAATTCCTCCATCTTCGGACATCTTAAAAATTAGGTCTACAAAGAAACAATAATTTAGAGGAGCTGATGGGATGCATACTAAACAATGATAAAAATGGCAATTTCCTAGTCCTGGGTGACTTTAACACGCCAACTGCTAGTTGGACTAAAGACTTGAATTCTTCTAAATTGGTACCTCTTACTTTTGGTGACAGCAAGTCATCTCTCCTTACAAATATGATTTCTTTGTGCAATCTAGATCAATTTAAAAATATTAAGAATATAAATGGCCGCACACTAGATTTAGTGTTAGCAAATATATCCTCAGTTGAAGTGTCTGAAACTACCCCGTTGAGTAAACTACCCACCTCTACTTATAGATGTCAAATTAGTAGATATAAATAATAATATTAAAAGATCTAAAACTAACAAGATACTACATTTTAGAAAATGCGACTATGCTAAATTAAAATCAGATCTAAGTAGTTAACACTGCCTGGGAAAATGTTCTATGCAGCACATACAAGGCGGTTAACAGATTTTATGGATATCTCAATTCCTTAATCAAACTATATACTCCATTAAAAAGAGATGACTCCCTTGATTATCCTATTTGGTTTAGCTATAAAGAAATGTATTCAGGATAAACTGAAAATGCACAAACGTTATAAGAAGTATGGAAATCCTCGTGATTATGTTACCTTTTCCTTATTACGTAAAAGGAGCAAGGAATTTATTTCTAAATGTTACAAGGAATTTATAGACAACGTTGAGACCTCCCTTGATTCAAACACCAAACTTTTTTGGACGTATGTAAGAAAAAATGCTAGTAAAGGTATTCCGAGCACTATGATCTATGAGGGAAAAAGCTCGTCGGATGCGGTTGGTATATGTGAATTATTATTCAATTTTTTCGCTTCTGTTTTTGACAGTAACCCCAATGTTGTACATGAGTGTCACAGTGAAATGAGAAGCAGTTCGGTACTGTCATCGATTGTCATTAGCAGAAATGACATTCTGCAGAAGTTGCGGTATTTGGATCCTAACAAGGATCCGGGTCCCGATGGTCTTCCTGCTTATTTTGTGAGAATGTTGTTACGGTCTTGAACTGACTTTACGACACCGCACCGGCTCATACATAAACGAAACGGCCGGGGCGTGCAGTAATGGACGAAATCGGGACGAAAGTTCTCCTAGGCCGCTACCCAGCCGCAACAAGATAGGCCGGCTAGACTTTCAGTGGAGTTGGGCGGGTTCTTAACGAGATTATCTAAGGGTAGCGGCCAGAGGGTCGGTAAATAACGGTAAAATAAAGAGGGCGCCACCAAGCCTGTCTTAACCCGGATAACCGGGCCTGGGCGGTTAGACGGGGGCTAAGTATTCAAGACACTCCGTCGATAGGGGTACTCGTGAATTATAAACTCACACAACGATTTCGTGATGGCAAAAATACTTAGATCATGAAGTGGGGCTTTTTCAGCCACGGCAATGTCACCACCAAGCTTACCTGCACGCTCTGATCTCACTGGCTCCACCGTACATTTATCTCCTCAATGATGGGCGCACGCTGAAACAGAACATGCACAAAGCGACCAAGAATAAAGCGTCTCTTAATTAGATAAGCGTCTATTATTCGATTCTTACATTGGGGCGGCAAAGCGTGCCGCAAACATTGCGTTAATTTTTATAGATAAGCATCAGCTGATGGGCGCACTACTGTTACTAAACAACACCCACAACTGTACAAAATCAAAAGCAGTTTGACATATGAGTCCCACAAAGGGAACGTTTGTTCATAAAAATGCTCACATGATAATTTGGACAAACACAGCAAAGCCCAAGTGAGGGAAGTGATTAGATCAAAAATGAGCGAGCGACGCCACTTCGCGACAACAATTTAAGATGCGAAGGGTACGTTTTTAACGGTGCACAAGATTTCACATCAAGTTCGCGCACATGCAATTTTACCGCGACCAAACTGGCGTTGCCGCCTTACAGCACGTATGCCAAGAGTTCAGCAATTATTCACATGATTAAGCGCACAGCTCGCGCACGAGAAGTTAGTATGATTCAATGGTTACAAATACCTTAATTTTATTGCTGACGGCCCAAGAGATCGGCATGCGGTCCAGCTGCCGGGAAACAGGTTGCCTGTGGCAATTCATTCGCCGCTAAAACGGCCGACGTGTGAATGGTCTGGATGCGCCCAAAATGGCGACAAAGGCTGGCGCTTTAACAAACGCCGCTACGACGCCCAAACTAGCCCAATTGATGTCCTACCTCAACGGAATCCTCGCACAACGAGCTAAAGGGAACACTCCCTTACGTGACGACGTAGAACCGCGCATGGAATTCCATCACACCTACGCCTTGGCGTAATAAGATCGCCGCTAACGACACACACACACCTCCCTTGTTCAATCGCCTGAGTTGAACTGCCGACTCTCGCTTAAGGCGAAACAGTTTATCAAACACTTGCTGAAGCAGCACGAGACGGGAAAAGGCTGACGCCTCCCGCCAAGGGCGGGAGCGCCGCAGGAACACACTATCCGACCTCTTAGATCGACGGCTCTCGGCTGAATGCCCCCGCAAAGAGCGTTAGGACGCCCGCAGTGGCGTGAGCCAAAACGGCGTTACCACGTGACTCTCAACAGCCAATGGCAATGCGCTCAATAAAACAAATAAGTTCCGGTGACAAAGACAGCGCGAGGCCTCGCAGTCACACCAACAGCGTAAATTCTAGAAGGTTCGGATATCCTGCGAGTGTTAACATCCGACTGTCAAAGTACCAACAAAGGGGTGCCCCGGATGACGAGAAATACTGCGCTTGAGGCCAAATATGTGCAAAATCATTATTATGGAATTAGGCGATGAAGCCAAATAAGTAACTAAAAGGGTTTAACATACGGGCACGCTGCCCTAAAGCCTAGGTGGCTAATTAAAATACAAAATGACCTGACAATGTGCTCCGAAGAGCTGTTAAATCCTTTGCATATTTTATTCAACAGATCCTTAGCGAACGAAATTTTTCCTTCTTTTTGGAAGACTGCTCACGTTATTTCTATATTGAAAGGAGGGGATAGCTCTCGGTGTGAACATTACCGTCCTATTAGCATCCTATCTTGTATAGCTAAGGTATTTGAATCCTTGGTTTACTCCCATATTCACAGTCACATCAATCCTCTAATTTCACCTCGTCAGCATGGTTTTGTTAATGAGAAGTCTACTGTCACTAACTTACTAGAGTATAAAAATTTCTTGTGTAAGGCATTTGGAAAACATAAACAAGTTGACTCTATTTATACAGACTTTCGAAAAGCGTTTGATAAAGTTAATCATGTGCTATTATGTCACAAACTTGCTGCCTACGGCATACACGGGAGTCTGCATAGCTGGGTCCAGTCCTACATAAGTAATCGGAGCCAAGTGGTAGCTCTTTCTGGATATATATCCTCCTCTGTTGCTATACGTTCCGGCGTACCGCAGGGCTCACACCTGGGTCCGTTATTCTTTTTGATATTTATTAACGACCTAATTCCTTATCAAATGTGACTGCCTACTTTAAGCTGATGACCTAAAGATATTGAAGGTTATAAATAACGTACAAGACTGTCAGGATCTTCAAGATGATTTAGATATGATTTCCAACTGGTGTGTTTTGAATTCCATGTCTGTAAATGTCGCAAAATGTTTAGTGGTCACATTTACAAAGAAGATCAACACTATTGATTATAACTATTATATAAGTGGTAAAATTTTGTCACGCAAGACTGTTATCAGAGGCCTAGGTGTTATCTTTGATAATAAATTAACGTTTAAAGAGCATTATGACAACATTGCTAAGAATTGTCACAAACTAAGTGGGTTTATTTTGAGAATAACTAAGGGTTTCAAAAGTCCAATGAGTGCATTAAAATTGTATGCAAGCCTCGTCAGAAGCAAACTTGAGTATGCCTCTATCATTTGGTCGCCATATTACAGCGTTCATTCAAACAGGATTGAAAAGGTTCAGCGCTCTTTTTTGAGGTCCTTATGTTATCGATATGGTCTTAAACGACAATTATATTCGTATGAGGCCGGACTTATACATTTTAGATTGATACCTTATCAAGCAGACGACAAAGGTATGGATTTATTTATCTGAATATAATTTTAAATAATAGTGCCCATACCTCACTTTTGTCAGATATTTTACTTAATACCTTATCTCGTACGCGGAATCCTATGGTATTTGACATCCCGACACGTACGAATAACGTTACGTATAACAACCCTTTATCCAGAATGTTTAGATCCTTTAACGTGCTTTTTGCCAACTACAGAGATGTGGACCTGTTTAATAGTAATTTAGATACATATAAGCGCCAAATACATAACTCCCGTCTGTTAAACGAAAAATTAGGCTAGTAATGTACTTTCACTGTAAAGTTGATGTATATTTTTATAATATGTAAATTGTTTCCTTTTTTCTTTTATTAACAAGCTGTGTACACTGCGGTTTGGATTGATGACTGATTCACTTGCTTTTTTTTAAATTATGTATGCTCCTGTCATCAGTCTGTTATGTGTACCTAATTTAAATAAATAAATAAATAAATAAATGCATTAGAACTACATGCAATGATACAACACCTGCAATGTTGCACCACGTTTTTGATAACATGAAACGTAGGGTAGCATTGTGTATTCAACAAAATGGTGGACACCTTGAGCACTTGTTGTAGCCAAGCAATAACTGACCTTTTTCTACTTTTAGCCATACATTTATTTTCCTTCCGTTGCATTTAAATTTTATATGGGTTGTCTTACTTCTTACAATTTTCGTGCTGTTAAATAATGCTTTAAAATACGCACATAATGTGTCTCACTTGAAAAATAAACGAAAACCACTTAACTGAATTCGGTCAACAAAGGTTATTGAGGTTATGTTATTCTGCCTACTAGCTAACGGCATTGTACATTCTATTTTGCATGAGAAATTCAAAGCATACTAGATTTAATTCTTTTTAAGACACCCTGTATATAAAAGCCTATAACTAAAATATATGGCCGCTTTGGTGACCTAGTGGTAAAAGTGACAGACTCGTAACTACAGTTGGGTCAAAAGTTACGAACTTGCCTGTATAACGGGGCAGAATTTTATGCAGTCACCACCCTGAAGCTTAATATCGATTTTACCTGTGACAAATTCGTGAGTAAAGTAACGGTCTACGGAATTTACGAAAAAAACTCGACTTAGAAGATATTTACTTATTAATGTTAAAAGTTACACATATGTAGCACAATTTGAACAATTAAATATGTTGATTGCAGATTTATTACCCTTAAACTAACTTTTCATTGACAGGAAAATCCAAGCCACAAAGTTTTTGTTTATATGACTTCCTTGAATTTTGGTACTTGCGCACAATGTTTTCACATCATATTGATCACAATTGTTCTAACAGCACGTAATTATTATCTTAATTACGTATTTATGCCGGTATGGGAAAAAATTTTACGTACAAAAAAATCTCACTTTTCCTAAATAATTATTAACGTATTTCGACAGTTATTAGCATGTTTAACTGATTAACTAGTTAAACTGATGTAATATGTTCTAGGCACCTGCTACAGATGCTATTTCTGCATGGGGCTTGGTTCGGTGTCAGGTAAGAAGAACCTCAGGTCAGAACAAGAAACTCCTTTATCTTGTATCAACGTAGCAGAGCCGAACCATTTGCCACGGATAGCGTGTCAGGGAGACTGCGCCAAAGTTGTGGTCACATCCAAGGGCAGTAAGTATGGCCTTCAGTAGCTGTCGAAGGGTAGCAGTAGTCACTTCAAAATATTCTGTTAGCTAAACTGGTGCTAAGAGACTGCAAAGAAGACAATCAGTGTTTAAACAAGCACAGCAACTGCTACTACTGCAAGGGTGATTTGTGCAATTCGTCCAACAAAGCTATGCCACCAGCTGTTGTAATTAGTGCCATACATTTATTTGCAGCTAAATATTTTGTACTAGCTTTTTAACCCACCACATAGGTAGCCTTATTCTAATAAAATTAAATTAGTTTATACTTTTCAAATTTAATTGTAAGTAAAAAATTTACAGAGGAAAATGTGTTTCAGTAAACTGGTACGTGAGTACGTCGCGTTGTTTTTGTTCCATGCCGTTAGATAGCTCTGACGAAATAAAACACGCAGGCAGACACAACATCCTTTATATATGTATATAAGAAGAGCCCTGGTCATCAATGTTGTCTGTGTGGTGTAAGATTAAAAAATGTCTAATCAAATCAGCATGCATAGTTTGACAATTAACTGACGTTTACAGAGCTGACATACAAGATGATTTTCTGAGGTTAGGTATATGATTCTAGCTTTCTTTTAAAGTACGTTTTTTTTTCTATAATAACCGTCAAAGTGTTACAATGTTGGTAGCACAGCCTCCTGGATTAGTACGTGACTGACGTCTCTACGCGGCCCGCCACATTTGCATAATTTTTGTGATTCTGAGGCCAACCAAGGTTGGTAAAACTGAAAGCGTGTTTAGGAGGTTGCCTCATGATTCGAAAAAATTAAATCCGCGGGGCGGGGGGGAAAGTAACTCGTGACGTCATTAGAGACTACATATTATTTCTAACCTAACTTATTGAGATTGCGTTTACGTGTGTTATGCAGAGGAAATAATGCCGAAAGCTTGATGTAAGCAGTGAAAACAGCTTATAGCTTTCATAATAAGCTTTTTCGAGCAACAACGCGACAATGGAGGGCCCTTGATTGCTTTAGCTGTTGTACAAGAGGTTAGTTACATTGTGGAATAAATGTATAATTATTGTATTATTACATTATAGTGTTTTATTTATTATAGAGAGTTGCAAATGCCTTGCAAGTATGTATACCAACCGTTAGTTCGGTTTCACAGACGGTAAAATCAAATGAACATATCAAAAGCGCGAAGCAGAAAAAGCAGAGAACTCAGCCCGTAGTGGACATTGACGATTTCGATGAAGTAGCCATAAGAAATGTGGTTTATGAAATGTACCAAAACAGTAAGTGAATCATTTACTCGCTATTGCTGAACATTACAAGGATATTTTTTTGTTAGAACAAGATATTACTCGGACATCTGTATTGCGAATTTTAAAGGAGAGAGATATTTACAAGGGAGGAATATCTTCGTTAGAAAACGTCCTGAAAGATGTAGGATTCCGCTGGAAAAAGGATGATCCACGCAGAGGGCTTATGGAGGTGGATCACATTGCTTTCCGCAGAGTGGTGTCTTTAAGGAAGTACATTAAAAATCTGCAGCAGGAAAAGACCGTCACAATTTGTATACTTACACGAAACCTGGATTTTCGAAAATGGCACTGTTTGAGGAGCCATCAATTATTGTTAATGGATAACGCAAGTTATCATAGCACTATAAAACGCCCAATGCTAGTTTGAAAAAACAAGATACATATTATTGATTGGTTAGCAAGTCGGTCAGTGAATATTGAGGGGAATGTATTAAAAATGGAATTATTGCAGTTGGTTGTACAGTAAGTATATTAAGTGAATTTTGTGTGCTAAAGTACTAATTATTTTTTTTCAGACAAACCTCCAAAAACGTATGTCTCAGACCACCTTGCTGAACAGTATGGACATACTGTGGTCTGACTTCCTCCCTACCATTGTATTTTCAACCCCACTGAAGATGTTTGGGGAATCGCCAAAACTTATTATAATAAGCATATAGGTGAAGATGGGTACGGTGTAGAAAAAACCATAAATATGTGGCAAAAAGCGTTATGTAACAGCTGAAACATGGTCAAATTGTGTTGCACAGGCAGAGGGCATTATACAGAAGTGGGCGGACAGGGAAGTGGGTTTTGACGTAGAAGACATTACTCCAATAATAATACAAGTCAACGATGAAGAATCTGATGACACTTGTGATAGTGATTAATTATATTGTAGATAGTTTGCTGAGTTATAGTGTATAAATAAATGTACATTTTTAGTAAGTTTTGTTAATGTTCGTTTTAAGTTATCTTAATAAATTCATAAATGAAGTTATTTAAGTAATGAACAAACATTCGTCATTTTTATAACTGATAGCAACGTGTAATTTTACATTAAGCTAGTGAATCACCCAAGCTACGCTTCGGTGGGAAAGGGTGTTACACGTTACAATAAAAAACACATACAACCTTACCAATTATATATACAAAAATGTTGATAGATGAACATTGAGTATTTGTGATTTAAAATTATACGATTTAATTAATTTCATTTTACTTTAATTTTTCGTACTTTTTTTGAAATTAAAACCGGCCTTTGATGTAATTAGCAAAATTTTAAACTATCATACAATTTAATCGGTCCAGTATCTTCAAACGAAATAGCAAATAAAGATACATACAAAGAAAGAGACCACCGATTTTGTGGTGTAGATAACCCAAAAATTAAAGTATTTAAAGTAAAATGAAAGTACAATATTAAGTTATAATCTTTTTCATTTTATTTCCAGCGTGATATTTCTTGAATTTAGAATTTTTCTGCTCACTATATTTATAATTTAAAAACTTCATTCTAATAAATATCCGCTGTTTAACAAACATTTTCAGTATAATATCGACATCATAATATTTAATTTTGAGTTTATTAATAAGTTTTTTTGTAATTTTCTTTGGGTTACTTAAACCGGAAGACATATAATTTTTAAATTCCTCATCCAAATTTTTAATCAGGGCAAAAAACTCATTAGAAGGTTGAATTAATTCACCATAGGACAAATGTACTACCCATGGAGTTACTACCAAATTATCTACTTGTTTTTCTTGTAAACTATAAGTGTGATTGCCATGATGAGGGAGACTAGTTTGAAGTTTTTTGGCTATCCATACTGCTAAATATTGGAGACAGTCTTTTTCTAAATAATCGCTTAGACCGACGTCATGGGGTTTCTTGCCTTCCGTGTTTTCAAACGTATCTGATAAGCTTGAAGTTGATGAATCTTCAGCAGGAACCTCAGCGCCAGACTCTCTTATAACTTCACCAACAACATAAATATCAGAACAACGATTGGTATTTGAATTAATTTGTAGGTTGGTAGATTTTCCCAATATAATTAATCGCAGCCGTTGTAGAGCATGCGTGGGTGTAGGATGATCGTTTAAACCACCTTGTGTTCTCAATTGGCCAAATAGATTTTCTAGCGAATCTTGGTTTAATCTGTGCGTTAATATGTAAGCTACACCATATAGTTCATGTAAATCTTTATATAAATGTTTTACCGAATTGATAGATAACAAGATTCCTTTTTGAAATGTTTGAATGACCCTTTTTCTCTTGAAAATGACTGTGCTATCCAAATTATACATTTGATCTAAAATGGCATTTTGAGCATCAATATTTTTACCATATGCAGATTTAATAATTAGGTCGTGATCGGATGTATACGAGTTCATGATGTCATACCATGAGTTAACAAGCTCTATAAAATTAGAAACTTCAATTGCTGCATTATTATCGGGATAGTAATGTCTTAACGCTATTGCTGTTGTATGACTCAGTAATTCTGCTGCCATACGAACATTCTGTCTTTTAGGGCTTTCGACAGTTAAATTATTTATTGTTAGTTTAAAGCAGCTACTGATTTCTTGTTTGTTTGATGATATTAACTGATGTAATGTATCCTTATTAATAACACAATTCTTATGTACAAATTCTAAATCTAAATACCAATTCCTAATTAACTTGAGAAGATGTGGGGCATCCGCAAAGAAGTAAATATTTGAACCAGTCAATTGATGTGTAATAAATGTGTTTTCATATGTAACATTTAAATCAAGCCACAGTGAAATATTTGTTGATCTGCAATCACTTACACATTCAATAACTTTAAAACCTATGTGGTGCAGCGCATTTATAACATTATGTAGGATTTCTGGAGTCATCCTTTGATCAAATTCGGCAAAAACAGGAGTTTTCCATTTTCCAATTAAACCTTGAGCATTTACAATTTGCAGTTGTGAATGAGGTTCAATTACCCGGTCATTTTTGACATATTCGTACGATTCAGCAACCTTCATCTCATCATATTGAAGAACTACTAACTTGTCTATTTCTGACATAGTTATTTCTGCAATTTTTAGGAACTGGAAAACAGTTTTCAGTAAACCCTGCTGCATGTCCATTTTAGAAGCCCAACGTTGCAATGTTGAAATTCCTGTATTAATAAATAGTTATTTATGGTACAAGTGTGTTATAAGGGAAATAAGTCACGAGAAAAAACGGGTAAGCCACGAGCACTTTGTACGAGTGGCTTTGTTTTTAAAAGTGACTTATGACCGATAACACACGAGTTCCATACATAATTTTATCCAACACCTTCAGAATTTCGTTAAAACGCATCCTTCTTCTGATGACAGTTGTGACATTTTTATTTGACAAATTATTAAAAGTAGCTCAATTTATGGGAAGGCTTTGACGCGATCACCGTGGCACATAAAAGTTTTGTTTACGTTGAAACAATAATCGTGTTTGGTTTCACAAAAGTGTCAACACATGAAAACGACGCCGAATACCTAATGGAAGAAAAAGTGTTTGTTCCTGCTGAAATTCAAAATGATGCTAAACTAGCATTATCAAAAATAATACCCAAGAAATCGAAGGATATTTATGAAAAGAAATTCGGGCTATTCAAGTCCTGGAGAGAAGAGAAAGGAGTTAGTGGTATAACCGAAGAAATATTGTTGGCGTATTTTGTTGAAATTGGAAAGAAAAATGTAGGTTCGTCAATGTGGACAAAATACTCGATGTTGAAAGCAACGTTAAAATTTCATAAAAATGTCGACATATCGAAATATGGTAGGCTTATATCTTTCTTGAAAAGTGAGTCAAGAGCACATAAACCAAAGAAAGCCAAGATTTTGGAAAAGGAACATATTGAGCAGTTTCTAAGAAGTGCTCCGGACAGTGAATATCTGATGGAGAAGGTGAGATAGTGCCTATTTGATTTCCGTAAATCCTATTTAAATATATGTTTATAGGTTGCACTAATAATGGGTATTGCGGGGGCATGCCGTTGTAATGAGCTGACAAATTTGAGTGTTGAGCACATCGAAGACAAGGGATCATATCTCTATATTTCCATTCCTGATACAAAAACCAACAAACCTCGAAGTTTCACTGTCATAAACGAGGGATATCCTGTCAGTCCTATTGATCTCTATAGAAACTATGTTTCATTACGACCTGCCAAGGTACCACACCGTAGATTTTTTTTGAATTACAAACATCAAAAATGCACGATCCAACCAGTTGGAATAAACACATTGTCTAAGGTGCCATTCCGAATCGCATCTTACTTGAAACTACCACATGCAGAGGCTTACACTGGTCACAGTTTGAGACGGTCTTCTGCTACACTGTTGGTTAATGGTGGAGGCAACATAACAGCGCTTAAACGCCACGGTGGATGGAAATCGTCTACTGTGGCAGAGGGGTACATTGAAGAATCGTTGGGAGAAAAAATTAACACAGCAAGAAAAATTCAAGGAGGTTCTGAGTTCACCACCGCCACTGTTCCAAGTATTGTAGTGAATAGCGCAGAATCACGTAATGAAATTTCCAATAATAATGTAAATTGTCAAATGACTAGAAGTAACAACTATGCAATTGACATTAATATAAATATTAATATTAATAAGGGATGTTCTAAAATGTATTATATTGAGTATGTAATATTGCGTTATGGATGTAATATGTTCTGTAATGTGTTCTGAATAAAATGTTAATTTTCAATAGTTTTTTTTATCGAGAGTGACTTATGGTTTATAACACACTAGTGCCTTATGGTTTATAACTCACTAGTGACATATAGGCCACTTTAAATTCCTAAAATCACCATAGTTATGGGCTTAATAACTCACAGTGTTGGATAAAAAAACTATTAGGTAATTAGGTATGGTATTTTATCATTTTATTGATATGTTATAACATAATGGATCATCAATTAACCTGGTAATGGATAATTCAAGGATTTTCTTAGATATATGTAACTCACCTTGCTCAAATATCTCAAAGTAAAAGCTTGAGTAATATCCTGTGTTGTCCATTTTATATTTCTAGAACCTTTAATTTTTCGTAATTGAGAAGGCGTAAATATTTTTGGAAAGATACTAGCACATTTGCAACTCTTTGCGACATTAATTTTCTTTTTGCAGCTCATTCTTAATAAATTTATTTTTTCTTGCATATTTTGTATTTTCCTATCCTTTTTTGCTGCGTTGATAAATTAGTGAAACAACCAGACACTGCACAAGTCACAGGCGTTGTAAAGTTTATCAACAGTTATTTTACATTACGATATTAAATTTCGCGCGGTTCGTATGACGTCATGAGTTACTTTTTGCGGGGGAAAATAATCAAACAATGGGTTTAAATGGGAACTAGGCAACCTCCTAAACACGCTTTCAGTTTTACCAACCTTGAGGCCAACGTACTTTGGCGCTATCTGTTGGGTTTTTGATAAATTATCTGTAACGTAGGCGGAACTTTTTAGATTAAAATTAATCCAGGAGGCCGTGGACGTATGCAACCAAAGGCACAAGCGCAATACAGTGGCTATATAAGGACAGTGTGGTCAATTTTAAAAAAGGCAGCCATTAAGAGTCGTCTCTACAACAACCAGCCACGCCCTTAGGTATTGTTCTGTGCAAGGCCTGCTAAATTGTAAGACAAACGTCACCCTACTAAATTGTGACACAAACGTCATTTTATACGGACTGGACATATGTGAAGTTCGGAGATGCTTTGCAGATCGCTGTATACCCACGATCGCGAAAATTTGTGCAATACTTATGAGGTGATCAAAAATGTGCAGTGTAACATTAATTTTACAAGTATGTCAGTAATATTACTTAAACACAATTAAACGGCAAGAGACGATGTGAAACGTAAGGAATCGCTGCCAGCGATTAAAAATCCTCGTTAACGAGCTATCTAATATTGGAATATAAGTCAAGGTGTCCTTTTTTATCTTCTTTATTGTGTTTTTGTACATAGAAAACGAAAACTGACAACATTTTGCGTTTATCGACACAGAAATTACGTACAAAAACTAAACATTTTTTTTTTATATTCGTAATCAAACCGTTGTATTATTATTCTACCAGTTAATTTGGAGGAATAGAATATTCAGTGTTACGTAGCCCATAAATTCTCTTTAATTTGATGCAATAATCTTTGGCATTAAGACATTTATATAGTTTATTACAGCTTTTGATTTGGACTAATGCGCAATTTTCGCAAAAAGCATTTTACTTTAACTCGTTGGCATTTACTTATGCAAACGAAAATTCGGCATTCGCTTACACAGACCACTGTAGAATTTTATGAGGATTATTTCATTCCACTTCATATTGGGGCTACTTTCAATAATAAAGGACTTAGAACCAATTTTGTGTGACTATGTGTGATTTTGTAAAACGACTCTTAATGGCCGATTTTAAAACAACCAATCAGAAACAGGACCAAAATTGACCACACTGTCCTTATATAGTCACTGTAAAGCGCAACGTACTGTAGCGCCTCTACAAATCAGAAAAAACGCCTTGAACTAAAAATGCGGCGGGCCGCGTAGAGACGTCAGTTTCGCACTAATCCAGGAGGCCGTGGTTGGTAGATATGTGATTAAAACGCTAGTAAATTTTTATACCTCGTGTTGGTAGAACTTTTTCAAAATTATGGTTATGTGTCAATTTTGAATGTCAAAGTTTCTTAATTTGAACTATTGAGCAATTTATTTTTTAACGTGGAATCATCATCATCATCAATAAAATCGGATAAAAAGAGAAAACCAAGAAATATTTTAAATGCAAAAATGAAGCAAGCGATATTAAATTATGACATGTCTGTCAAAATGACAATAATTTTTTTAGTGGGAAAAAAAGAACTAAAAATCTATGTACCAACATTATTAAAACTAGGGACCCTGCAGGAATGCAACTTATCCCCTAGAAAGTTGACCTTGAAAATTATAGAAAAAAAATTTACTTCAGATTTTAATTGAAATTTAGCAAAAAAAATTTTCAATAATATTTATTAAACTATATTTTATTATAATTAACTAATAAAGTTTAGTTTTTACACCAAAATAACACCATCCATTTAGAATCTAAATCAACTTAAATATTATCAAGCACCTAATTAGAATCACATTAATAATACCTTGGAACAGGAATAGATATTGTTTAAGTAGATGAAAACTGCGAAAACAGTACATGAGTATTGGTTACTGGAACGTGCAGGGATGGAACCCAACAGAAAAGGAAGGTATTCAATGAGCTGTTAAGATGTATTGATATAACCACACTAAGCCATGGGGGCTGAAATCTGCTTGCTCATTGCAAATGTGGATTCGATGGTTAAGAAGAGCGATCTGTTGTCAATTTTGGCACTCGCCCAGATTAACTTTCTTTAACAGTCTGATAATGAGACCGTTCTTCCACTCTGTAGGTATGTATTCTTCTGGTGTTCGAAATAGTCTGTTTAAGTGGGTGCAGTAAATGTGCCGTGCTAGAAGGGTAGAAACCGAATAGCTCAGATGGTATGCGATCTGGTCCAGCTGCTTTTCGAAGTTTTAACTGATTAATTTCCTTCTTAGTTTCTCAGACACTGAGTTCATTTGTAGAAATCCTTAGGTGTTGGTGTGCAGCGTAGGTGGTCAAGTTGTTTAACTGTTGGTTGTGACGGTACGCTGAAAGTGCTCGTCTTTGAGAAATTTAAATCCAACGTCATGTAGATGTAGAACAATGTTTAAACGGCTTCTGCCTATACTATGATATGTTGCTCATGAAGCTCATAATTTAAATAATAATTGAAAGTAATATGTCTTACTTTCAGAAATAAATATAAAAATAGAGTTTATAAAATCAAATCATGGTACGCCATACCTTCTCTATGCATCTTATACATATATAGTTTCTCTGATGACCAGTTTAGAAAAATCTGGTAGGTCTGCAGTTTTCGATTTCTTGCGGTATCACTTTGTATAGGCTTGCCAGATTTCTGAAATGTTCAACCGGGACACCGAAATGCCCCCCAGCGTCGCAGGTATTCAGGGGTGCACACCCTTGGCGGGCGCAGGCGGCTAGCGCCGAGGTGGGCGAGTCCAACGTTATTGCACAAAAGGGGGTGTAGCGTGCAGCGAAATCTCTTCTGGCGCTAAAGCTACACCCCTTAGTGCCCAATATAGGACTCGCCCGGAAAGCGGGACGGCGAGATAAGACGATACGATGACAATATTAATTATTAGCAGACCATCACTCTTCCACAGTTTTTACTTTTCATACTATACAGTGAAATAAATGACAGTATTTATCCTAAATAATCCTTCACAGTTAATTATTTTTAGTCTTTTTGGTCATTTATAAGAACTATAATCAAATTTAATTTTTACCGGGACGTGAAGTAAACCGGCGGGGACACCGGGATTTTGTCTGAAAACTGGGACTGTCCCGGTCAAACCAGGACGTCTGGCAAGCCAAACTTTGTAGGTACCAAGACTAGATAAAACTAGTTGGTCACTTCTACGAGTCTTCACCCTAATTCCTAAAGTATCCCCCACGATAGACAAACAATTGTACAAAATAATAAATTAACTTGTCATACCTTCTGCACACAAGATAAAGGAAGTAAATGTCCACCGTTTTTCCTTCTCGAAATAGTTCAATAAATTCAGCAACAATTGCCGAAACTGTGCGAAATGTCTTGTCTTGCATGACATATTAATGCATAAAATTACACTTTTTCTTAACCCTAGAAAGAACTGCTGCTTATTATTAGTGAACCACTCCAAAACCACAGTCTATAAACTATAGATATTGCACTAAGCTGGTTTGGTTTATGACTGCTCCATTTATTTTAAGTTGGTTCTCATGATCAATTGTATTGCTGCTTATTATCATATATGTGTTTTTTTTTTATTTAACGACAGTTTATTAAGTCTCAACCATTCACTAAGGGTATTTAAATCCTCTTGCATTTCATCCATTATTTCTGGTACTGTTGTGCCTTGATAGAAAATATTTGTATCATCAGCATATAATTTAACTTTTCCTCTAAATTGACATTGGCTGATATCATTTATATACACTAGAAACAATAGAGGTCCCAAAACTGACCCCTGCGGCACACCGTACGTTACTCTTAGCATGTTCCCTTTCACTTTGTTTACTGCAACATACTGTGTTCTATTACTTAGGTAACTCTTAATCCACTTTAATATTGCTCCATCAATCCCTGCTGCTTCCAATTTCTTTAAGAGGAGGTCTATTTTTACGGTGTCAAAGGCTTTTTGAAGATCTACAAAAATTCCTCCTGATAATACACCTTTATCTATTGATTCTTGCAGCTCAGTAATTAAATCTGCCACCGCAATTTCCGTGTTACTATTTTTTCGAAAGCCGTATTGTTCTCTGCCAAAGAATTTATTTCTTCCAAGTATTCCCTTATCCTTTGATTTACGACAGATTCAATGATTTTTGACATTACTGGTATAATTGAAATGGGTCGATAGTTACTTGGATCATTTGGTGATCCCGATTTATGGATTGGTATGACTTTAGTTATTTTTAATTTTTGTGGTACTTCCCCAGATTTAAGTGATGTGTTTATTATCAGTGTTATTGCTTCAAGTAAATCATATTTGAGATTTTTATATATATATAATTTGACAGATCATCATTGTCCTTAGATTTTTTGTTTTTCATTTTGTTTATTATTTTTAGTACTTCTTCTGAGGTTGTTTGTATTGCTACAAGTTTACGGTAGTTTTGGGATGCTGATAATTTTGTTGTTGTTATTTGGTCGTTGTCTTTCGTTTATATTTGTTCGGATAAAGCCTTTCCAACTTCAGTGAAGTATTCGTTGAAAATGTTGGCTACTTGTTTTCCATTTTCAATTTCCACAGTTCCATTTGTTAATTTGATGTGCTTATTTTCTACTTTTTGCTTTTTGTTTATTATCTCATTTATAGTCTTCCATGTTTGCTTCATGTCCGTTATGTCTCGTTCTAGTTTAGAATTAAAATATTCTTTCTGTGGACTACGTCTCACGGTCGTTATTTTGTTTTTTCTACTTTTATATTCTTCCTGTGCATTTCCATTGTCTTTACTTTTTCTAACTTGTTGATAAACCTTGTTTTTTGTAATAATTAGTTTTTTAAGTGTGCATTCATCCAGGGTACATCGTTTTCTTTTTTACTGTGATTCTTTATAAACCTTTTTTTAGTACCCTTTTCTATTGCCTGTCCTAATTGTGTTATAAATTCATCGTACATCTTATTTACATCTGTAAGGTTCTTTATGATTATAGGATTATTCTTTAGATGTTGAGTTACCTTATTTAGACATACAGTACTTATTTTTTGCATTTCATTTTGCTCACTTCTATCGCTATGTTTCTCATTTTTTATGTTAGTTAAAAGCATGTTGTGATCACTGAAACCATTGTTGATGTTGTATATTGTTATTTTTTTTCTATTGCTTAAGTTAGTTATGACATGGTCGATGGTGCTACTCTTTTTTTCAGTTATTCTCGTAGGTAGTTTGTTTAAGATTCTAAAAGCATATGTTTCAATAGTGCTTATGTAGTGATTTAATTGCACTTCCCTTTCTTCTTTTCTTTGGTCTCCTATATCCATATTTATATCTCCTATTATTATTGCACTTCCCTGTGTGTTATGCAATATTTCTTCAATTTTATCTACAAAATTGTCCAGATCGACTTTAATGTGACTGGGGCTTCTATAAACTCCCCCTACTACTAACTTACTCATTATTTGTACATTTGTTACTTCTAGTATTAGTAGATTATTGAACTCAGTTTCATAATTCTGGATAATGCTATATTCTAAATATTTTTTTAGAAAAATTGAGACACCCCCTGCACTTTTTTCTCCTAGCCGACAACTGTGTTCGCTATTATAACCTACAATATTGTAATATTTACATTCGTCTCTGTTAAACCATATTTCGCTGACAATGATTATGTCTATACTAATTTTACTAAGACTAATAATTAATTCTCTAAGACTATCAAATTTATCGTTCCGTAGGCTACGTGCATTTAAGTATAGTATATTCTTACCACTAACATTATTTCCTATTGCGCTAATTATGTCCTTCACTTCTTGTTCCTCGCAGTTATAGAGTATTTGTGGAATGTCTTGTGCGTTCATAAATCTTCTGGCCGGGTGACTTCAATTTTCTCCGATTCGTCACTTTGTTTAACATAGACTCTCCCGCCTTTACACCACGCGTGCTTATAGGCTCCTTCCTTCTTCCGATCTCTAGCTAATGTGTACAAGTAGGCGTTGTGTTTTGTTAATCTTTCATTAATATACACTTCCTTCCTCCCGTACTGCCCTTCGAAATACAACTGACCATACTTTTTCTTGCACTGTAATACATATTCTTTCATAATGTTTCTAGTAAAGGAAACTACTAATTTGTTGCTGTAGGCGGTTTCACCCCGATGAAAGGATTTTACACGATAACATTTGTTTATGTCATGTTGCTGCAGTTGATTTGTTTACACATTTTCAGCACCGTTTCTACTACATTCTCCTGGGGTGGTTCTGGTATTCCTTGTATTTCGAGATCATTTTCAAGCATTCTTTGATCTAAGACGCTTAGCACTTCAATTTGCTTCTTCATAGCATTCATATCTTCTTGCATTTGTTTGTTGATTTGGACTTGTTCTTCATATTTCCTGAAAAGGTTATCATACTTTTCGTCCATTTGGTTGAGTTTGCTCATGAGATCATTCAAGGTTGGTTCCTTTTTATCTTTGTTAGGCTGCGAGTTGTCTTTCCTAACCTCACTTTGAACACATGGATCACATTTCCATCTAAAACCATTAGGTTTTTTGCTTTCTCCATCAATTCTTTTAAATTCATCCTTAGAGACACCTGTACACTTATGATGGTGCCACTTAGCACATTTAACACATTGTATAGCAAAGGAATTTTTTGTGGATGCTTGACACACACCGCACTCGTACGCCATATTCTTAGATCACTGTGACTGATTTTGTATCAGAGCACCGTAGGTGATTTTGCCTCCGCTCCCTGTAGTTGACTTTATCTCAAAGCACCGTAGTTGACTTTGCCTCGGCTCACCGTAGTTGTATTTTACGCTATTTGGGTTGACTTCCTCTCAGAGCACCGTAGTTTGTTTACCTTTATGTTTAAGGTTTTCTTCGTTCTTTTGGTAATAAGTCTGTAATTCCCTTACTTGAATCAGTTACTTTTACTTCTTTTATCACTTTTGCGAATATGTTATGCTTTTAATCTTAAGTTTAACTGCCTTTTCAGGACGCGCACTTTCCCGACCACACCTCGGCCGCCGATTAGTGGGTCATAAATAATTGAAGGTGGTTGCGGAGTAGTTACGAATAATATAAAATATTGTGTATATATATTGCAATGGTTTTGTATTTCATCTATTATTGGATGTTCACCACATGTAAAAAGATATAGGAGCTATTAAGAGTCGGGACAGCTTTCCTTTTTATAATAAATTGTTAGTTCAGAAAATACTACAATTGCACAAACGTTATGTTATTTTGTTTAATAGTTTAATTCAGATAACTAACAATGGAAACCTTAATTCAGAGTGGACCCAATATTGATTAATAAACCTTTCTTAAGTAACCACTTCTATTTAACTAATCTCATGGGTCTCAGTAGTTGATCTGCCCACTGACAATTTAATTTAAAGATGCTTGTGAGGTTAATTTTAATTTCTAACACCACTCATCGTCGCCCATTTAGTTCTAAGCCTTTTTCGGCAAAGCCGTCTCTGGTTAATTCATTTTCACGAAATCAGGTACGCAATATTAGCTTATCACAAAGAGACGCTTGCTCAGGCAGCCAATGCCTGCATGTTTATTGGAATTGGAATTTTTTCTCTGCCGTTACGCTCCGCGAGCGAGCGGGAAGATTGCATTTATTGCAATTAACATCTGCATAGTTTTGTGAGAAATTATCTTTTTTGCCATTTCAACCAGCGAGAAAAGACTAACGAATTTAAGGTTACCAAGCTGTAGTGAAAAAAAGCTTGGTTATTTATCAAAATTCAGCCGGGGGTGTTTCATTGTGTTGTGATAAAGATGGGATAAAGATTACCACAGTTGGTAACGCGTTTGTGACTCGTAACTGGCATTTGCTAACATTATACATTATAACATTATCGGCCGTGGAGCATGCGATTTAATTCGGATTTAGTCAGTTGGGCTGGGCTTAAATAAATAGTTGGGGTTACCGTGCTTTACCAACCTTTCTAAATGAGATTAGATGGCCGAACTCATGAAGATGGGAGGTAAAAGATCACACTTCATATTACTCAGGCGATAATAGTACAAAAACCAAAATCGAATAGATGTTTTTCATGCTGCACTTAGCGTCATATCACACTCAAACCAGTCACTATGATTTAAATGCAAACAAAACAGTAAACATTAATAAAATACAGGTAGATATATCCCACACATGCGATTACGAGGATGGCACAATAGAAAAGTTCCATAAAGACCTAGAAAATGTACTTCAGCATACCAAGAAAAAAGGATTGACAGTAGTTATAGGAGCTCTGGATGTCAAGATTGATCAAGTAAAATAGGACAACATCGTGGGTGAGCAATGTGAGCATGGACCTGAAAAGATAGAGGAGACAAGCTTGTACAATTCTGTATGGAAAATCAGTTTGTGATTACCAATACATTCTTGAAGCTTTTAAAGTGCCGTCTATACACCTGGAAATCACCTGCCGATGGGACGAATTCGGGTTTAAAAAACGTCAATAAAACGAATTATATGACCAACAGCAAACAAGATGTAGTCCAGGACAATGACATTAGCATTGGTGAAGAAAGATTCGATAGAGTTGAAAGATCCACATATTTGGGATGTACTTGTACTTCCATGGACAAGGAAACGCCTCACCGTCCAGAGTACCTGATCACGATCAGCCCTCAGCTTTGGACAGAACTGACTCAGAAACATTCTGCAGTGTTGAGGATAAGTTGAGAAAAAGAGGTAGCCAAGAAAGATCCGACTGTAGCTATCCTCAAAGACTTTTCCAACTGGATTGAAGCAGAGGGTTGAGCTGCTTCGTTGTGACAAAACCCAACTTTCCCACTGATGATGGAAAGAAAAAGTCAGAAGTCAAATGAAATGACAAGGGTACAAGAACGCAGGCCTTGCTTGTGGCTACAACCTCAACCCCCGATCCAGTTTCAACAGAGCCAAAGGAAGCCAAGTGGGCTTGTTGTGATGGAAAGTCCCATTCCAGAAGTCTGTCGCAAGTTTCAGTCCAAGTTACCTTAGTAGACTACAGGTGGTTATTGGTACGAACCAAGAAATTGTGCTTTGGATGGTTAAAAGTATTGCATTATGGTGTTGATGGCTGCAAGTGAAACCACAATCCTCTTCTGGAATTGAAATAATTATCACAGCAGAGCGCTCCTGAGTCTTCGATTGAAAATTCAGCTGAGACAGTGACAATGACTGAAGGATGGATTTAATCTATCAGATTCCGACAGTCAACTCAGATTATCCTCAAGGTACTTTTTTGTTGTGTTGAGAAGACCCAAAGGTGAAGTCTGAGCATTCACCATGCTCGACTAAAACTCAACTGCACCATTGATGGATGGTGGTCTAGCAGCATACCTTGGACTTTCTGGTCCTATTCGTCCTTTAAGAATCAAGTGAAATGACGCCTCAACAAAGGTGGACTATGAGTCACGCAACGTAAAAGTAAAGGTTCGGGGTGCTGGAACGACAGACCCTTTTATTATTTCAAATGTAAGGACAGTCTCAAATTTTGATTCACCTCCTCGTATATTGAACATTCGCAGCTTAAGTGACGAGGATCATTTGCAAGTTAGGGTCTGAAAGCCATAAAGAGAGCAAAGCCCCAGCTCGTGATAGAACAAACCCAATGTAACCTCATTGAATGGAGGGAATTTCCAGAGAATCTAAAAGGTAGTCCATTGTCGTCACTTACCAAGCTGGGGTGGCTTATTTATGGGAGATATACAGTTTCCCGTGGAAAGGAATGCCAAAAATCTGCAATGTCTAAACTAACAAGTAGCTTGATGAAGATCTGCATCAGCTTGCGCTTGATTCTTTTAAAACTTAGTAATTTGGATTCAAAGTAACAGGTGATAAGTTAAGATCCAGGGAAGATCTGAAAGCAAAAGTCATCATGTAGAAAATTTGCCACGAAAAATGAGGATCGATTTGAAACAGAACTGCTATGGAGAGACGAGGGTGCTGTCTTATTTGACAGCATGTCAAATGCTCTTTGACATCAAAAAGGGGTTTGTGTGTAAGGTCACGGATGAGCAACTGTAAGCGGTGAGTCGCAAAAAGTAACCTTCGTCACTTCTCCGTTACGAACTCAAACCAAGCCGAAAAGCTCAGACGGGTTTATGATGTGGCAACCAAGTTCCATGACATGCTGTGTCAGGCACTAGACTACCTCAATTCTCTTCCTGGCATCCTTTGGAAGTTCAAACGGAAGATGGTCGCTATGTGTGATGACAGCACCGACATGTTTCACCGTGTTTCTATTTGAGAGGAAGAGCTTCCCGCCCAAAGATTTTTATGGACAGAAAAAGACCAAACAAAGAACCAAATGTGAAGGTCATGCAAGTCATGATTTTTGGTGTCACTTCTTTTCCCCATTCAGCTCAATTTATGAAGGACATCAATGCTTTGGAAATTCTTACCCAAAAGCAGTGGCGGCAATTATAAACCACCACTACATAGATAACTGGCTTGATTCTGATGATATACTGCTAATGCAGCTATCAAGATGACTGAAGAGGTGAGGACATTCAACAAAGAGGAGGATTAATTACTTTCCAATTTGTTTCATACTTCCAAGATGTCGTGTATTCAATTCTTGAAGAGCTTAGAGCCCATTCGAAAATAGAACTGAATTTAGCATAGGCTGAAAACTTTGAAAGAGTTTTCGGGTCGAGTTGGAACCCTAAATCCGACGAATTCTCCTTCGGACTTAAGGGAAAGCGAATATCTTGGTTCAGGACATTTGGCGGACTAGATAGGATAAGATGATGAGCTTAAAAAAGACAAGTGGCTTACGTGAAACAACTGGATTCAAAGCTTGAAGGTCATCAATCATGTAAAAGTTCCAAGAGACTACTCCCTGTGAATTTCAATAGCTGACACAATTCAACTTCCGTCCTCTGTGATGTGAGTCAGCAAGAATTTTTTAAGTTGCCTACCCGCGAGTCATGACATGACGATAAGTAGATATAACGTTTATCACCGTCAAATCAAGAGTAGCTCCAACAAAAACCTTATCCATTCCTCGATTTACAACTTCAAGCTGAAGGTATTGTGTCAAGGCTTGCTCGAAGTCTTCGTGATAAGTAGTAGTTACAGATTTCAGAGACCATTTCTTGGCCCGACTCAATGTCAGTTATGCATTAAGAAATGATGCTCGATGTTTCAAGTCATTTGTCTCCCATCGTCTTGGAGAAATTCAAAAGCTCACTGATGGTGACAAGTAGAGATGGCTACCAACAGAACTCAGCGTAGCAGACGAGGTCACGCGAAGCTCAAAAGATCACGATTTGAGCTCCAGAAGCAGATGGTTCGTTCCAGAGTTCTTGAAGGATGATCGTTCATTTTGTCCAAAAGAACCTGAAATGACAACTGAACAAGAGACGGAGTTAGTCGAGTTCATGAATGAAGTCATATGTTTAGCCAGATGGTGGTGGCTTATTGGATCCAAATGAATTCTCTTCATGGAACCGATTTATTCCTGTAATAGTCCGAGTCCTTCCTGAGGTAAGAAGAAGGTATAATTATAAATCGGGGCCCTCGCAACACTTTAATTAGAACAAGCAGAGTTACTCTGTCTTAAGAAAGTTCAAAGCGACAGCTTTCTAGGGGGTAGTCAATTCCAAACGGCAGCAGGTTATGTTAACTTTCTTCTGTTCTTGATTATGATTGCTTACTTAGACTAAATGGTAGAATTCAACTATCACCAGAGTTGTAAAATTCTACTAAAAAGCCAATCATCTTGGACCCGAAGCACCCTGTGATCCTGCTCCTCATTCAAGAATAGATACCAGAACTGAACATTATGGGTGTGAGTTAGTAGGTACTAAATGTACTTTGGCGGAAGTTCTGGATTTTGGATGTTCGAAGTGCAGTTAGACGTTCATGGTCAAATTGGCAATTTTGTAAAAATTCAAGGATCATACCGGGAGATTCCTGAGTTGACTTCTCTTCCAGATTTCATATTCACATTTATGAAAGTTGGACGTTGGGCCCAATGACGTGGCCATTGGACAACGTACAGAGAAGAAATACGGAGATCTCTTTACTTGCCTTAGTACAAAGGCAATACAATTGGAATTAGATGGGTTACTGATTAGATTCAGCTCTTTTTACTTTGAGAATGATTGCAAGACAAGGTCCTCCAGCTGACATCTACTCAAACAATGACACTAACTTCAGAGAAACTTTGAGTTAAAGGAGGTGCTTCTGGCTTTGAATCAAGACCTTCTGACTTCTGACTTTAGCATCCAAGGATATAACTTGGCATTTTATCCCACCAGGATCATCACATATGGAGAACAGTTGGGAACTATTGCTGCAGTCAGTCAAGACTGAACTGTTTATAATTTTGAGATCTCATTCACTCAGGGAGAAAGTTCTTCTTCTTCTTCTTCTACTACTACTCTCCTGGTTTAGGCGTGTTCGTCTGTTCTGGTTTTTACCATCTCTTTCTAGATCTGCCTTTGTCTCTTTTTCCCTTTGGTCGATAATTCAAAAATATATAAGGGAACCGACCTGGATCCTTTCTTTCAAAGTGGTTCTTCCAGCTGCGTTTGTTTTCGTGAATCATTTATACTGTATATATGTAGATCTTGTCTAATATCTTCATTCCTGAGCCTGTCTAATCTAGTTTATCCCTTGACACTCCTTAGGAATCTCATTTCAGCTGTTTGAATGTTTTGTAGATCTTGTTTTTTAACAACCAACTTTCAGATTCATACAACAGTATCTGAGCAGCCATGACTATAAAATTTAAGTTTTCTTTTTGTTCTTGTTTGTCGTTTCAATGTTCTCTGAATGGTACTGCATATATGCTGACATTTTTGTAACTTATTTTATTTCATACTGTCCGGAAAATACGACTTTACGTCATTAATTTGAGTCCGGAAAGTGGAACATTACATCACAAGGCCGGAAAGTGGGAACATTACATCACAATGCCGAAAAGTGGACCATTGCATCACAAGGCCGGAAAGTGGAACATTACATCACAAGGCTGGAAAGTGGGAACATTACATCACAAGGCCGGAAAGTGGAACATTACATCACAAGGCCGGAAAGTGTTGCTAGGCAACTGCTGAATAATAAGTTGGTGACACTGTAAGTCTATGTCAAATTCGAGGTTATCCGGTTACGTTTTCCGTCAGTTTTGACACAGACTGACGCAAAACCTAACCTGCTAACATCGAATTTGGCAGACTTAAGGTGCCACCAACATATTCATACGTTTGAATTTTCACAGCCGCTCCTTATGGACTTTTTCAATGAACATGTATAAAACAGTATGAAATAAAATATTGTACGATACGCGGCCGTAAAATATTATTAAATTACTCGTTTACAAATTCCAGACTCGGCTCGTTCCTCGCGTCGTCCGTAAACATCTAAACTCGTAGGTACTTTAATAAGTCATTTTCCGGCCTTGTAACGTAAATTACTATCCTATGTCCCTATCACTTTCATAGCTGATATCATAAAGTATAGTTTTCGATCTGGTTCCAACCATCCATCCTATTTTGGAAACCAACATCGTAACCTATCCAACACCATTCGCCAACCCGTCTGGCCAACGGGGAAGGCCAATCACCCTCTAAGTATAGAAATGTCAATCTTAAGAATAAATCCCCAGGAGAGCATGAGTCGTATCCCAAAATCCCACCCTGTTATAACAGGCTGCCTCGCGGAATCTAAGGGAGGCAAGTTATTATCATAGGATATTTTAATGCGAAACTAGGTAAGAAGCAAGAAAATATGGAAAACAAAATAGGTGACCATGGCTATGAAACTCGAAATGAAAGAGGAGACACACTGATGAACTTTCTTGAAAAACAATCTCTTTGCTATGAACACATTCTTTAAACAACCAGAACAAAGACATGGATAAGCCCAGATGGGGTAACGAAAAACCAAATTGACTATGTCCTAACACAACAAAGGTAAATGGTAACAAACATAGATGTCATTAACAAAATCACAGTGGGAAACGATCACAGAATGGTGAGAGCAAGCTTTCGTTTAAACGTGAAACTAAGAAGTTCGAAAACAAAAAACAAAACATAGACATTCAAAAATTAAGAGAAAGACAAGCAGAATATCAAGAGGAAATAGAAAAACAACTTAAAGAGATAGAACCAGACATAAAAAATGACATCAATCGAATGAATAAAGAACTAACAAATATATTACAAACAGTATCAATGCAAATAGCAACGAGAGATAAGAAAAACAGGACCATATTGAATGAAAACACAAAAGAGTTAATGGAGAGGAAAACAAATCTAGTAAGCTTGCAAAATAAAAAGGAAGAACTAATCAACCTAACCAAAAAAATCAGAACAGCAATCAGACAAAACAAAAGAAATCGACAGTACTCAGAAGAAAACATGCACAAGAGCAAATAATAGGTCTAAGAGATAAAAATAACCAAGTGACACAAGATAGGGATGAAATACTACGAATCACAGAAGACTTTTATAAAAATCTATACTGCTCACAAATAGAACCACCGGCAAACACAAAACAGGAACTGAAAAGAACAATAATGAACATAAACTCGGAAGAAATGCCAGGCATAAACGAAAATAAAGTAGAAACAGCCATAAACGAAATGAAACTAAATAAAGCACCAGGTAAAGACGAAATCCTTGAGGAAATGATGAAACATGGAGGAAAACAATTAATAAAAGAAATAGCTCAGCTTCTGAACCAACGTTTACACAAAGGTGAGATCCCGGTCGACTGGCATGAAGCACTGACAATAATGCTTTATAAAAAATGCCATAAAACCTAATTAAAGAACTATAGACCAATTACCTTACAATCCCAAATATATCAACTAGTAGGTACTTACAAAAATTATAACAAAAAGAATAGCACGAAAAATAGGTGAATATCATTCAAATGAACAAGGATTTAGAGCAGGTTTCGGAACATGCGACCATCTACACTCTATCCGCATCCTTATAGAAAAAACAACAGAATATAATATAATATACCACTTTATTTAGGATTTATTCACTACGAAAAAGCTTTTGACTGTGTAGAATTCTGGGCAATAAAGAGAGCACTTCAAAATTGCCGAGTTGATACATGCTATATCAAACTTATTGAAAGCTGCTATGAGCAAGCAACAAGTATATTCTGAATGCAAGAAAACACTAAAACAGTACCAATTAACAACGGAGTCAGATAAGGAGACACGCTATCCCCCAAAATGTTCACAAACGCTCTTCAAGATGTATTCAGACACCTGAACTGGTATCAGAAGAGAATAAATATAAACGATGAAAGCTTAAACCATTTGAGATATGCAGACGATATGTATAGCCATCATATCAGATAATATCGAAGATCTCAGTGACATGATACACACTTTAAATGAAGAATCACAAAAAGTGGGCCTAAGAATAATAATAATAATGGTGAGGCACTAACACCCCATAAAGGAGCTTGGCCTGCAAGGCGGAGGCCAGAGCTTCCGTATCCTCGCTCTCACACCCAGCTGTCGCATGTCAAATTCATGACACGTGGTGATGTGGTGAGCATCACGCATTAGACAACCGCATTATTACCCCTTGTTCTTTTGAATGCAGGTTCCCAATTATTTAAAGCGACTGGGTAGGCCACCCGCCAGGCATTGATTCTGGGATTTGAACTTCAGACAATGCTCTAACCACTGAGCTACACTGGCGATCGGCCTAAGAATAAATTTAGAAAAAGCTATAATAATGACAAACACAGAAAATATGGAAGATATAGTAATAAATAACCAAAAACTAGAATGGGTAAATGAATACATACACACAACTAACCAAAGTTGACAAAAATTATCAAACTGTGGAAGTGGATAAAAGAAAACGTTTACGATGGGAATCATTCAGAACATGAAGTGATATCCTGAGAAACAAAAACATGCCACGGTACTTGACGACAAAAGTATTTGATTCTTGTATACTCCTAGTATTAACGTACGGTACACAAATGTGGGTTTTCACAAAAAGAAATATTGACAAACTAGCAAAAACACAATGGGCCATGGAGAGAGCTATGATAGCAGTAACATTACGACAACAAAAACCAAACGAACACATAAAAAACATCACCAAAGTGAAAGATATCACACATAGGATAAACCATCAGAAATGGAAATGGGTGGGCCATAATGAGAGATACACAGACGGAAGATGAAATAATGTTATTCACAAATGAAGACCATGGACAAGAACAAGAAAGCGGGGAAGACCGCAGATGAGATGGGGAGACGATCTTAAGCGAATAGCAGGATTTAACTGACTAGCAAGAAACAGAGAAACATGGGAGAGATTTAGAGGAGGCTTACGTCCAATATTGAACAAATGGGCCATAGAGAGAGAGAGAGAGAGAGAGATGGTTTTCGATTACAATTATTGTTCTGATGGGGTATTTTCCGTGAAATGCCATTGTCTTCGCTTTATTAGTCGAGATATTAAAGTTATATCACTTGATTTTGTTGTTAAACTCGAATACTGATCTTTGTAAGTTGTTCTCTCTCTTGTATTATTGTTTGTTTGTTAAAGGACAAGGTCTAGGTATGCAGAGTACCAGGTACCTTAGACACCCACTGCTTTGGTCATATGGTCAAAGTCCTACTTTGAATTTTGCCGAGACTAAGGAGTTCCAACCCTAGCAAGGGATCTTTTACATGCTACACATCGTAGCAACATTGGACCCACGGCTCTACATTACTTCCGAATGATGGTGACCGTATTGATCGAAAAAGCAAAATGATATGTACTAGATGCAACAATATTTGTAATGAACATATTAGAATTTGTACTACTTGTTACTCTAGAATCAATAAAAATTTTCTTCTACACAATAATGTTTAATCGGAAACTTGTAAAACACATGCATCCCCAGATATAGTTTTGTTTCAATAAATTCGTTTCCATCACAGTCTAATATGCATTTCAATGCTGGGTCCATGGGGCCCGGATTATGTAAAAATAGGTATTGTACCGCTTATGCGTCCTAAGGGTTAAAGTATTTTGTATTAATCTCTTTCTTTGAAATCTGTTGAAATTGTATCATAAATTTCTCAGTGTTTTTCTTCACTAGATAAGTTTTCAGATATATTTATTCAATTTATATTTAATAATTTTCCGAGAAATAGAAATTGAGGTTATTTATTAATGAAGAACAATGGTTTCTTATGTCTGATGCCAATTCGTCATTCATTTTCAAATCCTTTTCCTTAAAAAAACTTTCTAAAATGGGTATCTACTCTAAATATTTTTATTCAATTCTCTGATTAGTTTGAGATATTTATGGTTGCATTTATTTTATCTTTAATGGTAAAAAATGTGTTTGGTCTTTGTAGTCCTAAAGTTCATTCATTTAACCTTCCAAAAAATATCAGCTAAATATGCTAAATAGAGCAACCATAATTTATCACAATTTTTTGTAATTTGAATCGCAAAGAACTTGCACTTCAGATCAAAGTTCTAAAAGATGACCTCGTTTCTCAACAACCGTCTAATTTGGATTGTTTGAGATAAAACGCTGCACTGTATTCCTGTTAAAGCCAAGATCTGTCACTGCGTACAGCTACACACTTACTCCAATACTATCTATTTCCTTGAATATTTCATTTGCAGTTCTTATCATAGATTCTTTCTCAAGGAAATATTTATTTCATATAAATGTTATCACGTGACGAAACCTTCAGAGTGGCCTAGTCCACTACTAAAACCATCAAAAGAATTGCAGTTTATATTGCACGTACTACCTACTTTTCACTTAAGTATCAAATATTTAAAAATCATTGTTCTAAATCATTGTAAATAAAAGTTTGAGTTAAATTACAGAATTATATGTCATTAAAACTGTTCCAACTGTTCTTTCTCCGGATAAATTACGAAGTGACATTTACATTAACTGATAGCTCAATTAACCTTAAGTTTACTTTCGGTTGATGATTCGAATTTGAACTACAGACTACAGGTAATAAGAAGTGACCATCTAGCCAGGCGATTCAAGTAAGAGCAGGTATCTAAATTTTGATTTTTCAATACTATAAAAAGTTGCAACTGCACTGATCTCAAAAAAATGTATAAAACCAACTTACCAAACTTTTTTACTATTTATTTTTCTTCAATGCATTAGTAAATTAACCTACTGTAATCATTAAAGCTACATTTACAGTCAAAATTATTTAAAAGGCCGCTGCATTAACAAGGATGGCCCTCGTCATCAAAGGAAAGTTTTATTTTCTGTGCAACAGTTTAATTGTCAAACAAAGGCCGTTGTCAACAAAAGGAAGACCTGTTTCTGTTTATTACATATACAATTAATCGCTGCCGTTCTTTGATTGTTTTGTAAGGTGCTTTGTTTAGTGCGTGGACTTGACGCTGTTCAGCAGATTGTCAATTAAAATATCGAACTTTGTTTAGACAACGGCAGCTTTACTTTTGAAGGGGAAAACCAATTAATTTCAACTGTAAAACCTCTTTGCGTCATTCTTTAGCTATAATGAAAGCGTAAAATGTTGGGCGAATGAAGCCAGAATATAAACCTTGTAGTTGAATAACTTGACCACAGTCAACTTCGTTGAGCAACCCAAAAGTCGCCTAATGTTGTGAGCGCCGCTTTACCCTCGCTAACATTCATTTTTAGTCGTTTTTAACTGGAGTATTCCATAAAAGTGTACATAACCTAAAAAATAAATACATTAGCATACAGAACTTCGAATATGTACGCATAAAAGATTTGCTTATCAATTAATATTGCACTTGGATGTAATCGTCGTAATTATTTAAGTAAATTGTAATACAATTTTGTGACAATAGGTTAACAACATACAAGATTAGTTTGGCACAGAACAAATTTGGTTTGACACATGACTAGAGGTGGGTCGTTCGTGAGTGAGTCGTTCACAATGAACGACTCGATTCAGTGAACGATTCCAGCCAATAATGACTCACTTCGGATTGAACGACTCCAACCTGAACGAGATCGAATTTGGGCTCTCTTGGGGGGCGTGATGGGATTAACTCGATTCGAATCGAGTCGGTCGCTCACTTTCCCGCTTTTTGAGTTGAATAGACTTTTGATTTTGTTAAATAATTTTTTGAATAGTTCTGTAATTTTTATTTCAGTTTTTCTTAATATTAGTGTATTTATTAGTTTAGATTTTTTATCTTGAATCAAAAATGCTTTTTCTCAAATTAAGTTTTGGCTCGTCAAGAAATCTCACTTTCGAACGCAATCGTAGCAGTTTGCATTCTAGATACAAAAATAACTGTTTATTTATTTGGTAGTTTAGGATCTATATTCTATACATAAAACAATAAAACAACTACGCAAACTGGTTAAACGTTTAATATACATACCAGTATTACCAGTTGAAGTGTCTTTTGCAAATTGTACATTCTTTAAAAATTATATTATTAGGTAGTTATTTTTGTATTAAGTGCGCAAAATTAATGAGTTTAGAGCGTGAGAATGTTACTTCTTTTGACGAGGCGACAGCCGAGTCAAAAAAGTCATTTGAAGTATTTATTCATCAGCATTGTATTGTCTACAATGCTGTAAGTGCAAATTTTGCACATCTGGAATACACATGTACTCCAACGCATAATTCTCTGTAACAAGTTTCTCGGCTACCTGCCTGCAAGGGTAGCTAGCAATCGGTGCTTCCGAGAATCTAGATGAACGAACGATTCAAGTGAACGATCCAAATGAACGAACGAAGTATCATTGAATCTGTAGAAGCTATGCAACCAACACAACTCATCTGACTCGAGTCGTTCATATGAACGACTCCGATTGAACGGATCAGTTTGCTGAGTCGATTCAAATGAATTGAATCACTCGCGTGAGTCGAGTCGCCCATCTTTACACATGACATAAAACACATTAGATGGGAAAGTTATATGGATGACCTTGGAATAAAATTTGAGGTATGAACCAGGTGCGAAGCTGAGGTGATAGTCATTTCTCGCAACCGTTGCATGGCGCTACCTCAGTGTTGCCAGACGTACGATAATTATCGTTTTTGTACGATAATTTTACCAGTCGTACGATGTACGATAGCACATGTACGATAATGGTAAAATGTACGATAATTTGGCTATAATTTAAAAGGGTCTAGGACATTTCGCCGTCGCCATTTCGCCGTCGCCGTTTCGCCGTCGCCATTTCGCCGTCTGCCATTTCGCCGTCGCCGCCGACCACTTCGCCGTCGCCGTTTCGCCGTCGCCCATTTCGCCGTCAACAATAATTATACTTTAATTTATTTTTATACTTTAATGTAATGCAACCTTCACTTTATTTATTTGGACATTAATTTGTTTGCTTGTAAACTATCATCTTTGTTAACTTAATAATTTAACTTAATAATATAATTGTACTCCGTTGCCGGAAGAAAATGCATAATAAGTTTAATAATTTCTGTTGTACTTAAACAGCAAGTATACAGTAATATTTAAATTGTAAAGTCACATATATACAGGGTTGTTCAAATTTATTTCGGGAAACTTTAGGAATACACAGAACACTTCAAAATAAAGCGGAAAACGTTAATCAACTTATATGGAAAACGTATAAGCGAGATGTAAGACGTTGAAGTTGAGTTAAAAAATCTGGTGTGATGCACTCACACAACTGCCTTTTACAGTGATCTTATAATTAGCCAAAAATTTTATTTTTCATTTTTAAGCATTTGTCAAAAATTTTCAAAAATCACAAATTCTACAAAAACGGTACAAAATGGAGCTTTAGTTGAAGAGATAAATTTTCTCTAAAAGTTTAAGGTGAATTCAAAAATGTAATAATATACCGGATGTGGGTGTTCTATTTCAAATAGGAGTTATAATTAAAAAAATAGAAAAAAAAACTAAAGAAACCCATTTCAGAAGTATTCAACTGGAAAATCACGTACACTTCTGTGCAATAAAATTAAGCACACGTCTTATGACTACCTTTCACAATATTCTAGTTTGTATAATTCGGGACTATTTTAATTGCTTAGCAACAGTTTCAATAAATGATAAAACACCATAACTTGAAAATAACACCTTTATTAAAAGAACAAAACTAAGGCCTTTCGAAAAAAACAACGCTATTAATAAATGCAACAAAGCCGTGTGTGCTTAATTTTATTGCACAGAAGTGTACCTCACATCAATACACAATAAAAATGTAAAGTTTGAAAAAAGAGCAGATCACTAAAATCATCATAACGGCCATACTACCTTAATGGGAATTTTCTAAACCAAATCATTATAATGACCACCATGTGCATGATAAAATGATTAGCAAAAAGTAACAAGTAGTATGCTCATTACCATCAACAACTAATCAGACGGTTTAATGCATATAAGAAGTGTAACTGTAATAACCTTTAACGTCCTCCTAATTGGAAATAAATGGGAATAATATTTTAAAGCTATTAAAGATTTCGAACATGTATCATTTAAAACATGTAAAACTTTGATTCCATGTTTTGCTTAGATATAGATAAGTGAAAAAGTTTTTTTTAAGTCGGAAATGTAAAATAGTCTACTGCGAAATGGCGACGGCGAAGCGGCGACGGCAAAACAGCGACGGCAAAACGTCCCATTCAGCATTGAAAATTCTCACAAATTTGGCAGATAAGTACTAATATTGACCGTATTATCGATATGTAAGTTACGTGCAGATATTTTTGCTCAACCGGTATTAATCACAAGGTACTGACATTTAATTCGGAACTCTTATTATTTATGATGACAAGCTGATCACATTACATCACCGTACTTATTGGGGGTTCTCCATCGACTTTCCATCTGCCCACTTACGACTTGTCTTTCACAAAAAATTCTTTCTGCGGCTATTTTCGATTCGTGGTTTAATTAGCACGTATCCTCGATTTATGATCGATTCTTCTACCATACACACCAGGTCAAATCGGATTTATTTCAGAATTATTTCATTCTTGTAGTTATATTTCCCTATGTATAATTCAAAATATTATAATACGATAAAATGTACGATAATGTACGATAATTTTTACTACTGTAGTACGATAATAATGTTTGTTCGATCTGGCAACACTGCGCTACCTTGACTCAAAATTACAGTGCCTTGATAGAGACAGTAGTGGCGACAATAGGCACAATTTGCCACAAAATGGTGGCCAATCTCCTACTAACTTTAATAAATTGAATGGTAATAGTTACACAACGTATAAATAATATGTTGGTGACACTGTAAGTCTATGTCAAATTCGAGGTTATCAGGTTATGTTTTGCGTCAGTTTTGACACAAACTGACCATAAATGTATTATACATATATTGCTAGTATCGCCTCGGAACGCCCGTAAACATTACGGCGCCGACATAGTCTCACTTAGAGTATAATGCGTCTCGTGCGCATGCGTGAGAATCCGAACTCCGCCTTTAGAAGCGAATTTTAAACTTTACCACTTCCCCATTGGGCGGACGACGCCGCCGCTCTTGCGCACAGCTCACCATTATACATTGAAGAGTTTGTTGTCTGTTTCATTTCCTTCGTGAGTTTCCCACTCATAGCCGCTAGCAATATAGTAAGTACTACATATATGAAACTGACATAAAATCTAACCTGCTAAGCTCGAATTTGATATAAACAAACAAAAGCATCAACAATTTTTGCCTCTTAATGGCGGCCGATTCGAGCGACCAATAAAAAAGAATACACTCTATTGTCGCCACCAATGTTGCCAACCCTACCGATTTCATCTAAAATCTACCGATCTACCGAAACGACTCTTATTTCTACCGAATGTTTGTTACACCGTATAATTATAGGTAAAATTTTCCTTGAGTACTATTTAAACCGAAAAAAAAACATCAGCAACTCTTTATTTGTATACAATATTCAGAACAATTTATATTTTAGGGGAATTTACAAACAGGTTCGTAAATTAATCTGTAATGACCAGCACGTGCCACCACAGTAAATTCGATTAATCACATCCTAAATTTACGAGTATTATTATTTTACATACCCGTGCTTGGATTCTAGATTTCTGTGCTAAACGCTGACGTGCTATTTTATATTTGTAAATTTGTAAGCTTCAGTTCACGAGAAAATAGTTACATAAACACATAAAGTTAATTAGTAAATAATCTTGTCGTTGCCTATATTTTATTTTTATAGTCTAATAGATTTTTCAGTAACGTGATTCACTAATAACTATTCTTTTAAATGTTTTGTTTTTGTATAATAAGTACAACAAAAATACTTACATGTATTGTATATTGTGACACTCATAAAACGTTTTCGATTGAGTATGCAATAAGAAAAGTTTATAAAATAAGCGCACATCATTTCATAATAACAACACTAACATTATGGTAGTTTAAAACTGCTTGCTATTTTTTTTATATTGGAGAACTTTAAGAAGAACTTTAATTTGTTTGAGAGATAGGCTTTCAAGTACAACAATTAGTGGTTTATTAGATACAGAAAGGTATATAGGGCAGGGCAAGTGTTGCGATTTTGCTGTTGATAAGAATGTCCTTACAAAAATTACTAAACAAAAAAATATTCTGTAAGCGGTGACAAGATAATACTAGCGAAAGTGAATAGATATAGGAACTATTATATTGTATTGTATATTTTTTATAGTCATATTTTTATACGTAAACATTAAAATATTTTTCAAGTATTGTATATTATTGTATATACTTGCATATATTTATTAGTAGTTAATAGTGTTTTAAGTAAATTATTGTAGTTTTCCATAGTTTCTTAATAAAAAAACTTGGTTTTTTCGTCTTGATTTTTATTTATTTAATTAGACACTGAAATATAAAAATATATGTGAATTTTTAAATGCCGGTTTACTGAAACTTGGCTATTGCAAGAATGTAAGTAGGTGCTACAAAACACATTTTAGCCGTGCTGTATCATAAATGAATTGCTGTATTTATGGCCTCGACTTTACCGACAAACTGACGAATAACGAACGTTAAAGTTTAAATTTTGGTGTTGCTGTGTTCTTGCATTTGTTAGAAGCCGGTACGTCATATTCATTAAACATTTTGTCCAAAGTGTGTTCTAAACGTTTGCGCTGCCCTGTGTGCTTTGTTTGTGCCAGCTTTGAGTAAGTAGGTCATTGTTACGTTTATTTTATTAACCTGAGTGATTGGTTAAGTGGGTTAAGAAGTATTTTTGTCTTTCAGTTTCCACTAATTCGGTTTGAAATGGAAGCATCACAAAAGAAATAAAGTACGTTTTTCTTTCTATAATAACTGTCAAAGTGTTACAATGTTGGTATATATTGATTAAAACGCTAGGAAATTTTTATACCTCGTGTTGGTAGAACTTTTTCAAAATTAAGGTTATGTGTCAATTTTGAATGTCAAAGTTTCTTAATTTGAATTCTTGACAAATTTCTTTTTTAACATGGAATCATCATCATCAATAAAATCGGATAACGAAGAAAACCAAGAATATTTTAAATGCAAAAATGAAGCAAGCGATGATATTAAATTATGACATATCTGTCAAAATGACAATCATTTTTTTAGTGGAAGAAAAGAACTAAAAATCTATGTACCAACATTATTAAAACTAGGGACCCTGCAAGAATGCAACTTATCCCCTAGAAAGTTGACCTTGAAAATTATTATAGAAAAAAATGTACTTTAAGTGTTGTGTACGTGGCTGTACCAATCACGCCAACAAGAGACATAGATTTCCGAGAGAACCTGGTTTATTGAAGAAGTGGATAGAAAAAAATTAACCAATATTTTCCGAGGGACTTGCAGCGTGACCAAATCTACCACACACATTATATTTGTAATAGGCATTTTGCCCAAGAGTACTTGGTTCCGGGCACAAGAAGAGGGCTTTGAAAAGATACAATCCCCAAACTCTGTTTATCTGGTAAGAAAAAGAACTGTTCATGTTTTTATTTGTCAATGCCAATTGATAAGTTATAGCTATATCGGAAGTAATGGATAGAGATAATGCTCCAGCTGAAGACCCTCCACAAGAAACAGCACCAGATGTGAATGTGATAGGAGAATGTACACATATGTTACCGCAAGAGGGTAGTTCAGTGGATGTTTGTACTGCTTCGACCAGTTCACAACATTTAATAGACACTAGTACAAGTTGCAGTACTGAAATATCAGCTGTTTGGCCTCCTAACATAGCAGGAGTAGGTATGGCGGCACTTGAGCGTGGGAACTAGGTCATCTCTTATCATCGTGGGAACTGGGTCAAGGTCGTCTCTTATCATTGTCGCCTGATAAGCGTGGGAACCGGGTCAAGGTCGACTGATAAGCGTGGGAACCGGGTCAAGGTCGACTGATAAGCGTGGGAACCGGGTCAAAAGTTGCAGATAAAGGTAAAGGTGCATTTAAAAGTGCATTTACGGAGTTCAGGTAAAAGGTAAAAAGTGCATTTACGGGGTTGAAAGTGCATTTAAAAGTGCATTTACGGTGTTCCGGTGCATTTACGGGGTTGAAAGCGCATTTAAAAGTGCATTTACGGGGTTCAGGTAAAGCTAAAAAGTGCATTTAAGGGTTCAAAGTGCATTTAAGTGTTAAAAAGAGTCATCTGTAGGTGTTCGAATTGCGTGGGAAAATTTTGATAAGCGTGGGAACCGGGTCATCTTTATTATCTTATCATCGTGGGAACCGGAAGTCGACCGTGGGAGCCGGAAGTGTCGACAGATAAGCGTGGGAAAATTTTGATAAGCGTGGGAACCGGGTCATCTCTTATCCGGGGTTCAGGTGCATTTACGGGGTTGAAAGCGCATTTAAAAGTGCATTTACGGGGTTCAGGTACCTGTAAAAAAGTGCATTTAAGGGTTCAAAGTGCAGTTAAGTGTTAAAAAGAGTCATCTGTAGGTGTTCGAATTGAAATTGTGTGCCAGGTAATTGTGAAACCGTTATCAGAATGAGGTCGCGCGATTAAAAAATTACAACAACTATTCCAGCCAAAACCTCAGCTGTAAACTTCCGCATATCGAAATTCTTTATCCGTTTAACCTCTGATCTTTTTAATAATGTCTGATTAGATAAAGATGTGTGTTAGTTTTAATCTGTTAAAAGCAAAGTATTACAATTAATTATTAATTATTAGTAGCTCGCCATACAAGATAAGATATCCGAAAAGTACATTTAAGGAAGAAATGCGAATAAAGTGCGAGAACCTTATCTTTTGATAAGACAGCGTTCGATTCCATCCATACATGTCTATCTCTGTCTATCTCATGATACATTCCCATACAAACAATAGCTAACGCATTCTGCCGTATACTGGCCACTTCATTTCCGATGAAAGGATTGAACATTAATCAGAGATTTTCTTACATGCTCGCGTGGTCCAGTGGTTTAAGTCTGACATTCATATAGGTAAGAAAGGGGAAACAAGGTACTGGCTTACACGTACCGCTAATTAAACTCTTACCTGCGGGGCCTCCAATCTTTACCGTTAATTTAGATAAACTTCCGCATATCGAAATTCTTTATCCGTTTAACCTCTGATCTTTTTAATAATGTCTGATTAGATAAAGATGTGTGTTAATCTGTTAAAAGCAAAGTATTACAATTTTATATTAATTATTAGTAGCTCGCCATACAAGATAAGATATCCGGAAAGTGCATTTAAGGCAAGTGCATTTAAGGAAGAAATGCGAATCAAGGTGACGGTAGGAGGGATTAAATGAATAAAATGAAATTTTAGATCAAACACGGTGTCTACACCTGTCTTATCTAAATGCCTTTTAATATAAGGTGTTTCATTCCAAACAACTACCATCCTATTTATCTTATCGTATGAGGTCAAAGTACAACTCATAACAGATAGCAGCGACTATTATGTTCAACAGACCTGGTACATCCAAATTAGCATTAACACATTACCGATTTCATTGCAAAGTTTTTATGAATCATTCGACTTGAAAGCCCCGTATGCTAGATAAAGTGCGAGAAGCTTATCTTTTGATAGGACAGCGTTCGATTCCATCCATACATGTCTATCTCTGTCTATCTCATGATACATCCCCATACAAACAATAGCTAACGCATTCTGCCGTATACTGGCCACTTCATTTCCGATGAAAGGATTGAACATTAATCAGAGATTTTCTTACATGTTCGCGTGGTCCAGTGGTTTAAGTCCGACATTCATATAGGTAAGAAAGGGGAAACAAGGTACTGGCTTACACGTACCGCTAATTAAACTCTTACCTGCGGGGCCTCCAATCTTTACCGTTAATTTAGAGTAAAACTTGTACAATCTGTCCAATTTTATGCAGGAAGACGGGGCTAAATAATAACATAGTAGTACAAAGAATATATTTATTCGCATCATTTTCACAGAGATCTATGATAGAAGCGGTCCCCGGGATGGGTGATTCTGTTAGGCTAAAATTGCAGGCAATTAACATTTTAACCGATGTAAACGCTTATAACATACCTCTTTGCACATAAAGAATCCCATCCCTTACGTTCAACCATACCCTTACAGGGTATGGTAACGCCAACCCCGGAATAACGGGCAGCTGTATGACCACCGCATCCTCAGGGTCTGGACCACCCTGCGACACCACCAACAGCGCTACGGACCTCTGTGTAAACAATCTGTTATATAATTCGTAATCAATATTATTAAACACTCACATTTTCAAAATATGTCTGATATTTACACCGCACAAGGGTGTAAACCCTGTTACAGACTGGAATAAAATATGTTTTATTTACTGCAACGTTATTATTTATATCGGTTATTACCTGCGTTTGAAATGGATGTCGACATTGTGAAAAGCTTAACCCTCACGTCAAATACTATGTCAACTACAAACGATCAAGTATTTAGCGCTATTTATATACGTCAATTTCGGAGGTGTAAGCTTAATAACATAAAAACAAGTCAACGACTTATGCAGTTCATAATAACATCAATTAAAATCGCAATACAAAGGTCGCTTAGATTCGCAAATACTGTAATGTTTGTTTGTTTAGAGTGTCTGTGATATGAGAGAGGTCGAAGTCTCGTATTAGCACTGTTCTATATATAAGTTATCATTGTTAAAGTTCTTTGCCTTATTATGCATATGAGGTCAAAGTACAACTCATAACAGATAGTAATATGACTAAACCGAGTATCCTGTTGAAAATATCTCGCAGGAAAACCAGAACCTAGAAAATATATTATTATTACAGAAATGAGCACGAAGCGATCTCTCGTAACCACAAGAACTGATAAGCGGTAAGCGGTAGGAGTACATTTGTATATAAGAATAACTGTTCTGATACAGGAATATTAATTCATCAAGATGAGTCCCCTGTGTAAACAAACACCAATCGACGCGGCTATTTCGTCAACACCGTCCACCTACAGCGATGGGGGATCGCAGCTCTCGTGGCACCGGTCCCAAGACGACCCTCATGTTTGGTCGAGCATGGAGGAAGTCGACGATCCCCCGACCATTGACGCTGACGAGTACGGGTGTGAATATTGTCAGGAGTTATCGGAATCGACGTCATCACATCCCCAGCAACCACAATCGCAACCCCAGCAGCAGCAGCAGCAACTACCATCGTACAGCGCTGGGTTGAAATATATAAACTATGTGGTGTGTATTCAAATACTGGAACACGTCTTCTATAAACTTGATGCGAACATAATAGGCCGCCTCGAAGATTGCATCGTGAAGAAAGTATGGATATTGTTGCTGCTGCTCACCTGCTATAAATTCCATTCGAAAATTGCTTGTAAAACAAATGTGTGATATTCTAAACTACATCGAACAAATAATCTATATATTGATCGCACATCGAAATTTGCCCATGAGCCCAGTAATACCTCTCATACCGAGTCAACAGGTTCAATGAGACTAGCAGATATTAGTACGGATAATTTGCAACGAATATCCAATTAAAGATACGTTATTTGTAACAAATCAAGCGATACTGTATTGGTGGAAGATAAAAATGTTAGGCTAGGTCAGGATTGTAAGCGAGAGTTGTTTACAGTTAAACTAATGGCATTGTGGAAAACACGACTATTTCTATCAACACGCCGTTTAACCTCTGACCACTTGTGATAAAGCGGGAGCTGTTTTTAAAATGCGTAATGAGATTACTTTTTATCGCATGCATTATGAACAGCTTCAATTAATTCGGTTTTCCTGATTACCCATATGCCTTACCGCTGGAGTGTTACAAGACAAAACCTCCTGGACCGGAAGACGTAGGCATCCCCGGGCCAGATGACGTCTATGAAAGACCCAAATTTGAATCTTGTAATATACAACCCATGTGCCATTGGAAACGACAACACTAAGTTAGCAATGTAACTTCAAATGTAATATATATGTTTATTATTATTATGTAACATTATAAATACAATATACATATTTATTTTACTACATAGTATGCATGCAATTTTAGACAATCAGATCTTTAGCACTACACGCAGGAACTGGCATTCTTAGTAAATGACCGAAGCAGAAAAGAAACCGAACAGATGATTCTTTACATCCAACAGGCAGCAATTCTCCCACTGTATATACCTAACTCCTTTATGAGTGACGGCCCACTTTGTACATGGGTCTTACAAACACTCGGAGTTGGTACTCTCCCTACGTGAGGGCCCTGATGGGGAGAAAACAGCCGATCACCCGCTCAAGGCTTCAAACTATTAGTAATTTATAACCATAAATGGCCCCTCGTATTCAAAGGCACTACACAGAGGCACGAGGTCAACAGCTTCTGCTTTGTAATTTATAACCATTAAATGACTATGCCTATTCTAAGGCACTACTTTACAGCTAACAACTCATAACATAAATTATAAACGTCAGACCATTAGATTTTTATTGAAAATGCACATAAGCTTTTAAGAGCCACCTAAAAAGGCCCCTCTGTGCAAAGGTCAGAAGCAGCTATAAATAGGCAAGATACAGTTATAGGTCAGAAACAGCTCTATTTATTTAACTGATTTTTTGTAAACCAGAAATTGTCAAAAATAACAGAATATTAATCAGCGGTCGAAGCCAAGTTCAACGAGGGGTTGCATGACTATGTTTAAATAACTTTTCGTAAACCGGAAATTGGCAAAAATAACAGAATTTTAATCAGCGGTCGAATCCAAGTTCAACGAGGGGTCGCATGACTATGTTTAAATAACTTTTTGTAAACCGGAAATTGGCAAAAATAACAGAATTTTAATCAGCGGTCGAATCCAAGTTCAACGAGGGGTCGCATGACTATGTTTAAATAAATTTTCGTAAACCGGAAATTGGCAAAAATAACAGAATATTAATCAGCGGTCGAAGCCAAGTTCAACGAGGGGTCGCATGACTATGTTTAAATAACTTTTTGTAAACCGGAAATTGGCAAAAATAACAGAATATTAATCAGCGGTCGAAGCCAAGTTCAACGAGGGGTCGCATGACTATGTTTAAATAACTTTTTGTAAACCGGAAATTGGCAAAAATAACAGAATTTTAATCAGCGGTCGAATCCAAGTTCAACGAGGGGTCGCATGACTATGTTTAAATAACTTTTCGTAAACCGGAAATTGGCAAAAATAACAGAATATTAATCAGCGGTCGAAGCCAAGTTTAACGAGGGGTCGCATGACTATGTTTAAATAACTTTTCGTAAACCGGAAATTGGCAAAAATAACAGAATATTAATCAGCGGTCGAAGCCAAGTTCAACGAGGGGTCGCATGATTATGTTTAAATAACTTTTCGTAAACCGGAAATTGGCAAAAATAACAGAATATTAATCAGCGGTCGAAGCCTAGTTCAACGAGGGGTCGCATGACTATGTTTACCTAACTTTTTCCTAAATTTCGTCAAAAATATCAAATTTTTACCTCCACGACAGGTTGTGTCAGATGCATCACCACACATAAATATAAAACCACACAACACCATGTTTGCTCCTTGACGTGCCTCTCGAGTTGATATTGACTGTTAAACAGCAGATCTCGTTGTTGATACGCACACCATAAAGGCGACACTTTTTGTATAATTTGGAAACTTTCACGGGGCTCGTAATCGTCGTCGACAATGTCTTCACTGTTCTGCATCCCCTCGCTGTTTGGACTACGTATCCACGATGCAGTTCTTGAATTTTCATCATCTCTAGAACTTTTTTCTTCAGTCGACATGTCGTGCTCATTTCTGTAATAATAATATATTTTCTAGGTTCTGGTTTTCCTGCGAGATATTTTCAACAGGATACTCGGTTTAGTCATATTACTATCTGTTATGAGTTGTACTTTGACCTCATATGCATAATAAGGCAAAGAACTTTAACAATGATAACTTATATATAGAACAGTGCTAATACGAGACTTCGACCTCTCTCATATCACAGACACTCTAAACAAACAAACATTACAGTATTTGCGAATCTAAGCGACCTTTGTATTGCGATTTTAATTGATGTTATTATGAACTGCATAGGTTGTTGACTTGTTTTTATGTTATTAAGCTTACACCCCCGAAATTGGCATATATAATATCGTAGTCATTGATACAGTAAAGAAATTGGAACCGGAAGTATAAAACAAAGATGACATTATTTGCAGACTTCAAAACATATGGCTATTTAGTACGGGTTCAAAGTTCGAACTTAGAACTCTGATGTAGAAAACAAAGATAATATTATTTTGCAGACTTCAAAACATATTAAGGTTATCTGTTAAAATTGCGATTTTAATTGGTGTTATTATGAACTGCATAAGTCGTTGACTTGTTTTTATGTTATTAAGCTTACACCTCCGAAATTGACGTATATAAATAGCGCTAAATACTTGATCGTTTGTAGTTGACATAGTATTTGACGTGAGGGTTAAGCTTTTCACAATGTCGACATCAATTTCAAACGCAGGTAATAACCGATATAAATAATAACGTTGCAGTAACTAAAACATATTTTATTCCAGTCTGTAACAGGGTTTACACCCTTGTGCGGTGTAAATATCAGACATATTTTGAAAATGTGAGTGTTTAATAATATTGATTACGAATTATTAACAGATTGTTTACACAGAGGTCCGTAGCGCTGTTGGTAGTATCACAGGGTGGTCCAGACCCTGAGGATGCGGTGGCCATACAGCTGCCCGTTATTCCGGGCTTGGCGTTACCATACCCTGTAAGGGTATGGTTGAACGTAAGGGACGGGGTTCTTTATGTGCAAAGAGGTATGTTATAAGCGTGGTTCAGGAAAATATGATGGCTGTTGCTGCTGTGGGGGCTGTGATTGCGATAGCTCTGCTGGTGGCGGTTGCTGGGGCTGTGATGATGACGATTGTGGTGTTGGAGACGGTGACCCTTGACAATACTCGCATCCACAACATGAATAATCATCATCGTCGATGACAAGAACTTCATCGACATCGTCTTGTGCCGAATATGATGGTAGTTGCA
>CALNHX010001231.1:169256-241323 GCA_940337035.1 Agriotes lineatus | reverse complement strand
TGGGTTATGATCGCAGTGTCATCAGCATACATGGCAAGACTTGAACGATGAAGAGTGGGTATATCTGACATATATAAATTAAATAACGTGGGGCCCAGGATTGATCCCTGAGGAACACCAGCCAGAATTTGACGGATGGAAGAAGTGGAAGAGTTAACTCGAACTTGGAAGGTTCTGTCGGACAGAAATGAAGTTATTATCCGCAATAAGTATGGAGGAATGTTTGTCGCTATCATTTTGTGAATAAGCCCATGAATCCAGATCCGGTCGAAAGCCTGCGCTACGTCAATAAATGCAATGAGCGTGTGCATTTTGTTTTCGAAGCCGTTTTCAATACATTCTGTTAGTCTCAGAATCTGGTGAATTGCTGAATGAGAGTTTTTGAATCCAAACTGTAGTTTTGGAATAATACTATTAGTCTCCAGATATTCATTTAGCCGAGTGTGTATCGCTCGCTCCATTAGTTTAGATAATGTGGATAGCAAGCTACTTGGCCGATAATTCACTGGGTTATTATGTGGTTTCCCCGGTTTGGGTATCATCGTTATTATTGCTCGTTTCCAACCAATCGGGAAATATCCAATTCTCATGCAGGCGTTAAATATTGCTGTAATATAGCATATGCATTTATCTGGTAGGTTTTTTAGAACTACGTTTGGTATAAGATCAATTCCTGGCGCTTTCTTGGTTTTGATTTTCTTGATGTACGACTTAAGTTCTGATGGAGATACGGGATCAGTAAGTGGTATGTCGGCTGGAATGCGACTGTTTAGCTCTGTCTCCTCAGCATCAGTTGTGTTAGGTGGGGCAGTAAATGTTTTTTCCAATTGATCAGCAAATATCTCACATTTTTCTTGATCTTCAGCATAAGTGTGACCTCCATATCGGAGTAGCGGGATGATTACTGGCTGTTTTAGGATCCTTTTTGTAGCTCTCCACATGTTGGGGTCTCTCGGTTCAAGAGATTCTATGTGGTTTTGGTAGCAGGAAATTCGATATTGATCCAATTCAGTCCTAACCAGTCGGATAAGTCTGTTAGATGAGTCTTGACTGCGGGATTGCGGTACTTTGCCATAGCCTGCGTACGGAATGTTCTCTTTTATTAACTGTTGTATGTATGTAGGCGGGGATTGATCTATATAACGTCGATGTGTTTGAGTGTTTGTAGTGGCTTGTTGTATTGCGGTTGTTATTGTTTTTTGAAGCAGCTCCACAGCATTGTCTATTTCGTCCTGAAGTATAAGGTTTGTAGGGCAACTTATCGAATCGTTCATGATATTTTGAAACCTTACCCAGTCAACAGGTCCATTAATTAATTTAGAAGCTGCGGATAGTTGTGGGAAACAATTAAGGGTGAATAACACTGGTAAATGATCAGAGTCCAATTCTGTGAGCACAGTTTGAGTTATCGGTAGGGTTAAATTTTATGCAGTATAATATCGAGAATATCTGGTTGCTGGTTATGTCTGTAAGGGAAGTAAGTATATTCAGAGGTGCTGCAACAAGTATTGCAAGTCGAGAGGAATAATAATTAAGTTTTATCCCGTTGGGGTTAGTAACTCTGCATCCCAGTTTGTATGTTTGGAGTTTAGATCTCCAGCTAAAAGCGTGGGATGGTGACTATCGAAAATTTGAGTGAGCTCGTTAAGGTTGAGCTGGCTGTTGGGTCGTTTATAAGCTGAAACTATTCTAAGTATAGAATTGTTATTTAGGGTTAGAGTAATGGCGGTAGCTTCTAAGTGTGCATATCTTTGAATTCAATTGGTGAAGCAGCTAGTTTTTTTCTAATTATTATTGCACTGCCTCCCCAGCCTACTCTGTGGTTCGGTCTGTCCGATAAATAAGATATCCCGATATTGTAAATTTTTCGTTTAGTACAAGGTGGGTTTCTGTAATACATGCAATATCAACACTATGTCTAAACAGAAATGAGATAAATACTGATCGTTGTCTTTTGATACCATTGGCGTTCCAATTCAGTAGGGTTAACTTATCTATAGGGAACTGATTATTTGCCGCCATTTTGAAACAGCATTGGAATTAGAGATATAATAAAAGTTTTAATTTGTTCAAGGTGAGGGGTGATTAGTTCAATAATAGATTGGAAAATATTGGAAATGCAAGAATTTGAGTTCGTTGACTGTTGATTGTTTTGGATTGAAGTAGTGGTTTTGGGAGTATGGGGGTTGGATTTTACAATTGATGCGTATGTTGTATTTGATGTGATTCTTCCAGTTATTGTCGCGTTAGGATTTGTGGGTCTTACTACCGGGAAGGATTTGATGTAAGGGCAGCCTCTATAATTAGCTGTATGGCTTCCTCCACAGTTAACACATTTAGGGGGGGCAGAATCCTTGGTTTTTTTGCACTGTGAGTAGTGGTGGTTTTCAGTGCATTTCACGCAGCGTGGTGAAAAGTGGCAATAATTTTTGGTATGCCCTACCAGCTGACAATTTGTGCACTGTGGAATATCACTATTCTTGCGACGGGGTTCTACGACTACTACACAATGTAGCATTCTATTTAAATTAAAAATATCGTTCGTTTTCTCAGTTTTGTTTAGTTCGACAGCCATTATGGGTAATGGAACTTTTTTATGATTTAAGAGTCGTGTGACTTTTGTGATCGGGTACTTTAAGTTTATTAGTTCAACTTTTACCTCTTCTTCGGTTATTGAGATGGGAACGTTACGTATGATTACAGAAATATTGGTGTTTTCGGGATGTCGGTACGTGTAGTATTTAACTTGGTGTTCATCGTAAAAATTTGTAAGCTTTCTATAATCATCTACACAATTCAAAGTAATCTTAAGCTCCTTACCTTTGTAGCTGGTGCTGAAGTCTTCTGTAATTGTGGATTTGATATCCGCGATTATGTTTTGATAGTTAGTACCGTTAGGGATAAATATCGGAGGGATTTTAGGTTTCTCTGTAGCATTAACAGTGGTGCTAGTTTGTGGGGTATTTATTTCGTCACCAGTGTGTAAACTGTAGAATTTGTTTTGAGAAATTAAAGTGTCAGTGTTGAATAAATACCGTTTGTTGAAATCGCTATCTTCCGGTGAGGTTAAAGGTCGTTTAAGTTTGTTTATTTCATTATCTGTTGTGTTTTGATCTTCAGTTTCCATGGCTGTTGAACTTGAGATTGCCTTGTTCCCCTTGTGTATAATAATTGGAGGTTTCAGCACAAATTTATTAGTTTCACTCATATTTAGTTTTATGCATTTGTATGTGTTAACAGTTTTTAGTAAAAGTTTTTAAATTTGAAAATGTGAACCGGATGGCGGTGTTGATATCTGCTGATTGCAGCGTATTGAATTCACTCGTTCCACTCTTACTATAGTTTAAGATTATTACGAGGCGTTCAAACAATGATAATAATTAATTATTGTAGTTAGCTACGCACTTAACGGAAAATACTCAAATCACGACCGTACTCGAGCTTGTCGCATGCGGAACTCAATTTTTACCACCTAAATATGCCCAAATTATGTATTTTAGCCTATATTTTGTCTGTAGCTGGATGGAAGTAAAGCGTACTGTAGCCACATTTTTTGTTCAAGAAAGGCATGACATTTATACATTTCATTGACTTCGAAAACGCTTTCGATAAGATTCTATATCGAAAACCTGTAAAAGCCCACATCGAATTTGTCATGGATGATAAATATATTCCCCCGATAAAAAAAAAAAACTTATGAAAACTCCAGGGCTGTATACTTTCATCATTAATCTTGCACTCAAAACGCTTATTTAGGGAAGCTCTGCAAGAAATCAGTAATCTAAGGTATGCAGAACAGCGGAGGATAGCACGAAAAAACTTCGTAAAATACTAAATCGTGCTTCAGCCAATATGGATTGAAACTGAAGATTCCCTAGGAAACAAAAATACGGACAGAGAAAGCCCTTCAACAGTGTGAAAAGGTGCTTTGTAATCTAAATCTTAACATCCAAATACGCACCCCATCTCTGCAATGCTACATTTTTCCATGTCTCCATACAGGGGAGAAGCTTGAACCTTGGCGGATGCATCATGCAAGCATCTCAAGCATACAAAATGTGGTATTATAATATCACGAACACACCACCTTACCAAAGATACACCAATGGAGCGTATGCAAAAAGAATTAAAAATCCTCCACCACACTATACAGTGTATCATGTAGACCAATGCGATAGCCAGCATCCACAGTCCATTGAAACTAACACAAAAAAAAAAACACTGGCAGAGACCCTAAGAACAGCCCGTTGTGGTATGCAGAGAAATCGATAAAAATGTAAAAACATGGTCGGGAAATACACATAATCGTCCCATATTCACTCGACAATAAAACGAACGCTAATACAAATTTAAAGAATCGAATCGATTTGTACATACCTATCGAAAAGCTGGTGCTCAATTTTGTCTCGTAACTGAATGTTGTCGTATTGAACAGCACAAAACCGTTTGACAGAGCTATCCAGTTTATTTTCCAGGGCTTCTAGAGTTTTCTGACCAGTCAGAACTCTTTGTTGGTGCTTATCGTCTCCAACCTGTTGACCTCGCATTTCTATAACCTTCTTCTTCACCTTAAAAATTTATAAATTTTAATGAAAGCAGTTGAAGTTATCCCTACTGGAAGTTTTAATTCGTACAAGATCTATCTGCAGATCAATTGCGGTCAGGGACGCCTTTTTCTCTTCTATTTGCGCTTCGAAGTAATCTTTCTCGTGCATCAAAGCCAACAAATTATCATAGACACGATGGTCCTCATTTTTCTTGCTGCTGGAGGTGGCGACGTATAGATCAGCTAGTATGTTATTGTGCTCTTTCTTTAGGATTTCAATAACCCGTTGTTGCCTTGCCATTTTAGTGCCCGTGGTTTGGGTACAATTTCTTTCTAGTTTTGTATGCTGAAATCCCATAGAAATAATATTATGCGACACATTGTACAGTGGCAATGTTTGCCTGTCTTTGCAGACGAGACAATTCTGTCTCCAACTGCAGATCCATTCGGAGCTGCTCCTCTGGCGTAATGACCAGTGATTTCTTGCCTCTTCTTTGAGGGCGAAGTTTTTGCATTTTGCAGTTTAATGCTTGTAGTAGAATTATAAACTGTAAGCCCTGTTTAAAATTGCACTAGCAAATAAAGTTTAATGTCAGATACTGACTTCAAACGTATAAATTGGAAGACTGTCTATTGTCACTTCAGCTTATTCAAAGCTAGAGTGATTTGTAACTGTCCATTAAACAACGTAAAAGATGTCTTGGAAAGCAAAAAACATGAAAATAACATAAAATAGACTAAGGCATAAAGTAAGAGGATTGGAGCGTATAAACAAATTGATTTATAAATGAGAAATAATATTGCAACAACAGCAAAAATGGAGAATCCTGGCACTGCTTGGGACTATATTAGATCTTAGCATCATAATTGTCAATTCCTGTATCACCAAACGATTATGTAGAAGAATGCAAACTCCGAGCCGAATTCATCGGCTGCTTTTAATATTAATTATTATTAGTGGCATTCCCTATCAACCTTAACTAAAATTATCAGAAGAGAAAATAAAGCAGAAATTGACTTAGGATACATCATATTAGCCCAAGCTGCAAGTACTGCCATTATAACATCAAACATATTTTAGCCAAACATGACTTTTCATATTGAAAAGACTTGATCAAGACTTTCGCTGGTCCAGTAAGAAGAAAAAATTTCTTCTACTTTCTCTTCTATTACTTATTTAAAGAGACTGAACTAAATAGCAGATCTGCAAGAATAATCACAATTAAAAATAGGAAAAGAACTATATTCAGGTGAGAGTGAGTGACCCGCGTTTGCATTTCTAGTGTGCCAGGAGTAAATTCGCATCTCACATACAAACATGGTTAGATATTACGCCCTCTACCGACATACCATCATCTTTGGTGTAGTGACCCCTGTGAAAGGATATTCTTCCTTTATCAACAGCTGACTACCCACCTCTCCGAGCCGCGGTCGAAGATGACTTATGAAGCCATCTTCTTCTTCCTCAGCCGTCCACTCCTGGACATAGGCCTCTTTCATATGTTTCCATGCTTCTCTGTCCTGTGCTACAGCACAGGACAGAGAAGCATGAAGCCATACTTTGTGTAAATAGTAAGTATTCAGCCTATAGTAAAAAGAGGACGAAAACCAAAGGAAAATGTGACGAAGGATAGAAGGGTTGACCTTACCTGGTAGCGAAAGTTGTATTTGATATTTTGCCGGCTGGTAAATATCGGCTTCCTTGGGCTAACCCGCCGAGAAGGGTCGGGGTTCCAGCTACGCTGAAAAATAAAACTAAGGAAAACGGCGCCAGGTCCTCGACGTCGACAAATCCTTGAGTCGGACCTCCTCAAGATATAGGATAAATCCAGCAAAACAATCAGCAACGACCAATAACTAAGCACAGCATTTATTTAAATATTTGGTACTATAATGCAAGCAGCGCAAACCAATAGTTAAGTACGATAACACACATACAGCAATAAATATCTATATAAGACAGGGCAGGCAATGATAAATAGAACATTTTAATATAAATAGGCGCTGCAAAAGCAATTTAAAAATTTATGAAAAAACGGGCAATGATAAAGTTGTTCTCTGAATGTCATTTTTTTGGCAGTGGTATATTATGATATGTTTTTTCGGACTTTTTCCACTGTCTATTCTGTAAATCACACAACGTTTCCTGGAGTTTTGATCTACTCTCGTCTTCACGTGTTCCTGGTTAGTCCTGAGAAGGATTGATAGTGTACGTTTTTCTACGTAAGTTTGTGCCTCCCCCGGGGTTTGAACCCGGGAACGCTGATCGCTGTGATTACTAATCTGCCACTCTAACCACTGGGCCACCAATGATAAATCTAACATGTTAAACTAGATAAGCGCTAAAAAGAATAAAAATATACTCGACCTACATCGGCAAGATTATCGGCATTCCGCCAAAATTAGGCAATAACAGACTAGTGTAATTAATTTCTAACGTGCCTGTACAGAGTAAGCACCACTAATTTGCACGCACCCTGTGAGGCGGGGCGCGGCAAAAAAAAACAAAGCAATGCAACTGTCTGGCTAACTTTGCACCCCGGGTGTTAGCTCGAATTAACATTAAGGAGTTTCTCAAAATTTCTCATTTGCGAAGACACCGGCGATTATATGGCCACATGAAATCGAGATAATTTCTTAATGTAAAAACATCAGGATATTCATGAATGCTACAACAATACTTGAATATGCTCTGAACAATATTGTTTAGACGTAAATTTGCGTAAAATTCGCCGAAGCTTGAATACGAGCAAAATGTTACCGATATCGGGTCGCCAACCACAGCCGCAGAGTTGCTTATAAGTTGAGTAGTGATTTCAAACCAATGTTCCCAACACTATTACTATAGTAACAGATTTATTAGTTTATATCCGCGTCCATTACGCTATTACTCTCAAAGCAAAATTTATTACACTTTGCAATTTCTATTAGTTTCCAAAATAATAAGATGTTAGTCCAGTCAAATGGTAGAAAATAGGGGAAAGTTTTGGTTGAGTTTTAATATTTGGTTCCTATATGTTTTTTGGGTCGCTGTCCACGAATATCAGGTTTGCCAACAAGAATTTTGACCGGAAACATGTTTTTTTAAGCAAAAGCGCTGTAAAAAACCGACTCTTTTTTTCTCCGACCAATCGTTCAGCCGCGAAGTTATAGTCCAGTTAAATGGTAGAAAATAGGGGAAAGTTTTGGTGGAGTTTTGATATTTGATTCCTATATGTTTTTTGGGTCGCTGTACACGAAGGTACAGGTTTGTCAACAAAAATTTTGACCAGAAACAGTTTTATTTTTTTTAACTGATAAAATCGCAAAATGAAAAATATTGGAAGTTTGAAATATTTGCCAAAAAATATACACTTTATAGTAAATTTATTATGAAGTTTATTTTTTGAAGTACTTATTTTCATTATTGCATTTTGCAGGTCACATTAAACGATTTAATGCTGCGAAAAAAATTTATACATTGAAAGTGTAATTAGTTTTGAAAATGACGAAAACAGAACATTAGAAAAAAAGACTAAAGAAGCAGAACTGAAATTGTGTGGTTTTATAGCGGTACATAACTTGCCTATGAGAACTATGGATCACCTAACACCTCGATTAAAATCATTTTTCCTGATTTCGATAAAGCTAAAAATCTTAATTATCGATAATTTGCACTAGTGCGAATTGCCTAGTTATCTAATTAATGACGCACATGGACGGATTAACGGAAATTCCCACTGCCGCTACGTACTATCTAGCGAAACTACTATCAAGAGAACGGGCTTGGAAAAATTAGCGGGGAAAGAAGACCCTGTTAATTTTTGTTCGGGAAATAGTCTGCAAAATACCCCTCTTGCATACCAAAATCATTCTAATTGTGTCGAGTGCAATACAATTTGGCATGCACTACGGATATTACTAATGAAAATTTACCCACTTTTATAATAATAATCATCGCTATTATATGTATAGCTTTCCCTATTACACGTCTACAAAGGTTAAACGCCGAGTTTAATACTCAAGTCTAACCGAAAAATGCAATTTTGAGCAATTTGACCAGAATTTAAATTATTATTAGTCTATTACCCAAACTGCCAAATCTACCGATGGGGCCACAATTATACCGAAGGGGCCACATTTATATATAACAGCAATGAGATAACATGAACAAGAAAATAACACGTATTGCTTGAGTAAGAAAGAGATAAACATAGTAGTAAATATTCGAGTAGGCATGACGCTTATTTTAATTATCACATAAGTCAACTAAACATGCCTACTAAAATAATTTTATCGTATGGTCATCTCTTTCTTACTCAAGCATTCTATTTTTTTGTTCATGTTATCTTATTGCTGTTATATATAATTATGGCCCCCTCCGTATAATAACAGCAATGAGATAACATGAACAAGAAAATAACACGTATTGCTTGAGTAAGAAAGAGATAAACATAGTAGCAAATATTCTAGTAGTCCTGACGCTCGTTTTAATTATGACATAAGTCAATTAATTGAACATGACTACTAAAATACTTTTTTCGAATGGTCATCTCTTTCTTACTCAAGCATTCTATTTTGTTGTTCATGTTATCTCATTGTTGTTACACATATAATTATGGCCCTATCCGTATTACTATTTTTTTAATTTTATTACGGAAAAAGATCAAGAGTTGGCAACACTGTTTCAAACTGCAAATGGCGGAGAACGAACTCCGATAGAAAGGGGCGAAAATGTCGCGGCTTGGCCGTCAAGCACAGCTAAAACGCGCTACGGGTAAGTGCAAACATCCTACTATAATTCTTCCAAAGCTTCAAGTACTATGTTACTCTATTTTGTAGGAAGCCAAGGGTAAACTTTTAAGCGGGGACTCCGGATTAGCGCGCGCGGTTCCGGCAACCCGGGATCAAGATTAACCTACTTAAAGTAAGCCGGAGTAACTTTAACCCGTAGCTTTTAGTAAGCAGCAGCACAGCTAGTGCAGCTAGCTCTAACTTGAATCTAAACAACACCTAAAATAGAACGATGAGTATATCCTGCCCTCGTACTGTCTGTACGAACGGTTCGCCTAACCAGGAAACTAAATACACAAGGGGGGCGATCTATATAACATGCCCTAGCAATAACTATGCAAAAGGTTCCCCTAATCTAGCGTACACACCCAGTTTATTCGTTCAGTGCGTTTCTTTGAAGTCTTCGCACCTCTGGGGCAGCAGAGAAGTGAGGGCCAAATACATCGGCAGCTTGAGCGACGCCAGGGGAGGCAGCTTAGGAACTGCAGGTAGGCGTAGGGCAAACTCGCTTATTCCTCTAGCGAAATCCAGGGGGGGGAGGGTGGATTGCAAAATTCAATTGAGATTTGTTGATTACAAGTGCACATGGCTGGATTCCAGCGATAGGTTGGTTCGCAACAAAATTTGGCTAAAGTTGAAAAATAGCCAGAGCGAACGTGCAAGGGTAACGTTGGCCCGAAATGAATCGGCAGTCACGAACGACGTTAGTAAATCAGCAAAACTAATAATTACAAACTTCATAAAAGGGCACTTGTACTTCTAGATCCTCTATATAACAAAAGGGAGTGGAGCCAAACCAACAGGCTGTTCGAAGCACTAAACTGCCAGGGCACAACCAGCTTGCACGAAATTTTAAATGGAAAAAAGAACGTGAGAAACCAATCATGTGTTCAACAAATTCCAGGATATCTAGAACTTCCCCAAAGATCTTCGGAAAAAGGACCCACAAAAACCTCCTAAAAAATTGAACTGTACCATAAGATAACAGCACTGCAATTGTAATAAATCAGGCCAGGAAATTGTTGTTAATAAATGCACATAAGGTTGCCTAACCACCAGGCGTGAATGTATGTAGAATTGGAACAGAATAAATGCAAAAGATGAAATTTAGTTACTTACTAGGGGAATTGCATGCGAAACCACCTCTTAATTATAATGAAATGTTTAAAACTAAAATACAAGTAGCTAAGTCTTCATTAAAGCATGCACAATTACAAATTGAAGCCATCTACTAAAGCTTAAAAATACAATTCAACTAGCAAATTTTCTCTGATACAGGGGAAACTAATAAATATCTGTAACAACAAGGGTAATTTATTTTATTTTATCCTATTATGTTATTATGACAATAACTCCTTAGCAACAAGTTGCGTTAAGATGCATTTAACAGCACTAGTGTTGTTAAGAAAAATAACATAACGATACTTTATTAGCATTTAATCACATGTTGACAGCACTGAAATGTGTTGTCAGTCTGTCAAATTCGATGTTAGTAGGCTAGGTTTTGATTGTTATTTGACACAAACTGACGCAAAACTTAACCTGAAAATCTCAAATTTAACATAACCTGACAGTGCTACCAACAATACGGTATTGAGTTTTTGCCTTACTAGTGATACCACCACTCGCTGCTGTAAGTGTCATTAATAACCATTTTTCCTATTTTTTTAAAAGATTAGTATTTTAGGATAAAATAAACCGTGTTACGATATACGTAACGTTATGTGCTTTCTACATTACTCGAGAATTTTAAAGAACTCGCTCCTAACGTCGCTCGTTCATTCAAACTATTCTCTCGTAATGTAAAAAGCTTGATAACGTTACTTGCATCGTAAATTACTATTACGGGGAAATATTTAGTTAAAATGAGTCGGAACAGTCATTAAGCGCTAATAAGTAGAAAAGACAATTAAGTTGACTTAAATTAGAATATTAAATCGTGCAAACTATCATAACCTTTTTCACTAAAGCACCTTTTACCAATTTATGCATTTACAATCTAATCATTTACACTAAGAAGAAATTATTTCTAACCTAAATTACTAGTTTTATGCTTAATCGTAATCTGATTTCCCTCAGTTTCTGCTGAAGAAGGCGGCAGGCTTTCTTGCGCACTTACACTAACATTGTCTCTGCTTCTAACACTAACACTAGCCCTTAAGCACAGTAGATGATTTTCTTCCCTTGAGTCTTTGCACTATGTTCCTGTTGTCCAGGAACTGGACGGCTTTAAAATTTTCACGATTGTGAAATCTTTCTTTGTGTTTTCTTGCAAATATCTGTATTACGCAAATCGCCGGTTCCATCACCGGGTCCCTGCGGAGGTCGTTGTTTCTGATGTTGTTAGCTATAGTATTCTTAAAACTTCAGATATCACAACGTTACCAAAGTATACTTGAGGATCCGTCACCCAGCCAGCTATACTCAGTGAAAACGGATTGCGGTTCTTTATAAGATGTTATTACCGAATATTATGAGCGCCAACAAGTCTTTCCTTACAACAAATATACTCAGATAGGTCGAGAACATATAAACTCAAATAATTGGAGCAAGCAATAGTACAATATCTGATATGGAAAAAGGTAGCAGTAACGGATTTAGACAATAAATTACATAAACAGTGCACCGAATTTATTAGGTAAACGTTGCATACAATAGCCAGTACAAGAGGTCATAATAGCATTGCTTAACTGAAAGGTGAGCTCTCAAATAGCATTTTATACTAATAATTAACATAATTAAGTAAGTCATTAAAGGTTAAATGTAACCTACAGACTGAGAACAAATTAAAGGTACTAGGTAATTAAATATTGATCAAACAGTAATGAGCTAAAAGCGACCTTCTCTACGTTAATACACCTAAAGCTCGCAGAATGAATTTCATTAATCCAATTTAGAATCGGCTGAGTCCTGAAGAGAACCACCCAGGTGCGTCGGTTAAATAGCCCGACACAAAGGTCAGAACGCTACGCCAAGAAGGTATAATTTCACAACTCTGATAAAGCTGCGGCAAGGCAATTCACTAGGTCGTAATTACTTATCTGATAGATCGAGCTTCTTCGGTGGATGGTTAAGTAGCCTCCAAACGGGCTCTGCAGCGGATTAAAAGTGCTTTCAGAGATCACCAGGTCACAAGCGAAATATGGCTACTGAGCTGATCGCTCAGGTGATGTGAATCGAAGTCAAATGATGCTTACAGGACGGATGGAATGCACGTCCTTAAATTAGGCTAAATCGGTGAATTTTAGAACCTCCGGGGAAAAGCTAGAAACACCGTATGCAATCAACTAATTGTACAACTATACTAAAACCAAAAATGGATTGACCACTGACCCTGAAATTCAGACTTTTATTGCTAGAACCACTAACAGCTTCTAATGAATGATTCGTCTAATAGGCGTGGACTTTATATGTTCGAAACACATGTTCGAAACCCAGTAGCAAAGCGAAGCTTCCACGAAGAATCTCTTGAAATACCAGAAGCCAACGGGCTAACTTGAGGCACGAAAGTTACATATATGTGTTGCCGGGATAAAGCTACGTAAAGAATAGAACGCTACTCGAGACGCAACAAGTCGTCTCGTATCCCAAAAAAGCCAAAACAAAAGATACCTGCATCACGAGAGAAGCTTTTTCAACGCACTAGGAAAATACGCGAGCGCTGTCAGAAAAACCCAGCGAAGTTTGTCTCAATGTATGCACCAAAATGACTTCTAACGTTAAGTACGCGTTCTTCACCTAACAATGTACCTGGGAAAATCGACAATGTTGCGTAGCACTTTATTCTGGAAGCGTGTTATAATCTTAGTATTAGTTTTGATTGGTGCTCCCCCATATGGCCTGACATGTTTTAGTATTTGCTTGTAAAATAGTAGCTTGTTATATTTATTTATATTGATAGAGAAGAGTTTCTTCCTATTAACCAATACATTTTACTATATTTAAGACCTAGTTATTTTTCTTACGTCCCAAATATGTATACCAGATGTTATAATACTAATTAGTAACAACAAATAGAAGTTTACGGAAATGTTATCAGAGTTAAAAACCGCATTAGAATAGTTTGACTTGAGGATCGACGTGAACAAAACCAAGCTCATGACAGAAAATAAAAGCGAAAATAGTTATCCATGGAATAAAAATAGAAAAAGTAAACGAGTCCATCTATTTAAGCTGACAACAGCCTGCTGAATTGTGTGACAAACGTAAAGTGACGTTTGCCACACAATTCAGCAGGCCGTGAAGCTGACAATTGCTTTAGGTAAGGAGAACCAAACGTATGACCTGGGCGGCAGTTAGAAGATTTCCACGGTTCTAAAAAACCCCGACATTCCAATCAATCTAAAAAAGAAAGTTATTAACAACTAAAGATTTCTAATCATGGCCTATGACATGGATACCATGACGCTCACTATAAAATCGACCAGAAAGCTGAGAACTATAAAAATAGCGATTGGAAGGGCCATGTTAAGAGTAAGCTTAGTGGACCACATACCAAGAGAAGAAGTACGAAGAAGAACGAAAGCAAAAGACGTAATACATAGAATTGCAAATTTGAATTAGAATTGGGTAGAACATATAGCAAGACGAGGAAGTGGTAGATAGACGAAACACATCGTACAGTAGAGACGGTAAACACACAAGAGAAGTGTGAGGCGTCCATCTAGACCAGTCCTTCCCAACCTGTGGTACGCGTACCACTAGTGGTACGCAGAGGCCACTGCGGTGGTACGTGGTACTCTGCACACGGGAAAAAAATCGGTTTTAAAATTTGGTTATTAAACAAAAACGCATTTTTTAAAAGAATACATTTCAACAATTATGGCAACACAACTTCTTGCCATGCAGATCAACTTTTATTCGCAGTACAGCTTCAAAAAGTGATGTTGAAAGCTTATTTCTTTTTTAGTTTCAATATATGTAATATTAGACAATATTCTTTCAACATCAGCATTCTCGTCTGGAATACACAAAATAATAAGGGCTAGTTCGGCAATATTTTTAAAAATATATTCCTCGTGAAAATCTTTCGAAGTACAAAATAAATTTTTAACTGATTGCATTCCAAAACCCGTTTGCTGATATAGAAGTGGCACCAGAAAACTTTAATGGGAAAGAAAAGGAACAGTTGTATGAACTAAATTGTGACTCAGAACTACAGCAAAAATGTTCAAAAATGTCGCTCGTGAACTTCTGGGTTGAAAGGCGTGCGGACTACGCAGAAGTAGCTGACAAAGCAGTTAAATTTTTACTTCCCGTCACAACTTCTTACTTGTGCGAGACAGCATTTTCTTCACTTGTGTATCTTAAGAACAAATATCGGAATAGACTTATTAGTGTGGTAAATGATCTTCGTTTAAGACTGAGCAATCTTAGACCAGACATTCCCAAGTTGGCTTCTAATCTTCAAGCTCAGCCTTCTCATTGAAGTTTTGTATTATATTTTTGTTGTATTTTCCTTACAGTATAATGTTTTTTTATTTTCAACTTACGGTATGAATTCCTTGTTTATATCAATTAATAAAATATTATAACACTACACAAGAATTTTATTTTTCATACTTATGGTTGGAAAATGGGTTAGTTAGATTAGTAAAATAATAAACATATTCCATCCATAATTACCTCCACGTGACTAAGTGGTACGCAAAATATTTTTGTCTTGTGAAGTGGTACGCCAGGAAAAAAGGTTGGGAAACACTGATCTAGACGTTGAAACGGTTGGCAGAAACTAGCATCAGTTGGCAGTTGACTGGAAAAACAGTGGAGAGGCGTATGTCCACAAGTAGGCAAAAACAGGCTGCTAAAAAAAGTACTCCTGTAGTTATTAAGTCAAATTCCAGAGCTTTTTTAGAATTTCTATTGTTTTTCATTTCATTTTTGACCTCTGTAGAAGTAACGTTTAACCTCTTCATTTTCTTCGACAATTTCTTCTTTAATTATTTAATTTTCTTGCTCTTAATTCGACTGCAAAATGTTTTCAAGGTGCTTAGCAAACGTCTGAGTTTTTTGCTCGTTTCTGATCAATTATCCACCAATCCTTCTAATGGGAGGGGAAAGACTTGCAAAATTGGTCTTTTAATTCATTTGGTTGCATTCCAGAGGGAATAATCTGTACTATAGGCATTAGTTGCATCTCTCAAGTGGTGCTGATTGATTGATTTTTCAGTTTTTTTATTTTTCTAATAAGTTGTTAAGTGAGATCATTTATCTCAGTTTTGTCTTGTGGGGACTTTCTTTGTTTCCAACTCCTCCTTGATTTCTGTTTTTCAACTCTTAATTCTCAAATTTCTTTAAGGTAATTGTTCTCCTAAATTCTTCTTTTAAGTTCCAGGGTGCTAACCCAGTCTGTTTTCTTTTCTAGACATCGTCTAAAGCCCTCCCAGTCCGTACGTCTATTAATTAGTACTGGTTTAATTTTTTGTGTGATATTCTCACTTATTGTTAAAAGTATTAGAGAATGATCTAAGTTAAATCTCAACTAACATTTATTTACAGATATATTCCTGGTTATGTAGAAGTTTTCCAGTTGACAAAATTTCACAAGTTTTTTATTGCATTAGTTCTCCACCTTTAGTTGTGGTTAACCTTGATCCCCAGCGGGTTTCTTTTTGCGTAGACAGCGCCTTCCACTATAAATCTTCTCCCAAGTTGTTTAAGAAATTCGAAGTAATTCTCTTCTTTGATAAGTGCTTGGGGGAGGGGCAGTGTATTCTCGTTACAACAATTGAATTACGACAGCGCTTCCACCTTGACAGTTTTATTAAGGCGAATAGTTTAATATACCTTATAGTCTTAAAGTTTGTTATATGAACAGAATTGCCTGGAGGCTGGATCAGGATTCTGTTTCTTACGTTGATTCAGTTTCGAACGGTTTTGATCTCAAGGGTGAGACTGCACCCTTGTTTTAAGACAGTATAGTCAAGTCACTCAAATGGACGATAATTATTTGTGGCTACCCTGAAGAGAAGCCTCACGCTTCATAAGTTTAGGCTTGGAAGGGTAGCACCGATGTAAATGAACCAAACAGTAAATGTCGATTGTTTTATTACAAAAATAAAAAGTTCTATTTATACAAACATAATTGCTTAGTTACTACTATTTCAAAGTGCAAAGTATATTTACTGTGACGATATAACATTTAATAATATGTGTCAGCGTTAAGCCAGTTTATTTCCGCTATATCTGCAAGTATGTTACACTGAACTCTGATTCTAGGTCGTCCATTAACGCAATATGCTTACTCGCAGTTGCGGCATTTAAACTTGGTACTTATGAAATTGCATTTTAAACCTATGAACTGGATTTCGTAAATTTTGGAACTAAAATTTAGTCCGTTTAATTCGAGATTAAACAATATAGGATGGTCTGTTAAAGTGCGTTTCTGATGTAAGACATATGAAGCACCTTTTTATGATGCTTCTAAGCAGATTTATCCTTAAAAATCGTCAATAATCTGTGACAGGTTCGGTTTTACAGGTTTAGAGAATTGCTACACCCTTCTGATTAATTTAGAATTAAATAACATTAGAAAGTGCACCGTTTGGCAGCTCAAAATCTCAGTTATGAAACGATGAATCGAAGTTATTTTCAGGCTACTTCCGTTTTCGATTTTTCTTTCCTTTGTAGTTTTTTCTACGAGTAACCCCAAGATTCGTCATTTTATCCGCCTCAAATTCGCAGATGTTGAAGTAGTGGCATGTCGCTGTTCCTCCCATCTGCTATAAGTAGCAAGTAGTAGCTGCACAGGTCAGGTTTCCTTTTGTTCCTATATTTCGCGTGCCCGTTTCCATCTGTCAAGAATTGTACATTTTTTTCTAAATGCAATCAACTATACCATATCTATATCTATATCGTTTGGAGATATTTCGTTCTACGGAGCTACGTGAATCATAATATCATCAAATAGCTTTTTTAAGTGCCGGTTGATGATTTTACAATTAGGGTATTTTGCTACTTTTTTGAATCGATTCAGACCGCTCTTATCTAACCAAATCATTTGTCATTTTACACAAAATTAATGTAACAGTCTAGAACAAATAAATTTGAAAATATAAAAAAATATTATTAATTTGCTGATTTACTAATGATATATTTACGAAAACTACACTGGAAGGTTTCTTATCATTTACTTAGGGTAAGCATTCTATTATATATAACTATTGACAGAATTTTATATGCGACGCTCAAGAGAGGCACACCTTTGTAGTTTGAAATAGCATATTTGTCATGATCACTTGAAACTCTAGCCACAGAGAGTATTAGTTCAAATTTGTGGTTCTTTTTCATGTAATATATTGTGACGTTTCGCCTTTCTAGATATTAAATTAGAAATGTTTTAAGTATATGTTGCAATTTGTGAGGTGCTATCTCCGCCACAACAAAAAGCACCTAGTCACAAGCTCATGCTGTACGCGGCCATATGGACCCCACTAGGGGTTACGCAAAACCATGTGGTCGTCGCCAGATCCTGCTCATTGCTTGTCCAAGCAATATGTTACTTCTTCTCGTGTGCCTGCTGTGATCGGGATTTCTGGCTAATTGCGTTAGTACGTTAAATTCACCTAATACCATGGCTCCTAAATACTTACTCTCAATTAATTTGTCACGTTGACTTTTCACAACTATCAATATAAAATTTATGCTTTTTTGGTATTCATTGAGTAGTTGGATACATTTTCTATGGCACGCGTGTGCTATTACAAATAATACGTTCGAGAAAAAACCCCTCCCGACCTAACTACCTAAAGGGCTCAACTTTACTCTCGTAAATTATTTGTAATATAACACACTTCTACCACAACTATTACCATTGTATCAAATATTTAGTTACAACAAGTTACTAATGTCAAAATGGCATTGTCAAAGTACTTCAGTTATAGTAAACCCATTTGTGACACCTTCTTGAACTAGAGACGTTATTTTCAACAACTTTAATTCAGTTAATGAAGGAAGAATTATGAACTGTCAAATTTTGTTTTCACTTTGATGATTTTTTATTGTCGCCAACTATGCCTTTCACCGCTAAAAAATGCACATTCAAAGCCTAATGAAAATCACAAATAAAGTGACCGCTATCGTTCCGTGAGTGTAGCTGTTTGGGAAAATCGTTCCGTGCCAGTTTTGGATAATTAAGACCTTTGTCGGATACCTCCAGCTTCCCAAATCGCAGCTTACCGATTTGAAAAACTCGATCTAGTCTAGTTTGAGTATTGCGGAATTTCATACCGATAATCAATTAGATATATTTAATGAAATCCTTATCGTCCAGCCAACGTAGCCCTGAAAGAACTCCAGTCACACCCATGGACAATTTTGGAACTACTTATTTTGCATTAATGGAATCCAGGCCATCAAGTATGGCTTCAATGACAAGCGCGCAATTATCTACCAACTTCGCATCTTTCCGTCAACTGAATCGCGACATTAAGTTAAGTTAAATACGTTTTTAATGCATGTGCGATTTACGTGATATATTTAGCTGAGTATTTGCTGTATGCGTAAATCGCCACTAATTTTGTATATGTAACAGGTAAATAAAGCAATTGTGAAATAAATTTTGAGGTATATCCCAATTGGAGGTACAGTAATGCATTATGCGCTCTACGCCAGTTTATCCATCTTGTTTTTTCCTATAAAATTTCTTCAAATAGTAACATACTTAAATAGCAATACTTTTGCGCTAGTTAAAATTAAGTCGATTATCCAAGAATCGTCTTGAGTTTTCAGTTATTCCTTAGTGTATTGCCTAGCCGCATTGTTAATTTCTGTGTGGATTTTGGAAATCTTTGAAACTAGAGGATTTTATGTGATTTCCGAAAATAGATTGTCAGTATGATATCCGGCAGCCATTTTAGGAGCTGATGAGTGCTAGATTGCTTTTGTGCTGTGCAGGTGATCTCTTGGAGTTTTTGCTGTATATGGATAAAATATTCCTTGCATATTATAAACATTTTCGCTCAGCCTTAAGGAATGGTGTGCGAAAGTGTTGAAATTAATCTAGTACTGCTAGAATACAACATTGTTTCTGTGCAAATACTCACTTCTGGCCGTATTTCACTTTCAGCCTCTTAGCACTTTGCTCTGCAAATCTCTTTTCCTGCACTCCGATGTGACCTTGTGGAACATCTAAACAACCAATTTGTATGCAGTTCTGTGCTTTTCGATTACCTTGCATGCTTACGAGGCTGGTTGATGTACTTTTTCCCCGTGCGAATTGCAAAGCGACAGCGGACTGAAGAAAAGCTTACCCTACCTAACTTTGCAGAGTTGTTTTGGGCGGCTTTTTCGCAAAGGCCCCAAGATATTGTTACGTTTTTAACGTTCGCGCTATTTAAAATTATACGACAAACATGGGTTCAAACATTTATTTACAACAATGAATTATTACGATTATTATTTACAAGCACACACGAGAATTATCAAGCAAATTACAAATTAATACAGGCACTACCGAACTATCGATACATTTATTTATTATTACATACGGATTAACACACTTATTTATTTATATCACTCTTAAACACTAACGATGTATTTCTATTTATATGGTTATCTATTTATTTATTTCACGAGAGGTTATGTACACGCGGTTATTTATATGGGGGATTCTAACAAGCCTCTACGTGAGTTCGAACTGCCGGAGAATTATTTCAGAACTGCCCTGCGGGTGAACTCCTCCCGCTTATATATCACGCCGGTAATTTCTTCCAGAAGCCTCCAGATATTCTCGGCAACGGTGACGTGTCGCGTCCGGGCCGCTCTAGCATCGACTGGAAAATGATTCATCAGAGTACACCTGCGTTCAAGGCGGCCCGTCGGCGGCCTATGATTCACGCGCTGGCAGCCGCCTCTGGAATTTCTAGTATAATCAAGGCACCGGGGAAAATAACCGTCAGCCGAATCGTTACAATATTAACTTGACGTAGCTTCAATAGGATCACTGGCTCTGCAGCTTCCCCCAGGTAACTCTTCGTATATTACTCTCGTGTTCTGGCCGTCTTCCACCACAAGTAACTCAGAACTATGAAATACCACTGGTGTAGATGCTATATGTTGTAAAGTCTTTTACCTACGGTTTGCGCTGTTAAATTTCTGGCCGATGGTTGAGAAGAATCCCGAAATCTGTCGCCACAAAGGTGTTTATTGCGAGCTGTAGGAATTAGCTTTGTTCTTTTACTCTCCTTTAGAGTGGCAGCAATGTCCACGGCGTTTGTATGCAATCAAGTAATGAAAAACACCTTCCACCACGTTTTGTTTGCGACAAATGTTTATGCGAAAAAATGCTACAGCGGATTGAATACTATTTTAATCTGTTAAACACATGACACAACAAACCTCGGAACGTATGGGTATATTCATGTGGGTTTTGGTGTTCTAACGTAATTAGACCTCTTTGCAAAGCCGTTTCCACAAAATTTTTTTATTACTCATGACAGTTGAGTTACGTGTGTGTCACTTATCGACCATCACGCATCCGCAGTTGCTCAAACCTGCTATCGCTGCTCACATATATGCCTGTCCGACTCTGGTCCGGTACTCGCAGCAACTACTCGTGCTCAGTCACATGTCGACCATCGCACATCCGCAGTTGCAACCGCAACTTATTCTTGCTGCCCACGTGTACCTCCATTACCTACGCCAGTCCGGTACGTGCAGAAAACTTGTGCTCGGTCACATGTCGACATCGCACATCCGCAGTTGCAAACATACTTAGGGCCTTTTAAGTATATCAACACACAAATAAATAATGTTTCTGGAAGGCATTTGCGAGACAAGACAGTTTCATTCGGCTGATCCCGCCTACTTTTTAGATTAACAAAGTGTTTATTTGTTTGTTGCTTATATTTTTTTACTTATTTATCCATACGCTAGCTGTTTTTCTCTCTTTTCGGCGTTCATCTCTGAAGTAGGAGAAGACGCTATATTAACGACTCAGACTTTTGTAACCAGTGGCAGTGTATGTGTAGTTTTGTGTTATTGTTATTGTTACATTTTGTTATTGTTATTGTCATCTAGTACACACGGTTCATAAACGTAAGTCGATATTTCTTAAATTTTGCATGGATGCATTTTACAACTTTCTTTGATGTTACTTTGTCATATTAAAGCAGAAAAGGTACTTTACCTGATAAGAACATGGTTTTTTACATCTGCCGCTAGTGAGAAGGTGAGAACCCATGAAGACCAATCTAACATTGTGGTATTAAGACTGTCCACTCAGAATTTTACAAAGAATATCGCTCTCTAAAGTTTTTCTGTCATTTTAGGTTCACCCGGTATATTGAATTATCAAAGCATCTAGTGGGTGAGCTTTGTCTATTAGAAAGTAGTCTTTGATATCCGCGAAGCGAATTTGTAGATAAATAAAGCGTTCCTATATATTGCATGGTATGAAGATTTCGATTCAGGTCTCTCTAGTATTATTTTAAATAAATTGATTGTAGGTTTCTTGCAATTCTACTAAAGAATATATTTGACAAGTACACGTTAATGGTGACGCTTGTATTATTATTGTAATTAATTATATACCAAGCATACTTTCATTTTTGCTAAGACATCGAAATGACATAGTCAGTTCAAGAACGCCGTTTAAAATAAGAAGAAAGCAAGATTATTTATAAATAAAATTAACAACAATCTGCAGATACTATATATTTTCTCTTTTAATTTAGACTATGTACATCCCTACATAAGACTATTGATATCTTTTCTGAATAATATGCCGGGATTTCGGTAAGTTGCACGCAGATACATTGTGCAGTACTTCCAAAGCTCCTGGAAGCTGCAAGCGCTGCTCCAATTTCGCTGTTACTTCATCTTTGGTTAGTGGGAACTGCAGCACGTCGATTACGTCACTTACTAGCTCCTGATCAACGCATCTATTAAACAGAAAAGATTAAATTTGCTTATTACTCAAATCTACTATCTACTAGTTTATATATACAGAGTGCCATACAAAGAATAAATTTAAGTTCAAACAAGAAACAAGTTTCTATAGACTTGTATCCAATTTTGTTTCGTTGCTGAACTACAGCTTTCAGAATGTTGAGATACATTGTAGATACATTTCGATCCTTGTAATGTTATTAATGTATATTATGCCTGCTGGTCTGCGAACCTGCGTCTGTCGCCTTTTCATCGTCAACAATCGGGCGCAGATTGTCTATGATCCGAAAAATTTCTTATGTCGTCACCAAGTCTTTTATAACGCAGCCATAATCAAGTACGTCTATAGAGGGGGGTATTGCTGGAGATTGCAGAACATATTCGATTGAGCCAAATTGTAAAAAGCCTTAGCTAAAAACAAGCACAATACTGTGGGAACACTTTCTAAACCTCAATTTTAGGGCTGTATTGCACTCAAGATGGAGATAAGCAATAAATTCCATTAAAAAGAACTCCAAAACCTAATTGAAAGTTTGCAAAAGAAGTAGTAGATATATCAAATCTTAAATGGGCCATAAGTACCTTCGAACCATTTAAGGTTCCGGAAGGAGTTCGAATTTATATGGCAACGATTTACAAGGGAAAAGAGAATTCATCTACATACCCATTCACAATGATATACGAGAGTAAGGTGAATAGTTCTCGGCCTTGATATAAGATGGCGTTCCAATCTGCAAAAAATTATTTTTCCTGCCTGCGTGCAAGTGTTATTAGTTCGTATGACAAGTTTCAACTTGTTCTCTCAAGTAGTTTGTTTACACTAATTTTTGCCGTAGACGTCTTGCGTGTTTTTCGTTAAAATGAATAAATTTTAATATCGTGCGGTCATAAAATTCTTCGTTTTGGATGGATTAAACCCTAAGGAAATTCATCCGAAGTTGACAAAAGTTTACGACAACTCTGCTCCTTCCACGTCAACCGTTAAAAAGTGGGCAGCTGAATTTAAACATGGTCCCACGTCCCTCGAAGATGACCCACGTGAAGGACGGCCAAAAACTGCAACCACACCGGAAACCATCGAAAAAGTACATGATATCGTGTTGGACGATAGTCGAGTGAAGGTCAGTGAGATAGCTGAGGCTGTGGGGATATTGGAAGAAGGGGTACGAAACATCTTGCACAAAGAATTAGGGATGAGAAAAAGATGGGTGCCGCATTTGCTGAATGCCGATCAAAAGCAAATGCGCAAACGAGTTTCGCAGTAATGTTTGGACCGATTCAATAGGCATCCGACCGATTTTGTGCGGCGATTTGTCACCATGGATGAGACATGGGTTTACCACTACACCCCAGAAACGAAGCAGCGGTTGCAGCAGTGGGTGGAAGCCGGTGGTTCAGCGCCAAAGTAAGCGAAGTCGATCGTTTCTGCTGGAAAGGTCATGGTCAGCTTGTTTTGGAATACGAAAGGGATCCTGTTAATTGATTACCTTGCAAAATACAGAACAACTACAGGTGAATATTACTCCAACCTTCTTAACCAGTTGGATGCCAAAGTCCGGGAGAAGAGGCCTGGCTTGAAGAAGAAAAAAATCATCTTTTACCAGGACAACGCACCTGTTCACAAGAGTGCGTTGGCGATGAGAAAACGGGGATTTGGGGTACGATTTGCTCGGTCATCCCCCCTATTCTCCTAATTTGGCACCCTCAGACTTCTATCTGTTCCCAAACTTGAAGAAATTTGTTTCTGGGAAGCGCTTCGCGTCCAATGAAGAAGTTAAGAGGGCCGTAGATGAATATTTGCACAGCCTTCCAGACTCTCACTTCCAGGAAGGAATACTGATGTTGGAAAAACGCTGGACCAAGTGTGTTGAAGTCAAGGGAGATTATGTAGAAAAATAAAATCATTTTTTAACTGAAAATCGCAGTTTTTCATTATCAGGCCGAGAATTTTTAACCTTAGCCTCGTAGGCAAGTGTAGTCTTAGGCTAGGTATGGTGTTTATAAAATCCGGAAAAAGAAAGCTACGCCCAGGAGCACTCTTTCTCACGCCGCCGGCCGCTGGTCGTCCAGACCGTAAGCACTGGCGCGCGCACATGCCGACCAATCGAGCAGTAGGAGATTAGAGTATACACTCTGTGCTCAACAAAACAACATTCTAAAAACTTTTCTCATTAATATAATTACCACGGTTTCGCCTGCTCCCACCAAAGAGTGATGTCTCCTCTACTGTGGGTTTTGGTGGTTAGTGATGCCGATGCTGACAGCCGAGACAAAATAATTCTCGACCTCGTCTCGTCTCGTGTCGAAATTCAATGTAAAGGTCGGCATTTTTCAATCTCGAATATTCGGGATGAGTCATTTGTGGCGGTTGAAGTCTGTGCGAATCGAACCCACATATTTTGCTCTCGGACCAGAGGCTTTACCTCCACTACCTTGCTCTTTGAACTGCAGTGATATAAATGTCTTCAGGAGAAATCCAGAATTTAACAGATTGAAAACGCGTGATTAACTGCTTCAATTCGGTACGCACTTTGCATTTTTTTCACTAATGAACTAGCTCCTACAAATGGCGGATTAGGGAGTTCTCGTTGACTAGTACAGCTGTAATGTTAAATACTTAGAACGTGTGGCACATGTTGACGAAGTAGCAAGAGTACTGCAATTAGGAAGGCAACGGAAAGCTACTCCATTAAGCATTTCCTTTTATACCGGGTGACAATGAGTCCAGGGCCATGCTTATATGTTCTTTAATTATGAATCGATTTGGATAAAATTTGAAACGAAGATACTAGGCATAATTTCTGATTGATATATTAATGTAGTCATAGTGGCCGACTTCCGGTTTCACCGCAAATGACATCAACTAATTTTTTAAATAAATCACCCTACATATTTTATGTTTTTCGGGATCTATAAGTCAAACTACATACAATAGTCTTGCGACATTTTAATTTAAAAAAAAATGAATTTTTTTACCATAGAAGGCCGTGACTTGGAAAAATCTGTTCTAATTGACTCTAGAAACTCATAATAATAGCTATTTTATCAAGAAGGTCAATAAAAGACCCTTAATAAAAGAATAAATTTTGCTAAACAGTTTTTTTAATGTCACTTTTTTAAATGGTACCTACTAAGGGCCACCAATGCCATTAGATAAAAAAATTAATTACCAGTCTAACGATATGCATCATGCACTACCTGATCTTTACCTAAAATTGAAGATTAATTAACTAATTATTGTTTTTAATATTTTTGTATAATGCCTAAGCAAATTTGGCAAGACTGTTGTATGTAATTTAAGTTGTAGATTCCGAAAAACATAAAATATATACGATGTACATTTAAAAAATCAAAGTTAGTGTTATTTCCGGTGAAACCGGAATCGACCATTTTGACTATATCTATAGATCAATCAGAAATTATGTTTAGTATCCTTGTATCAAATGTCATCCAAATTCATTCATAAGTAACATAGATAGAGGCATGGCTCTGGTCTCATTGTCACCCGGTATATCGATCATGATAAACGGTGATAGCATAAGATGTATGTCAGGCAAATCGACCGGCGCCGCGCTCAGAATCGGATGATTTCTAGGTGTGAAATATGTGACCATCAACGTTGACGCAAAAAGCCCGATACCACGTAAAAGTACGCAACTGGTCAAAGAAAGCTGCAAAGTCCGAGCTATAGACGAGTAGTTACCGTAATAATGAATGAAAAATATATAAAGTGTCCTGAAAGATGCATGCTATTACAAGTGACGAGGAAATGGAAGAGCTTTTCCAGCAAATCGAATATGGCCTCAAAATCGCAACATAACTGTTCCATTGGAATACTTCAATGTCAAGGTTGAATCAAGCAAAGCAGAAAATTAGTAGGAAAATGTAAATTAAAGAAACGAAACGAACAAGGAGGCACACTCTCACAGTTTTTCCAGGTGAACAGAGTAATGATAACCAGCACATGGTTTAAGCTGCCATTCAGAAGCAAATAGACGTAGACGTCTCCACATCTAGAAAGCCGGATAGCACAGTTGGTAGAGCATTAGGTTTGCATTAAGCAAATCTTCGGTTCAAATCCCACGATTGACGGAAGTTTTCCGCAGCCTTGGCCATCGGTGTCGGATACGGTGAGACCATTCACAGTTGGACACAAGCTAACTGTGCTCTACTCTAGTGATGTCAACTTTCGTTACTTTTCGGTACTTGTAACTATTCGTTACTTTTCGTTATAGTATCCTAGTGGAGTACTGGAAAAAAGGCCCACGATTCAGTCCATGATTTTTTTAAATTTTTTTTATATATACTTCGGGTCTGTATTTATGTCTGGAGGTGAATGTGACCGCACTATTTAATGGACGGGGGGATAAATTGGCCCGAAAAATGTGCAAAAATGGGTTTTTCACGGATGCCTTCGACAATTCAATTCGAAATAAAAAAACGTTCGAATAAAAAATGGAGCTATTCTGAATACAAACAATTTGAGCTTGGATTAACAAAAATCGGTTAACCGGTGCGAAAGTTACAGCCCTTTGACCGACCTCGCCCGTTGGAATTGTTTCTCAGGGATTTCCTACTCAGGGCGGTCGGTCGGATCCTGTTTTTGGGGGAATGGCATGCAATTAGAGCGTCCGTTTTTTTTAATTTATAGATTCACGGGCATACGAGAAGATGTGCCACGGGTAAGGTGCTTGGTCTAAAAGGGGCAGAGGGGGAGGGGGGCCCACGAAAACCCATTCAAACCCGCCTAATTGCCTCTGTAATTGGCCTATTTCAAAAATCTTAACGCGCTGTGCCTCCTTTAACCAACGTAAAGGATTTTAGAAACGCGCGGTAAATAAAAAAATATAGCAAAAAAAGCCTTTTTTATTATTTTTTTTTTAATTAAAATTGATTTTTTGGGGGTAAGAAAAAGCAAATGGTGTAAAAAAACTACATGATGGGACGCAGTTTTTTTCCTCCACAATCTGGACTCGGGCACATTTTTGTCCGGTGGTTAGGAGGGGAGGGGCGGGGGGTCAAAGTTCCCGGCCCCTAGCAGGGAGACGGAAAGGGTTACAGTGTTTACACTTGGTTCGTAATGAAGATTTATCATTCCTCTTCATAATATATTTGTCTCAATTTCCTACGTTAATTAGGGCCTGCAGGAGCCCGAGATACAAATTAGAATCTGCAATGCATTTTATGCCGAGTAGCAGCGGGATGCCGGGGGCGTGGCTTACGCTCGTTGTTCTACTGTCTTATTGCTTGCACGTGGTTCCTGCCACATTTTATTCTGTGTACAGTAAGAATAAATATTGTTGAAGTTTTGTTGATTCGGGGATTTATTACGCTACAAGCAGCGGTAAGTGTATCTACAATTTTCCACGGGATGCTTCTGAATGTTCTCGATACGCGAGACTATTATACTATACTATATGCTTCATACATATAATATATTGTAGCGTTGATTTGATAGGTAATCGACAGACACATTTGCTTCAAGATTGACCCTGGCATTAGAAAACCCAGTAGTTGTCAGTGCACGTCTATCACAGACTGTCACATGGGATTAAATGCGGCTGCCTCTTGATTTCTGGATGTCGGACATCTCACTCAGATAAATCAGCAAACCTGACATCAGTATGGCTGAATTAAAGGTCTGTACAATTTGTAATCTGGACATCCTAGATGATCAACCCGTGCGGGTTGTTAAAAGCAGGGGCTTGAAAACGATGCGAAGTGCAAATAAGGATGACTATAAGTATAATAATGTTCGCATATCGTCTAGTGCTACTGAACAAACTTTTCACCTCAATTTTTACATAGCGTTCACAAAGTAAAAAACCTACGACTGCTGAAGCGAAAACTGATAGAAGTCATTGTACACGTAGAACCACATTGGCCTTCGACTTCAATATCAATTGCATATTCTGTGCAGAACTTTGGGCTAATTCATCATCAAATATGTGTCATGAGAGGAATGTAAGAAAACGCATTAGCATGAAAAATCCAGAGCGTAAGCCATGCTCCCGGCATCCCGCTGCTACTCGGCATAAAATGCATTGCAGATTCTAATTTGTATCTCGGGCTCCTGCAGGCCCTAATTAACGTAGGAAATTGAGACAAATATATTATGAAGAGGAACGATAGATCTTCAGTATGAATCAAGTGTAAACACTGTAACCCTTTCCGTCTCCCTGCTAGGGGCCGGGAACTTTGACCCCCGCCCCTCCCCTCCTAACTACCGGACAAAAATGTGTCCGAGTCCAGATTGTGGGAAAAAAAACTGCGTCCCATCATGTAGTTTTTTTACACCCTTCGCTTTTACTTACCCCCAAAAAATAAATTTTAATTAAAAAAATAATAATAAAAAGGGCTTTTTTTGCTATAATTTTTTTATTTACCGCGCGTTTCTAAAATCCTTTACGTTGGTTAAAGGAGGCACAGCGCGTTAAGATTTTTGAAATAGGCCAATTACAGAGGCAATTAGGCGGGTTTGAATGGGTTTTCGTGGGCCCCCCTCCCCCTCTGCCCCCTTTAGACCAAGCACCTTACCCGTGGCACATCTTCTCGTATGCCCGTGAATCTATAAATTAAAAAAAACGGACGCTCTAATTGCATGCCATCCCCCCAAAAATAGGATCCGACCGACCGCCCTGAGTAGGAAATCCCTGAGAAACAATTCCAACGGGCGAGGTCGGTCAAAGGGCTGTAACTTTCGCACCGGTTAACCGATTTTCGTAAATCCAAGTTCAAATTGTTTGTATTCGGAATAGCTCCATTTTTTATTCGAACGTTTTTTTATTTCGAATTGAATTGTCGAAGGCATCCGTGAAAAACCCATTTTTGCACATTTTTCGGGCCAATTTATCCTCTCCTCCATTGAATAGTGCGGTCACATTCACCTCCAGACATAAATACAGACCCGAAGTATATATTAAAAAAAATTTAAAAAAATAATGGCCGGAATCGTTACCAAGCCATTCTCAGGTTTCAAGTACTCCACTATCCGTTACTTTGTATTCGTTACCGAGTATTCGTTTATTCTAAAGCGCGTTTCAACCAGTTCGGATCGAGTACCTGAAAATTCAGCGAGAATATCCGTTGGTTTCAGATAGAGTGGCGAGTACCCTCCGCACACGGAGTTGCGAAAGCTGACGTAAAAAAACAAAACTGAATGCTTACTTCTTTATTTCTCAGAGTTGAGCATTGCGCTCATGGCTCATGCAAAGACATAACATCAGGAGTTGCATTTTTTACGCATTTAATATATAAAAGAGGTGTTAGAGAAAACAACCTGGTTAAGAGGTCGGTTTTTATTTTGTTTTCTAAGTAACCTTACGAAAAAACAGGTGATAGCAACCTACCTGATCACCTTTTTTAACATCCGTTAATAATAGTTTCTTCGGGAAATTACATATTTTATTTCACGGTATTAAAAAGTGCTAGCTAATATTTTTTTTCGTAAAACTACTATGAAAGAAAACATCCTGGAAGCCTCGTTTATATGTTAACGCACATTAAGCATTTTTCGGGAAATTACCTATTCCATTTTAGAACATTTTTGTAAAGTTCCAGCTAAGAACGCCAATCGCTGTTGGAATGTGCCTATTGCGTAAAAATATTTTTCCCCTACTTTTTCAGTCAGCGTTCTAATTTTAAACACAATCTCAAACTTAAGCTTCGCACCGTAAGATGGCGAAGACATAAAAAACAAGGTTAAACTAAATACTCTTTGGTGATGCTGCAACGTTGAGTGAACAAGTACTTGTTTCAAAATGTAACGAATACTTTTGCAAGTTGATATCCGTTACTTCGGATCTTGTTGGGTAACGAGTAGTCGTGTTCCGAATAGTTAATTTTTTGACATCACTACTCTACTCAGACCCACAGACCTAAGGTGTAGAGCCACAAGGTCAACACATCTTCAAGACACACGCCTGATACAATGGTTGCTACGCAAGCACAAGAAGCGCGCTTCAGCTTTATAACTCGGAAGCACGAACCAAGTTGAATACTACACCGCCAGACGCTAAAGAGTACAAATTCATCAGTCTCTATACCGCTAGGTAAAAAAAAAGTTAATGATAATATAGTACAATACAGTACATACAAAATCATCAACAGAAATGTAAAAACGCGAAAGATCTTGGTCGAATTAAAATTATAAGTACGCACCAATGTGTTTGTCTATACTGGGCATATGCGTGGACGCATACCGCGCTAATAAATGTGTGCATACTGCGTGGCGGCGTCGGTCCGTTTATCAGTGTGCGTCGAGTGAGGGTGCTTTGTGCGCGAGCTCAAATGCAAGCAGATCGACGTAGTTTTAAAGGCAACCCAGTTGAGTGCGAAAGTTCCTGCATTTCGTGGGACACTGCAAGAACAGAGTTGCGCTGCCATAGCACCCAGTTACCTTTATCAAGTGACGCGAAAGTGAGGGCATCGCCCCGAATACCTATAAGTGCCAAGTCCAGTTAGTTAAGCAACTGTAATTCGGCTGTCATTACTCAAGGTGGATTGGCCTTTAATTTGGAGCTAACACTTTTAGCATAGCAAGAATCCAGGTCAATTTCTGGTTTGTTATAACAACGGTCTTTCGCTAACCACAAGCTAAGGTAAATAAAACGAAAGATATTTTATTGCTATTGAGCTAGCTAGCATTACGAAAACGCAAAAGTAATTTATAGAAACAAAGAGGCAATATAAAACCCGTTACATTTGATGCCCAATCAGCAGGTATCAAACATTACTGGTCAAACAAAATTAATTAGAATTTTATGGACAAGCGTTTTGTACGTTTATATTATTATGTAATGTTAGACAATCGCCAAGTCAATGTACTATTAGGCAAACACTCCAATACTCAGGGCACTTATATTATTTTTTTTAAATACAACACTTGCCTGTCAGTATCTTAGGCTAACCAAAATGAAACGTATTTATTACTCTCCAATAAAATGGTTATTTGCCCCGTTCTATATTTTATCAAATTGCAAATTTGAATTTTATATTACGAGAATTCTGTAGAATATTTAACTCAGAGTAGCTTAAATACTCAAAGTTTCACTACAACTGATCTACTCACTTCAATAACTCATAACCTCGTAAAATTTACTTACACCACAAAAGGTTCGCGAGTGCATAGAGCGTTTTATTTTGATATTTAAAAGCGAAATTTGCAAGAAAACCTCAGATAAACTGTTTCGAATCTCCTGCCTAGCAACATCTAACTTGGTTTTGTTTCAGGTTGTGACGTAAAAATGACGCGCTACTATATTTTGTCTTGGCTTCTTGTGAAAACTGCGAATCCTTGCATAAATCGCATTTTCTAGTGACGCCACGGGATTTTCTGGAACTTGGACATATCTGGATGCTCGGAAACACGATAAATCTCTTCAGCAAGATGTGTTCTCGAAGTCCACTGGCTTTCCGGACTCCAACCACATAAAAACGTACCAAATCGTATCTTTTAAAATATTACCGACCTCGCCTCTGGAGCCGCTGCGGGTGACGCCAACGACCTTATTTGCTGGAAGTCGTTTCCTTGGAACCAAATCTTTCTCGAAGATGTTGTTACACCTCTTCCCGACCTGTAGGACTTGAGATCCCTGACTTCTAATGTTGGAATGGACTGGTATCACAGTTTGAAATTTCTAGGTTGTCGGAGCCGAACCCAAGCCGATTTTGGTTTGCACAATTTTATAAACTTTTTCGATGGAGAAACTTTTAATAACACTTTCACTTATGGCCGGTGACTTGTAGAATAACTTTGTACACTTTTCAGACTTTGCAAATAACTTTTATTACATAAAAACACCAAAAATCAGGAGCATCATTTGCCCACAAGTTGACATTACAGGAATTCTTTTCTATTTTATTTAACAAAAGAGCATCGCGTTATCTAGTAAGCGCGATCTAATATTGTTAGGAAATAAGTTTTGGTTACAATTTCACATAATAGAATAAACTTTTATTAACATGTTTGTAGCTTAAAACTAGAAATTGTCTTCATTTCTTATACATAACAATTGTCCTTTCTTGTCACATAAACTGTTATTTATCACTGCTATGCTATGCACACTTAGTTTTAAATTGCACTGGCACTTGAGTTCAATTTTAACCCCGTCACTAATCATTCTTCATTTTAGTTGCCCTCGTTCTGCATTGCTCTTTGCAAATTCTATTTTATCTTGATTTGATTTCCATCTACCTTTCAGCTAGCTTGCTTTTCACTGGCCCGTACATTTATTAATAAATCTACGCTCATATTCATTATGCACATAACCAACCTTTTGCATTATTTATTTACATTTGGTCCGCCTTCAAATATGCTCAAACATATCATATTATTTATATTATATTAGCCATCTTAAATCTTTCTTTTACTGAAACTTCAAATTCAATCCTTCTGAATCCTGCTTTTCTTATGCTAACCTTTATCCCTCTAATTATGCTTCTTGCATCTCATTTCCAATGCATTTAATAACTTCAACTACTGTCTAGATTGCAATTAAATAAAATATTTCAATTCTGTGCTTTAATTGACTTTGTTCAATATTTTTCTATGCATACAGAATTAAATTGCGAGCAATAAACCATCTCAATATTTTGTTTTTGCCAAATAAAGTATACCTAGAGTGTTTTACCTGCTTTGTTTCAAGTACCCTGTGCGGGTTAAGCGTATGTAAAGAACAACCTATATAATAATATATAGCTTTGTCTTAAAATGGTAGCAACTTAAACTAAGTAGTCATTGACAAAAAACACTTACAGTGGACAGGGGTTTGTAGGTATGACATTCGTTATAGCATGGATAGGGTGCACTTCTCGTACTTCGTTAATAATGGCAACCGGAGTTGGTCCTTTTTTATGCTGTAAAAGATAACACGAGCACTGTACTTTCAGATAGCTAGATGTGTTTATCGCCGGCGATAAACTTTGTTAGGTGAGAAAGAAAAACTTAATTGGCTTATTGATAATTCATCTAAATTACTAGTTATAAAAACTCATAATTCAACAAAAACTACAATAGCGAACCAGGGTTCTCACGGGAATTATAGTTTTCTCTTTATAGTAGACATCCATCGCAAGCTCGCATATTCTGTTCTCCAGTATTTGTAAATGCAAAAGAATATTATACTCGTCCAGTTCCACACTGGAACCTAAAAATTTAAACTATGGTTAGACAGTTATACTGTGCACCCTTTTCACTATGCAATCTAGTTTCCATTCACCTTTTTACATACTTGCTAAAAGGCTCAACTATAGTTGAACTTCAACTTTTTTCTGTATCCGAGAAAATAAAACCATTTATTATTATTATTAAACTAGCAACCCAGTGAGACAAATGTCTCATTTAAAAAAACAAAAAGACCGTTTTGCAAATAGAACGCGTATTCACCACACGTACGTATATGACGTCATTGTTGGTAGCAAACTACCAGTCGCATTCGCCTTGATAAAATTTGCCTAGAATCTAACCTAAAAAGTTAGGATTAGGATAATTAAGATAATAATTAGTGTTAGAGACTGAAATTCGGTTCCTGACCTGACATGACCATTCCAAACATATAACTTTAATAACTTTTTTTCTCTATCTCTTACGGCTTGGCTGCTGAAACAGCGTCCCAGACAGACACGTCTATTAAATAAAGGATATGTACTACCTGTATAGATCTTCATTAAGGCAGTACTAAATTTACTAATAGCAGCACAGTATTATGTTTGGTAACCATGTCTACATGCACTGTTGATCTTTAACAATCGAGGCGGTAAACAATTTCGAATTGCATTTTTCGCGTAAAAAGTTTGTTGATCTAGGCACCTGGGCCTGTTGTAGAAAACAGCGATTAATAATGTATTATCACAAAACTCAAAGAAGATGTATGAAAAATGTTATAAGCAATTTATGGACTGTAGATATAAAAATACTAAATTTATGGGCACAATATTAAATACAAAAGTCTACATTTATAATAAAGTAAATGTTCATGCTAATGAATAGTTTTTTCCGGTCCGCCCACGCAATGTCTACGTTTCCGAAGCATACATGAAAATAAGGAACACTAGTGTATTGACAATAATGATTTTCGTACATTTTTTTATGCTGTTATGCTTGAAGAGTATAAAAGAACAATTTGCCAGACCAAATATTCAGTCTCCGCGAGTGTTGCTAATAGCCTGGTAGAAACTCCGCAGTCGCAGTCGGTGTTATTAATAGCCCGGCTAGACTAAGCAATCTTGGTCAGTGTTGCTAATAGCCTGACTAGATCATGCAACACAGCCAGTGTTGCTAGTAGCCTGGCTAGACTAAGTGACGCGCAGTCTTTGTTATACTATGCGAAACACGTCCACCAGGCCAATTAGAGGAGACAGGCGTCTATGTATTCCGCCACCGGTGCCGTCGCTGCCGCTTCGCCCTCGAGACCAAGGACACCTTGGCTCACCGACATCAGAACGAAGCCGTGCGCCGCTCGGAGACATAGGTCACGTCATTGTAATTCATTAATGTTGTGTGATCACGTAAATATGTAGTAGACGTGTGTAAATAAACAATATATTTCGACTAACTCTCGTTAATACATACGTTAACTACAAATCCATCCCATTCTCAACTATTTGCTAACCGATGACGTAACAAGTCAATTATGTCTACTGAATTAATAGTTATTTAGACCATAAGTGTTTTTTCACATGTGTGGAGGGTTATTAAACGAGGCGCAGTCAAACGCGTTGGTCAGTTCTGGTAATTAAGGAAACGTCTGTAATTTGTTCACGTCAAAATAAGACTAAAAATGAATAAATGAATAAATAATTTGTTTCTAAAATCGTTCATTACTAAATTCAAAGCAGTGCAGTTTTTTTTCTCTGAGTGAAAAAAGTGACACTTCATACCCTGAAATTAATTTTAAAAGCCTATTTTTTAAATGAAATTTTTAAAATGTTATTTTTGTCAGTTGTTGTCGAAAAATAATGTTTGTATTACGAGCGCGAAATTTTTTAGAGGGTTCGAATGACTTTTTACTCAAGTATCGCCTCGTTAAAAGAAGTAACATTCTCATGCTCTAAAATCATTAATTTCGCACACTTAATACAAAAATAACATTTTTAGGTTATCATAAATTAAGTAAATGTAATTTAGGCACAAAAACTTGACAAGCTTCAAGTGTGACTATACAAACCAGCAGATAATCCCTACGTTCATGTTTTAATTCTAACCTACTCGTAATTAAAGCCTAGCTTGAGGTACTTGTATCGTAAATAACTATTATGCAACAAGTTTTATAAACGTCACTTTAGTCACGAGTTTTATTAGGCACGAGCTGGGTTAACCGACAAGTGACGTGATACAAAAGTGAAGGTCGATTTTAGTCTTGGTTGTGACTAATGAAACGAAAACTACCGAAAGCTAACTTCAGTCCGTCACTAAGAAGCTTTTCAGTAACGGGTTATGAAAACGTATTTAAAATATACCCATGCATATGAGTTCGTTAAATAGCATTCAGCTACAGGAACAAAGAAAGTAGTAAACAAAGCAAAAATTGCTTACCCAAGAGTTGCAAAATGGGAGCTTTATCACAATTGCAAATCGTAAATAGTTTACCAACTCCTTGGCATAAAGACTTTAAAATCTTAGAATTTTTATCCACTCTTGCTTGGCGTTTATGTGTCTATCGATAATATTTAGTACATTGTTAGTCTGCAAATAGCCAATAAATAGTACCTTCATTGTTATTTCAGTCAACTCGAAGTTCATTGCAAGTAAGTGTGCTACTTGATGCTCTTGTCTGCGTTCACGTAAGGCACTTAGTTCATCTAAAAGTTAAAGTTATTTGAGATCAGCCAACAAAACAACTAAGAGTCCTTTACTTATTTCCTCAGATACGTTAAAAATACTGTAAGTTATATTTTCCACGTTAGCGTGCATGTTGATAATCGCTTCGAATAAAGACGAATTTTCACTTTCCTTCTTATAAAATTCTTTCACAATGTCTGGAATCTGATCAACTTTCATAAAATCCTGAAAATTAGTTAAAATGATTTAATGACTTAAAGATTAGTTACCTCAATGATACACATACTAAAATCTGTGCCAAGACTTCTTTTCGCTGTTGTAATCGGGCTTGCATTCCCGCTCTTATTTCCTTCCGCTTCAACAACTCCTTTTCTTCAAGCGCCGTCATAATCCTCCTCCTTCCTTTCATAACAAGAAAGTCTTCCAGCATCGTGTCGTTGTCTATTATACGATGCAGACGTTGCATTTCCTGTTGAAAATTCGGATAATAAAAGTCGAGAAATGATACTGTATCCTTTGGTATAGAAATTTTGTATTTGCTTAGTGTGTTGTACACTACATTTATATTCTCACTCGTAACTATTGTCATACCTGCGTATGCACGATTAGGTCCGAGTGTCCTCGTACTCTTAAAGCTTGGAGTTTGCCACACCATTCTTCTCTCTGATCATAGGCGATGGTTGCCTGTTCAATTATATCGATCATGAAGGACTTTCCCCTATTAAGGTTATCTATTAATTTCTCCCATAATTTGTTAAAGGCGATTCTATAGCAAAAAATATATATTTTTATACAGAATTTATGAATGCAGTACTCTCATATAGGTACAAGAACAAACCTGTCATGCAATAAATGTTCAACTTCATCCCGCAGTGACTGGTTTTCCGTTAGAACCGTGCAAAACCGTTTGTTAGCCGCGTCCAATTTATTTTCAAGGGCCTCAACAGTTTTTTGACCAGTCAAAACCCTTTCCTGGTGGTGAAAATCAGTGGGCAACTTAGCGCGAACCACAGCAACTGCCTTCTGCACCTTTAAGTTAAAACATTAAGTTTGAAAGCCTCGTTGTTTCCCCATTCTATACTTTTTCAATTTGTTCATCAATTTCCTTCAATCGTTCTTTCTTCGCTTTGATTTGACCGTCAAGGTCGCCATGGTCCCCTATCAAATTATGAAGGTCGGTAATTATTTTGGTATCCACAGAGCGCTTCGTTTTAGAGGTGGCGACTTTCAAATCGGTTAGTATATTGCTGTTCTCTTTATACAAAATCTTGAGCGACTTTCGCTGTCGCATAATTTTAGCCCCCGTAGCGAAAGCATTTCGGTCCCTTTCCAAAATTCTATGCTATAATTGAACATAGGAAATTAGTAATTGTAGAAGAGGAAATCTTTTGACATATAGAGAATTGATATGAAAACTATCCTATTTTGGTGCACATGTTTAATTTGATTATCCAGCTATTAGATTAGCATTGTTACCTAAGGCTACAAGCATAACACCTCTTACCTGTCTTTGAACTCGAGCTAACTCTGCCTCCTGCTGAAGGTCATACTCCAGCTGTTCCTCCTCTGTGAGGACAACTTTCGTATCACCACCCTTATGCGATTTGGTCAAACACTCGGCGGACATTTTTCCACGAAAAAAGCAAAAAATTAAACGATATACAGAAAGAATTCCCGACCCGACACGCAGGAGCTCCCGACACGTCAAATACTACTGTGAAACAGTAAACACCTCTGACAGAATTTAAAGAACAGCGCCACCCATTTCCTTTTAAAATAGTATATATTTATCCAGATGGCGTTAGCCTACAACTGCTTTGTTATTGATACAGAGTGATTTTTCAAAAACTGAATTGCATCAGGCCTCGAATAGCCTGAATCGGTTGGTAGTACTGAAGTGTATTGTCAGTCTATGTTAAATTCGAGACTTTCGTGGTAAGTGTCTGCGTCAGTGTGTGTCAAATGACAACCATAGACTGACAATGCACTTCAGTACTGCCAACTGATTCAGTTTTTAAAAAATCACTCTGTATAGTTTTATGATTAGAAAACGGCCGATTTACAGAAAATATTTGTAAAGTCCTTTTTTGTATTGATTTCCCTGGTGGCATTAGGAATGAATGTCGAAAAAGTTCACTACCTGACCCTAGTCTCAAAAAACACCTGTGAGATTAGTAGTAGCGATACCTTTTAACCGCTCACTATGAAAGGGTGCATTGGAGAAGAAAATTGAATAGCAATGAAAATATTGGATATAGAATTTCCGATAGGATAAGTGGTATGGACGTCTGCCGTACGGACTATAGGTCGGGTACAGAAGTAGGATGTGAAGTTGAAACACATTTGAATAAAATCAAATATTTGGAATTCTCATTAGGACTAAAGCTTCTATCAATAGAAAAGGAGAAAATTGTCACAACATTTATAGAAAATAAAGTGGAATAAAGATTATCAACGACAAGGGAGATGAAGAAACTAGACTGGCAGTATTCTAAAAATGTAAGTGTAATCATCAGTTGGCTCTTGAGAATACTTATAATCTCTCGGCTACAGCCAGAACTCTTGTTTGCAGCACTGAAGTGTGTCAATTGCTGCTCGCGTTTGAAAGAGACCCCACACAAAAATCGCTATGGATGCTTTTTTCAAAGAATTTAGTAACGAATATTTGCGTTACCAACTTATTTTTACTTGTTTTCGAGTTTACTATGACCGAAAGTTCAACTTACCTATCTTTGTTGTTTGGTATGAAAACAAGAAAATAACAAACCCGTTATAAAACAGAACAGTTGTAGGACTGTCATAAAAAATTATTTTGTATTTCGTTACTATAGAAACAATAATCACGCAGTTTATTTATGCACACAATATTTTTTAAGTACTAGTCTGAAAATCACCTATTACTGTACAATTTGTATGCGCGAAAAGTTCTTTACAGAACTAGTCCGAGAAATTAACGTTTTAACTGGTTTGAAATATTTGTTGACTGTGGTTGCTAAGGAAATAAACTAGTGATATCTCTACATTGTACGAAGGTTAACACAATATATTTATTACTACGGATTCGATTTATTGTGGATTATATTTGATATTGTTATTATTTAATTTTCTATAAAACAAATGTCTTTATCTCATATAGGTAGAGTCTCTACATCCTAGCAAATATTAACTTGACTTGAATAAATTATCAACTTAATCATCGTGTTATAATTTTTAATCAATTAATTGTGTATAATGCTGCTTTAACTACTGGGATCGCTACAATACTGGATATTATTTAATTAATGGGAACTAAATTCAAATATGGCGATCCAACCTCACAATTCGCAAAACAAGTTGGCTGTTATTCGACACCTATCTGTAATTACGTAATTAAAGCATTACCTAGGTGATAACAATTGCAGTAAGTAAATACACGTCGCAAACAAAAAAACATTCACAGAACGCTTCTGCTGGAAGTGCACAAAAAACCGATGCCACTAAGCAATTCACTAAATTCAATCTTTTCTGTTGCTTTTCCAATAAAAACTAGGGATAACTCGAGCCCCAGCAAGTCTCACGATACCTGGGCCTCCCTTTCTCTGTTGGCCTGCAGATACAAGCCGCTGAACGCCAAGCAGAACGACTCCTGCAGCTCGACCGCTGCGAAAAACGCCTCTAATTCAGTCGTTGCCTCAACCTAGGTCTCCAACTGCTTTCCACGAAGGTCGCTATCTACCTCTAGCTTACGGGGCTCCAATTGCACTGCTAAAACCTCGTACACAATCTCGGAAAGACCAGCCAACACTCGATGCACAAATTAAACACTTTTTAAAACTCTGCAAATATGCTATGAATTAATGCACTCTACTACAGCGTACCCAAAGGATATAGAATTGATTTTTTAATAATTTAACACGCTGAATTGGGAAACGGGTATTTATTCAAGTATTAACCATTATTTATTGAGAAAGCCAAAATTAACATCCCCTTCGTCCCCAATTGTCTGTCTTCGATCTTACATTGTTTTACATTATTTCCAATCCTACCCTGATTACATTTTGTTCAAATCAAGAGTAACACTATTTCTAGTACTGTTTTACAAATTATTATCAAGGCCAATGCTATGTTATACTATTTACAAAAATTAAACTAGCATATTTCTGGTAAATTTTATAAAATATTATTTGATATACTTGAAATATTATTAATTGTTATTATAATCGTAAAAGGTTAAATTGTGTTTATGGCAAGATTGGCGTGTTAAACAGTGCCCTAGAGAGATGATTGATTATATGTGGTTTTATTTGCATCGATAATTATTTATACAGATTGCCTGCAGGTACTAGGTACACACGCTAACTAGATACAGAGGCAGTTTGTTCGTCTTAAAATTTTAAACCGTTTCTGTATCTAGTTACAGTGTGTACCTAGTACCTGCAGACAATTCGTATATCTTTGCGATAATCACAAGCTAAATAGTCAGGTTGCGTAACTACGCGCTGGTGGCGGTACTGGTAGTTCTTGCTCCTCTACGAAGCAGTGATTTCAGGCTCAGAATTGGCAAGGCCTCGAAGAGGCGCTCGGCCAATGTACGGAGCCTAAAGAGTAAAGATAAGCCCCGACGGGCTGCTTCGACCTGAACATGGCTGTGGCGGGAATGAACAACGGTTTGGGCTCCTGGAGGGTTCGTAATGCCGAGCGTTGAGAGGTTCAACCTGGGCGGGGATTTGAAGCTGATGAAGAACTGGGTAGCCTTTTGAAGGTGGCGTAGAGTGTCGGACGTTGAAAGATTCGACCTGGACGGAGCTTCAAGATAGTGACCAAAAAGGAAGTTCAACCGTCAAGGAACGCAGGTGCGTAGTAAAGCGAAGAACATGGTGAGGAAATAGCTGCCGGGCGACCAGAGATGCGACTGCCGAGAGTGCTGCAAGGTGCGTAGTACCCGGAACACGAGGGATTTGACCTAGACAGTTCTGTTGCGAAAACGAAGAATCTGATGAAGAATCAGCTGCAGGGCGACGAAAGATTCGATTGCTGAGGGTGCTGCAAATGTGTAATACCCGGCGAACAAGGGGTTTAATCTGGACAGGGCTCTTACGGAGGTGAAGCTTGATTCGGTCTCTTGGCGAAGAAGTAGCTATGGGGCGTCCACCAGAGGTGCGACTGTCGAAGATTCTAGAATTCTATAAAAGAATTGGGGGTTCAGTGGCGACGCCGAAGCTTTAGGACAACAGGGTTGGTTCGTCCTTAAAGCTTAGCTACCAAAGTTCCTAAGTGAACAGCGTTCGGCTTGTCTGAATTTTGCTGCTAAAACTTTTAATATTTAAACAGCTTGTAGCCGTTATTTTCAAAGGTCGGTGTCGCTGTGTGAGCCATGTTGCTGTGTTTTATTAATTTTAGCTATACGGTTTTTCATGAGTCAGAATTATTTGGTCTGCATCATGTTGTAGCTGACCTACAACCGCGCATTTTGACTCAAACACGATTCCCTTAGTGTACCTACCAGGTAAAGTTTATAATTTTGTGTTACCTACAATTTCAGCCGTTGGTCAGTTATAGACAGCGCTGCTTCATTGGATGGTTCTATTTTCTTTGAAAAGCAGATCGTTTACGAAACACAGGTGCCCACTTCTCTTTATTTTTTGATTTGGCACAACTTTTTCCTTCTTCCACTTCTCCGAAAAAGTGCCTTCCATTTTCATAATTTCATTCTCAGTCTGTCAGGGCCTGGAGCTTTCTTGTTTTTCAAGCATTTGATTATTTCTTTGAACTCTTCCATTTCAAAGTCATTTATCTCTACTTGCTGGCGTGGAGTTTTTTCGCAATTAAGGAATAGCTCTTCAATTTATGTTGTCTATGTTTCGTTTACTTAATGTTATATTTTGTCTTAATTTCAGCTTCTTTGTTGCGATTTTGTAACCATTTCACCATGAGTCTCTAGCAATATATTTGATTAGCTCTTTTAATTTATCTCCTTTAGACTTATTTAATTCCCGTTTGTAGTTTTTCCTTGCATGGAAGTACCTACTCTTCTTTTACTTAGAGTTTTTCTTCTTCTGTAATTTGTGGGTTTTTATTCCCCCTTGTTAGTTTTCTTTTATTTCTCGTACCCTCATTCCTTTCTAATCCTGCATGGGCCTTCACGCAGTTAATTTTAATTTTCTTCTATTCTGTCGTGGTTATTTACGTTATGGCGGATGTGGCGGTACTCTGATATAATATAGAGAATACAGGGATGCTAATATAATATAATAATATACAGTCCCTGTATATACAAGAGTTGGGTTGGGACATCTAAGGTGATTTGTTTTGGATCCTCAAATCATGGTAGTACCTGATTTTTGCCAATATTAAACTTTATGCATACTTCTTTCAACTAAAACAAATGAAATATATCTTTGCTACATCACATGGTCCTTGATTTGTCGATCCAATGGCTCAACTCTTAGTACATATAGGAACTCTAATATAATATATACAGTGGCTATGTAAGGACAGTGTGGTCAATTTTGGTCATCTTTCTGATTGACTGTTGAGATATCCGCCCTCTTGAGTAGTTCACGAAATATATTACATATTAGGTATAAAGAAATTTTAATTGCTTCCAGTATTTATAAATGTACTAAAAATGATCAAACTAGTCAAAATGTCACCTCCTTCAATAACTCTTTATCCAAGAAAACGTTTAAGGAAGGAGAAGCTGTGTGTGGTTACCACTACCTGCATCTTCAGAAATGGATAAGTAAAACAGACAACCAAATACAATCAATAGAGTACATCAGTATAACACATTGGTAATAAAATACTGAGCCAATAGCAACAAAAAAAAATTTTTGCTTTCTATAATAATAATAATAATAATAATAATAATAATAATAATAATCTTTATTCAACAGGTAAAAATACCCAATTACAGAATAAATGTAAAAATACAAGTAGCAAAATCAAATAGTAATAGCCGAGAGGCGAGTAGATACAATGGTCTTACATTTACTCAAACTTAAATTAAACAAATCAATGTCACTAAAATAAGAATTATATAATTGACACATTAGTATAATAGGACTATTGAAATGATAATTTGTTCTAGGATTTTTAAATGTAAATATTTCTTGATTACGCGTATTAACGCACGGAACTCGAAAACAAAATCTTGATAGCAATGCAGGAGTGCAAGTTAGATCTCTTAAAATTTTAAACAATGAAATTATTATAGTATACAACCGTCTGTTTCTGAGAGATATGTGCTTTAGGTCCGTTAATAAATCTTTGTAGGATTTTTCATTGTAGTTATATGTCAGTCCATTAACACGGTAATGCAAAAACTTAAGAAACTTCTTTTGTACATTTTCGAGTCTATCAATTTGATAGTTATAGAAAGGATTCCAAATAACAGCACAATACTCCAGTTTAGTCCTCACTAAGCTATTGAATAGGTTACACAAGGCACTACAATTTGAGAAATCTTGAGTATTTCGAAAGATAAAGCCCAGTTTTCTATAAGATTCCAGTATTATTGTATCTATATGATCATTAAATGACAATTTGGTATCAAATATGATACCAAGATCTTTGAAACTAAAAACTCTATTTATTGATACGTTATCTAAAGTATAACCAAAATGAAAATCTGACTGCTTTCTGGAATAGGTCATAGTGAAACATTTATTAACATTAAAGAACAGTTTGTTAGTCTCTGACCATTTACAAATTGCATCTATGTCAGCTTGCAACATCTCACAATCTTGAATATTATAAATCAACTTAAAAACCTTTAAATCATCGGCGTACAAAAGAAATTCGGAAAATCGTATACAGTTACAAATATCATTTATAAAAATTAAGAATAATAACGGTCCTAAAACTGATCCCTGCGGTACACCAGACGTAGCTACAAAATATTCGGAACAGGAATTATTGCAGTATACAAATTGCTGACGGTTTGACAAATAGGATTTGATAAATTGAACAAAATTTTGGTGCCCACCCATATCGACAAATTTTTGTAACAAAATATTGTGGTCGACTTTATCAAAGGCTTTTCTAAAGTCTGTATAAATGACGTCAACTTGATTCCCGCTTTCCAAACTATCTGATATAATTTGTATAAATACAGTACCTGTTGATATTTATTTTGAGTTACAAAACTGTGCAAAGCAGCTACAATACCATTTGCTTCTGTATCTACTAAAGACACCTACATTGTATAAAGATTATAAAAGTGATTGTTCACGACACCACTAAATTCCTTTCTCGTCCTTTGTTCCATGAGCTGCTTTCTTCTTTTTCCCGATCTGAAAGTGATTGGTCTATAATTCAATAATAAGCTAAGCGATTCTGGTATTTTATTATGAACTGTTAGTGTGTTTTTTGCATGCCCATCAATGTAAATTAGCAACCAATTAAATTCATAAACTGAAAATCGTACATACCACAGCCTTTTCCTTCAAGTACATATTCGCTGTAAGCTCTCCAACTTTTTTCTCTAAAATACCCAAGTACAGCAATACGTTATAATTGTTGATGGTCTCATCATGACCTAAAACAACGCAACATATAGATTTTAAAATAAATTCCCTCAATTTTGTGTGACACCTAACAGTTGCAGAATGGGGGTATTGTCACAATGGGTCAAATGAAAAAGTTCTTCTATCCCTTTCAGTGTATTGCTTAACCCTTTGTCAGCCTCAATTAATTCATTCTTGGCATTGTTGGCCTTAAATACAATTCGTTGAAAACACTTTAAACGTTGTTGTGGGTTCTTACCTGATCAGTAGCTTCCTTCAGATCGCTAGTTAAGGTATCGATGGTTTCTTTTTGCTGTTGGGCACGTATTTCATTCAGTTCCTTTTGAGTCTCTATAAGATATTTAAGTAAGTTTTTTCATTATATATACACTATACAAGCACTGCCTACCTATATCGTCCTTAAGAGTTTCTATCCCTTCAGCGATTACCTCAATCTCATGATTAAGCTCATTAATGTAATTAAACAATGCAAAATTCTCTTCTTCCTGCTTGAAATATTGCGCAGACAACCTACTGATATCTTCTTCTTTGACCAAGTTCTTAAAATATACTTTGCTTATTGTGTTCCATTCACTATGTAACTCATACCTGTATCTCTTTCAGCATCTCTTCATACTTTATCATTTGCCTTTCTGCTTCCTCTTTCTGCATCTCCTTCTTTCTAACTTCCTTCAGTTCTAGGTCCCTCATGATTCGCTTTTGGCCTTTAACTCCCAAGAAATCGTAGAGCTTATGGTCATAATCCAGCTGCCTCTGCAGCTCCTTCATCTCCTGGGTGTGAAGCATGAGGTCGTTTTGGCTTCTTATACGCAAAGCATGCAACTTAGAACCCCATTCTTCTCTTTGGTCATATGCCACTGTGGCTTGCTCTATTAGATCGAGCATTAGCTTTTTGCCTTGATTCAAATTCCCAAGAAGCTTTTCCCACACATCATTAAAATGTGTTCTGGAAGAAGGAAACAAGCTGAAAGGTTGAAAAGTAGAGTAAAACAAGAATTACCTACCTTTCCTTAAGTAGATGATCTATTTCCTCCCGCAATTTGCTGTTATCGGTCAACACAGAACAAAATCGCTTGATTTCAGTTTCGAGCTGATTCTCTAGGGTTTGTACGGTTTTTTCTCCAGCACGAACTTTTTGCCCAAAATGGGAGTCCGTTACATCTTGTGAGCGAAGCTCAACAACGCGCTTTTCTAACTATTTACAAAAAATACAATTATGAAATGGGTTACAATATGCTTATTACAACAGCTACAAATGATAAAGAAACCGTGTAATCATACCTTCTTAATCTGTTTGTTGGTTTCGTCCAGGTGACCTTTCTGTTTTCGGATGATCAGGTCATAGTTGTCGTTTTCGTTAAGAAGCTCGTTCAGCTGTATTGTCACTTCAAAATCCTTGCGCTTGTTGGAGAACGAACTTGCTACTTTTAGCTCGGTTAGCAGGTCCTGTTGTTCCTTCTTCAGAGCGCTGATTACACGCCGTTGCTTTGCCAGTTTAGTGCTAGTTTCCTCTGAAAAGGCTTTTCGATCGCCTTCCATAATTCTGTACTTTTTGAAACATGATTATTAGATTTTATTTCAAAATTAAAGCACGGCATGTGTTCACGATATAGGCAACACCTCATGCACGCGTATGGAAAGTTGCCTGTATTGTAGGCGCATAAAATCATCTATACTTTATAATAATTTAAACGATAGGACTAAACACTGCAGTAGCTTTATATAAAATTATATTTTCGTTTTCATCCTCAAATAATCACTTACAATCATACATAATAGGATTGAGTACCTGTCTTTGCAACTTCCCCAGTTCTGCTTCGGCCATTAGGTCCATTTCGATTTTCTCTTGTGCTGTGAGGGGTTTCTTATCTCGATCCATTATTAAGAAGTTTTTGCACACACTATATCAAGTGGTTGTAGCTAGCTGTGCAATCAACTATGGTTGTTTATTCCATGCAGGTTGCTTGGAGCGTTGTTATGGCTTTATAGATCCGTTTGCGTGCCCCAGTTGTATGATAATTGTTTGCAGAATAAATCAAGAATCTGTGCTTGGAGTGACTATCTAATCTGAGGGGGATTACGGGGGTTGTAAGAAATTCGAACGAATTTGTTTCAGCAGGATAAATCATAATATAGAAAAAGCCTGCCAGGCCTGCCTGACATTGTCGTTCTGAATCCTACTTTAAATATTATTAATAGCTTGAAAACCGTATAAATATTTTTTTTCCTCAAAGAGCAGCTGTAATAAAATGTTCTTCAATAATTTAATATTAAATAACTAAAAAATATGTACAAAAAGGGAGAGCTCTAGTTAGCAGATTTTCATAATTAATTTAGAAACATCCCTGCAAATGTGTCTTCCTTGGCGTTATATTACCCTGTATGGTTAGTTGCCTAAATCATGGCATGCAACCATTTCTTATATTTTTATGTCCAAACTTTTACTAAATTGGGCGAGTCAATGACATTTGATCACTACTGAATCACTACCAAAGTATAGTTCCTTACTTACCAATAGATCATTCTTCTCACACGCATTTTTTTTGTAATACACCCTTGCATGTACTCATTACTACTATAAATTATAAATAATTATTATAAGAAGTGATACTAGTAAAGTATGGAACTCAATTAAAAACTATACATAGAAAACTACGACGGTTTTTCATAGTTTATTTCGAGGCTGGCAAAATCAACAACTAATGCTAGAAGCTCAAAAAAAAAAGATTAAGGCCATTCGTCCACCGAGAAAACAATAAGTACAACGCGGCTGGTTGAGGGTGACTAACCGACCAATCGCGTAGTCAGCCATTCTATTAAAAACAATAGTTGTTCGTCCACCAAGACAATTAGAGACTAAACTGGAAGAAACTGATCGCTCACGACCAAACCGATTGGTCGTCGGTGGCCAGCTGCCTGAGAAGATTCCCTACGTACTCTGCTTTATTTTTACGTTCTGTATACTTTTTGCGAGTTTCACTTAAAGTTACTGGACTGACCTGTCCTTCAAGTTCATGAAAACCTTCCCTATTCATCCTGTAGGTTTATTTGTACTTCATAGGGTCCTTAACGTCACTTGCGAGTTTAAACCATCGTTTTCCTGGTTTGCCTCCAGCCTTCAGCTTCTAAGTACATGTAACGAATAATAAAAGGTCCTCATCCGATGACGACTTATTCGCAACTGATAAAAAATCGGTTTCTTTGCTGTACGCAAAAACAAGCGATTGGTTGCCCGCTATCAATCGCGTAATATTGATTTTCGTGGTGCAGGAACGACCTAAATCAACATAAGAAGGTAGGTAGTGGACAGATTGATATCAAATTTTTAACTAACAGAAATAATTTTCTATCAAGAGACTATTTGAGCACATTTGACGATTGGCTAACTGCAGTGGAGACGACTGGTTTCTGACACGAAATATTAAGTCAATTATAATTGCTAAGGGCGCCAACGAGTCTTTAATTATGACAAATGTAACCAGACAGAAGCGAGGACTCATAAACTCAGGTAGTAGATTGCAAGATAATCTGAAAAATTAATCCTATATGGCCAGAGCCAGGGAGTCGCAGTAACCAAATGAGACAAGTAACCATAAGAAATTGAAGTAATAGCCAAATAGTAACAATTGTTTATAATAGTCAGTAATGTGTACTTACATATAATCGTTCAGTACTCCGAGTACACCCAATAAATGTAAGAGCTAAAATAATCGTACTAGCCTAAATATCACAGACCCTCCAACATAATCTAGTCCATTCAGTTAAATGTATAAATACAATCAAACTTACGTTCGATAAAAAAACTCGGCGAATAAAAAAAAGACTAAAATAAAATCATTAAATAAGGCACTTTCCGCTTCGATGAGACCTTAAGAAAAACCCATCGGAGTCGCTGTCGCAATGGCACAACGCAAGATGCAGTATAACGAGATTCAAGTCCAATATTATACAACAATAACAATGTGAAATCCGAGGAATCGTCGAGAGATTTTGTCGGAGCCGGTGGAAAATTGGCACGACAATTAGTCTCAATAGTACTGACATCATTTAAACTTTACAAAAAATCTGAAGGATTCAGCCTAAGCCGTGATAGCACTCCTCCCCAAAATCCGCAAATTCATGAAACAGCAAATAAAGAGCAACACTAAAACTGCTGCTACCTGGGTAAGATTACTCTTAACTCTTGAGGACAGCAACCAGCCCAACGCCGGGATCTAGGTCAAGGCCACCTCGTCAGCTAGGATTCGTCGAGAATGGGGCCTGAGAAAACTCACGCATCTACGGAGGTCGTCATCCCGGTAAAACTGGACAGTAATATCACTGCTAAAATGCCTGCGCAAATCAAAAAGAATCCGCTCAAATCACGAAGTCAACAAAATTGCTACAACGATACTTACCCTAAATTTTGACCACTAACGCAAACCCCAGCAAACTCGACAACCTAATCCGTCATCTTGACGAAGGAGAAACTATTCCTACACTTCGCTCTCTGAACAAAAGTCAGGGCAACGATCATCTTTACTTCTAATTCGAGGTGATCGAAACTAAACGCCCATAATAAGTAATGGAGGGCGACGAACTCTGCAAGCCTTGCTAAATTCACAGCAAACCGGAAAAGGAAGCCTAACGCGTTGCTTAGCCAAGCCGAGAATGCGACGAGTGAAATTTGATATTTGAATCCCAGCGCTAAAAAGCTTTCGAACCGTAACAAGATCTAAATAACATAGTTACTATACACCAATAAGTGGAACAAATATACGTTGATTCCTTAAAAAGTTCTTCAGAAACTAGCTAAACCACAAATAATAATAATTTGTAGTAGTATTCCGAAGGCGTGCTGTTTTCCAAACCAATCCATATGAACATGAATTGAAAAGCAAGATGATTAAATGATTGCAAATATTAATACTGAAGAGAGAATCATGCAATAGTTTCGTCATCAGCAAGAATGCGCAACTCCTTCAGAGTCATAATACCTTAAATTATTAAAGATACCGTATCCAGTGACATTAGGGAATTTAGCGAATTTAATGTTCCAACGTTGCATGGCAGCACCGATTTGATATTTCTAAATATTGATGTTCGTGATGCAGCTTTGAATTCTCATGTTGTGTTAATAGTGAACTCAGGGGTTTACTCCTTGTGAGTATAGGAACTGGTGTTCCAGAAGCACCCTAGCTGAGCCTGTACTCTGCAACGTGTCTTGAGTCAGGCCCATTTTCTTTAGCATTCCCCGTTGGCCTTCTTTGACCAACCAACCCCCTAACCCAGAGTTTTTGTGGACTAGGAGTCTCTATTGTCTATATACTACATCCCTTCTATTAAAAACTACATATAGTGGGATTTATCGCTTACTCATGTTCAGCAGAATGAGCAAAGACTTACATGGTACTTAAGGCGGAGAAGAAGAACCATAGGTACGACATAAAAAGCGAAAAAGGTATTCGACGATTTCAATACAAAAATCGGCAACACATTTGGAATTGTGCAACTGTCTGTTACAAATACAATGTTCAAACACCACCCACGACGCCTTTCTACGTGGATGAGTTCCGACAGGCAATATAAAAACCAGATTGTTTTCATCCGAATGGTAACAGATGGACATCGTCATTAAAAATATCAAAATACTACCTAACGCAGAATGCGGGTCGGATCATAAACTGCTATGAGCTAACTTTCAAATAAAATTGGGCATGACTAGAAAGAAAATAACCCAAAAATAATGAAGATCCAAAACCCTTACAAATTTCTCGAAACAGTAAATGAAAAAATATATGAACAAGCGTCCACGTTCGATCAGCAGAGTTAAGCAACGCTCTTTCTGGTCAGAACTTGGATGGGAGTTCCACGGCTGCATCTCTAGGCGCCTCGTGGTACGGCTGCCACGGAAATAGTTGGTCCCGGATGTCATAATAACATAGTGACAGTAGTTAATGGGGTTGGAACTTTGGAAGTCCCCATAAAATGTACAGCGACGCCTATAATTGGCCGAACGGCTGTTGGCTGAGTGCTACTAAATAAATAAATAAATAAATAGATAAGAAAAGTGACGTAAAACATGAAACGGTACTTGACCTAGTTCCACCTGACCGTATTGACAACAATTAATAACCTTTCGAAACAGCATGTTGTGCATTTGTGTGTTGTTTTATTTATTTGTAAATAGATTAGTTAGTTGCTTCCGGCAAATCAGACCGGGTTTTAGTGTTTTAGTGCGGTGTAGAACACCAAAGATTTTAGCACCACAAGGCAGTGATTTTTGGTGTTCGGGAGGCGAGAGTTTCTGAAAATTTTAGTTAATTCAAGAATCCGTCCCCATGCGAAGTGAAAACGCAATCCCTGCGTGTACTCGGGAATTGCCGGTTCGAGTAAAATCTGAAACAGTCGTCTGCGAGCCTTATCGAAGCTACGTCAGCGAGGTCCTGTCGCCGACGAAAATGTCCAGAGCGCAGACATCGCCGTAGAGTGCTGCGAATCTGCATAAACCAGGTGTTATACGTAGATTTTTTAAGAGAGTGAAGAAATATTATGAGACGGCGGGCGAAATTTATGTTCTTGAAAGTTGCTGTTGCAGTTTAGATGCGGAACTTGACTCTAATGTTTTTCTTTAATGTAAACGGATGCTAGAAACAGTTTTTTGAGGACGAAGAAATAGCCTTTTGCGCTTTGATTGTCATTTCATATTTATAACCAATGTAAGTAAATTAAGAGTTAATTTCTCATTCCAATATTATTTTATGCTGTGTATTTAACAGCAATATATATTGCAATGGAAGCCTCTACTTATCTGGTTAATTAATTAATTTAAATATTTGATAAGTTAAAGTAAGGCAAATCCAATACAAAATTCACTGTTTTATATTTTACTGTGCTCAAACTTTGCCTGTCAGTAGATTACTAGGCTGGTTAAAATGAAATGTACTTATTTACTGCACAAAATAAATGGTTGTATGCCCTTCCTTATATTTTATTCAACTGCAATTATTTAAAACAAAACGCTAGCTTTCGGTAAAAGACGAGCTCCCTCTCAGGTAGGTTCCGAAGTCGACTGTAATTTAATTTGATCTGAATTGTACTATTTCAAGCCAGTAGTTCAAATACGCGTTAGTTCAATGTCCACAATCTCTCAAATCACAAAATGGTTGTCTCGCGCAAACAACGGTCCTTTGAAAGTTTAAATACTCGTAAAAATATGAGAATTCGTGAGGTAAATTTTCGAATTATTCGCGCTTGGCGACAAATAACAACTTTTTGTTTTAGCAGTGACGTATTACGTTACGTAGAACAGACGCCGACTAAATGCAATTGTTTCTGCCCGAACTTCCGCTAAACCACGGATTTTGATGACGAAGGTTTGATCTTGTATGCAACTTTCTACCTTAGAAAATCTGGTCGAACTGCACCGATGCACTCTGGAGATGACGCCGTTGAATTTTCTCAGCTATAACTGCTCCTCCCGCTGCCAAATCTGGTGGAGACGTTCTTGCAGACTCGTGGTATGCCCTGGACTACTAATATCTTGGCTCCGATACTGATTGTGCCCGTAGTCAAAGATGGAAGAATTTTGCTGATCGGCACCGATGTCCTCAAAGATGAGATTGTCGAATTCCTACAATTTTCGTTGCGGAACTTTATGAAAATACTCCCACATATACTCTGACACTTGGGGAATAAAATGATACACTTTTTGTAACTGGTAAAACACGTTTATTATAAAAATTCAGCATTAAAAGTGGAGCACAAATCTTAACAAACTGCCAATAATTTCTCTTCAATTGTTCTCTTCGTTATTAAACAATATCGCATCTAACTGCTAAGTAACAATATTAACGGAAGTAAGGTTTGATAAACAATGGTACAAAATGGAAGAAATTTTATTACTTAATTAATATTTACAAATTCCTTAAATTCTAAAATATTGTCTTTTTCTTATAATTAATAACGTTTTATTATTTTAGTTTTAGCCACTGCTCTGCTTTGTAATTTTAAATGCACTGATCTATTAGAGTGCACCACTTCTCATTTGCTTCCTTCCTGTCCTGTTGGCTGCTTCTTTAATTGCTCTTTGCAATGTCCTGTTATTTGATTTGCTTACTTTACCTTTTTAGATTCCCCACAATTTTCACTTTGCTTGGCTTTATTGAAAACTACGCTTCTTTCAACATGCACATAGCAAACCTTTTTGTGTCTATTAATTTCTTTCGGTTCGGCTTCACATTATAAACAAACCTATTACTTCTATTTAAAAGTCCAGCCCTATGAAAATAAGCTTTACTTTTACGTTCCTTACTTAACTACTTTACTATTTCTCGCATCTCATTGTCAATGCATTTAATATTTTAATTTTAGTTTAACATTGCACTTACATAAAACACCCCAACTCTGTGCATTTAATCGGTTAATTATGTTGCACTGCTAGCAGAGCCAAGTCGTGGGCTTAATACCATTGCAATATATTTCTTCTACATTGAGTGTAAGCAAATTAGATTTTGTTTAAATAGAAGTTTGGAATATTTTCTGTTTGTTACGAGCAGAGGTCCAAGTCAACTTATGATTTTCTGTAACATTAATTTTCCATAGCCTCGAACTGGGATAACCAGGTAATTCGTTGCGGATTGAATGAGGTGAAACTAAAAGAGGGCAAGAATCTATAAAAATATAAGGAAATACAAGACGTGTCATTACAATCACACATGGAAACGTATCAAATTCTGGCTATTAAAATTCGTAGAAAAATGCTCAACTACTAAATCAACGAAGAAAATGCACTGGATGACTGACAGTACCCTTCACCTCATCGAATAATTCAGAAAGATCAAATCGGAAGGTTCCGCCTATGATTACTTGATAAAACTTGAACAACTTAATAAAGAGGCTTACATATGGAACAAAAATAAACACATAGAGAACATCTGCCAAACACAGTGGATCACGAGAACTTTTTGAAAAGGTTCCATACCTGTCTAGCGAATTCAGATCTCGTACACAAATCATTAACGAAGAAAATTACCGAATTTTAAATGATCTCCGAGAGATTGCCAAGATATTGAAAGAATACTGCCTGAAATAATACGTATAAGCAAGACCTCCCATATCAACACTTGAAATTGAAACAGAACAAAATTTGAACGAACAATAGACTCGCTAAACAACGAAGCAGCCGGCTATGATGTAATAACCAGTAGTCATAAAACCTATGAGAGACATCAACATAGACATCACGCACAAACTATGCAGTAAGATATGGGAGACCGTCCAATGGCCAGACAACTGGAAATAGTCGATATTTGTTCCAGTGGTCAAAAAAGGATCTCTCGTAGACATTTTCCGACCATTATCCTTAATACGAGTATTGCATGCAAGTAAAATTAAGTTCAATATTATAGATGAAACAATCAAATCATACTTTGAAACAATTTTTTGGCTCCGCTTAATTGTTTCGCCAGTTACCAATTTATTTCAGGCCTAACCTGTATATTTTTATTTGAATTATATATTCTTTGCATTTCGAATTCGTAAATTTTCCAAACCAGCGAATTTTGTACCTGGTTCGAGTTCTTTCTTTCCCGCGATGAACTCTCGACCCGCGCTATCTCTTATCAGAGCGCGAGCCTTCTTTTGGGCGCGAATTGTTCGTACCTCGCACTTGCTATTTTTGGCCCGCCGTCACCGGCGTGGTTAAATTATGTTTGTTCAAGTCAAATTACGTGCGCTCAACCAATTTCAATGAGCAGTGTATGTTTCCCAAGGGCTGATTATGATCAGGTACGATGGCGCTTTTCTGTCTTATTATCTCCATAGTAATTACATTTTTTCTTAGTTCTTTATTACCAGTTTCAACTACGAGTTTTTCTCGGAGGCCAAGCCGCTAGCCTTATCGCATTTTCGACACCTGCTGGCGCTCTGCTTAGTTGCTGCCGTTCGAGGGTGCCTTTGCTATAATTTGCATTCACGGAGATTTCGTCCATTATGGTAGCAGTACACGTCAGCTTATGTTTCGAGGTTAGTTAGTGCTACTGCAGGATTAAATCTCAAATTATCTTCAATACCTGGATTTTACATTTATACATTTTAAACCCGTAATTATTTGGAATTGAAATTCATACGTTTTGCCATTATTAACATGTAACGTTCAATTTCACACATGCTCTTGTTTTGATATTTAAATTTTTATGCTTATAGTTAATTATGCACAGTATTTAAAGCTGCAATTTTGATATGTATTGACCCTCTGTAAAAGGTACAGTCACGCTTTTTTATTTTCAATAGCCTAAACAGAAGGATTTATTAAATGACTGTGATAAGCTTATCCCACGAATAATTTGTTGTTAAAGTTATTAAAATAACCCGAAAAGGGTTTTTTATTTTATGCGTGTCGCAACCTTCAGTTTACGTACACAATTTTGTTATAACATTATTTGCAATTTAATTATCCTGATTATTTACTACTGACACTTCAAGACTTTTTTATTACTCATTAATTAAACGCTAGTCACTTGTAGTTTATTTTCTTATTATTCGAAATTTTTTAATTTCTGGCGTCCATTTCCTTTCCTTTTTTTGAAGACATTCCAGGGTACACAGCTGATGATTTGAACCTACGATCCAAGGCCGCCGAAATTTGAGTTAGCTAGGGCCATCGCGGTGAGTAAAGAGTTTTCAGAGTTGCCGTGGTGTATAAACTGTAGGGGGGTTGATCTGCGATTTTTACTACCATTGCTTAATTTTATTAATTAATCGTAGGTCGGCTTCTTTATTGTTTCAACTTGGACTCCGGACTTTACCGGTTCAAAACGTTCGACCAAGTCAAGTGAAATCTGCTATGACAGATATTGAAGGAAGTACCCACAAAACGGTCTATATCATGAGAAGATTGACCAAGCGAAATGAGGAATATGGGTTATGCTTAAATGCTGGCAAGGCCAAAGTCATGATTGTGAACAGAGCACAAAATTACTCTCCGCATATGAAAAATGTTATTACGCTCTAAAACTAATTTACTACGAATAAATAATCAAGCCAAAAGCGCACACAGCTAGCTTCAGAGGGACGCAGGCGGGGGTGTACTCTGAAACCGTAAGTGTTTCCATGTAAGTCGATTTTGCTGGCACGTGTAGAAAGTATGCAATAACAATTTGACAGGCGCTACTAAAATATATATTCTCGCCTAGGAGATGGTAGGTGTCTCCTAACTTGAAAAGACACCTCGACGCTTTGAACTACTGTTCGAAATTGCCGCACTCCCAGTTTAAACCATTTCAAATATTAATCTTTACCGCCGTCTTCCATTGGTGCAAACGGCGTTTGGAGGTAAAACCAAATGGCTAGAGACCTGTTGAGCTCAGCCTACGGACTGGGGTTTCTCTGTTGATTGAGTGTTGGTTACAGATAATACATACATACATACATACATTATCCCGCTTTATGCTGATTTCCTTTGAACCATTAGTTTGCTTTGGAAACCACGACTTGCGTACGCACTTTGTGACGCACGCCCTTATGATTCCCTACTTAAGGACGGTTTTCAAAAGCCCAGTTTGTGGATGGGCTACGTGATGCGCACCTGTAAGGCAACTTACTGTACAACTCGGCTCAGGCAGGCGGCGTAAAAATTCCAAATGATTGCATCATTTTGTACAATAGTCATCTTTCGACTTGTATTAGACAAAGAGAACTAGCACTTCAAACGTTCGTTGAGGCAGGCAACAAAGTAACAGCGATGGGTTTTTTTGGGCTAATTCCATTAGCCGGGGTGTATTCTGAGCTACGGTGCAGCATGTAAAGTGCCCGGGAATCTTCCACTATCGGTGCCAGTTGTGCATTTTCTCGCTTTGAGTGGATTCTTTGCTGACGGAAATCTCCAAAAGTGGCCATTGGTGTGCACCCTACTTTTGATAACACAATAGCTAAAAGTAGCGCTACGAACGTAGCGTGGCCTGCTTCCTTCGACCATATTTGAACTACATTATTTAAGTTTTACTATCGGTTCCATTTGACGGGTAGACCTTGGTTGTATCACTTTATTTTGTCATTAATTAAGTTAAAAGTACTAATCCCCTTTGATATTAGTTGCCCATGCATATTCATACATGTTGAAACTATTTTTGTCAAACTATTACGTGCACACTTACATTTTTCATAGAAATAAATTTCATTTTAATGTCGATGTCTCTTAATTTACACTGTTTGCACGTGTTTTTCTATTTATTTGTGTTAGCTTGACTTCGACGTGACTTATAGCAAGAAAAAAAACAACGAAAGGTAGGTTCAAAGTCAAGTAGGACGCCTCACAGGATCACGAGTTTCTACAGGGGTTGTTCAGAAACGTTTCTACCCTATCAATAAAACTCGTGACGCCTACCCTCTCCCATCTTGATGACAGCATCTCACTATAAATTACGTCGTGCTGATTCGAACCACCCCTCCCACTGAGCTTTAGTCGGTCAACTCTCTGTTGCAGAACAGTTGTGGCGTAATTAAGGTGAGTTTGTTTGTTTTGTTTCTCAAGATCGTAACGATCAATTTGGACTATTCTCGATCAAGTAACGATTGTCTAGATTGTTAGAAACTGTGTCCATGTATTAAAGTTTAATTCTTGTTGTAACAAACCGGCCTTTAAGGTCGTAAAAGTCGTTTTACCCGCTAACAGATAGGCACCCGTTTCTTAAAGTTGAATTTACCTTGTAACACACTGGTCTAAACTGCTCGTAGGATTGAAGTGCCTTTAGCAGCCTTCTTGCCTTCGTTTTATAACTTTTTGGGCCTTTTTATCTGGACAATTTTTTAGGGAAATCTGAGAAGGATTGCTGTACGCGTAGTCGTGCATTACTGGCTCGGTTTGATATATCTTCAATCCGCGCGCACAAAAGATGCAAGTGCTGATTGTGGCGTCTTTGCGACGTACACATTTGAATGCATTTTTATGCATAGTAATACTAATTTGAGCTAACGCTAACTTGACATTTTCCCCAAACTTAAATTGTGTGAATCTTGCGTGCTAAAAATTAGAACTCTTCCACATGATTCCCACTTTTACTTTGCGCAAAATGAAACTCATTAATAGTGATCAATAAAGATACTGGGGACTTCATACTATTTTCTTCCAATAGGTCCATACGGTAGGGTTGGCTGCAACTGCCATCCGCCAAACCTAACCAGTCAGTATTGTTTCTTATAAGGTAGTCCAGGTAATCAAATCTACTCTGTTTTATTTTGAAAATTCCCAGTTAATTTTTAATTAATCTGCAAAGTAATGTGTCGCCAAAGCAACTCTATAAAACCAGTTAATTGAAAATACAATTGCAAAGTAGTTCCTTGGTAAAGTAATTAAAAGGCACACATGCATCCCACCTACACATTCAATTGTTTCTGCTTTAGTGCGGTATCCTACATTCCTTACCCATTGCACTTTTTAATTAACAAGCAGATATCAACTGCCTTTCAAGATAAAAGTAAACCGGAACTGGAGGTTTCCAAGATCGTTGCATTCGCAAGCGAATGCCATTGAGCTGCAAAGTTCAACGCAACCTTCGTTCTGTCGTTGCTCAATTTGCAGTGCTTTTCGCGTTTTAGTGCTCTCATCACTTTTGATATCGTATCATTCCGGTTTTTAATGGTTTTGTAACAGCGGCGGCGTTCCTCCTTTTCTGCACTAGGTGCTTTTACAATTCGCAGTTTTTTTGCAGCTCCTCTTTTTCTAGAAAATGTAATACTGATACATAAAGATTGGCAAGAAAAATTGTGATCAAAGTGAAACGGCCTGTTTATTACCATTATTTCCTTCAGCAAACTGTAGCTCGGCAATTATTGTGGAAATGGGCGTTCAACCAGCAGCTAGAGGAAGCGAAAAAATATTTTTTGTTGCCTAAGCAACTACTCGAAGCTTGAGGCTTTGCTCGTGGGATGTGACGTAGAAGTAGGATAAACGGTGTAAGCAGCTTGTTAAGGCATTGACTGTTATTGCGTTTGGTTTGTACTGACAGTGCAGATATAAAATTTTAAAAAACTCGAACGGAGAGCTTTTAGTAATTTGTACAACTAGTTTTGAAAGTCATACTTTTTTTCATAAATTTGCAGTTTGATAACGAGGGCGAAGCCCGAGTTAATCAAGCAAATGAATGAAAAAAGGGACTTTCAAAACGTGTTGTACACGTAGTTTTTTGCATTGTGATCTCTTGATCGAAATTTGGTCGAAATTTAGTCGAAAAGGACTTCCCCACTGACAATTGTCAAATTGACATTTCATCAAATAGTTAAAAAAAGTATACTTTTTTCACGATTTTTGCGTTAAAAAAAGTGAAACTTTCAATACGATTTTTCGTTAAAAAAAAGACGACTTTTACGATCACTATGCAAAAAAGGTTATTTTCTAATATTGTAGACTTCTGTAATCATTCGTTAACTTATTGGAATTGAAATGTATTTAAATACAAGTTGCTCTTTTTACAATTTAAAACAATAAAAACATTAATAATGAGTATACTTCGGAAACATTTTAAAAGCATTACATCTCTATGGGCGATTAATAAAGATAAGATGTGAATGGGTTTAATTTCTTTGCGTTCATTGTGGGTATATTGAATGAATCATTTTAATAGTGTGCTTGAGAATGTGAAATGTTACCTGGAGAAAATAAATAAAAAAACAGTCATCATTCATTACACGCCTTATTATTGGCTTTAAAATGAATGCTTGAATATTATATCGCATCATATGACTCCATATTCATTGAAAATGCTAAATCTGAGGAAATAAATATTGAAATCAAAGCAGTACTGTAAATTAATAATTTTCCCACAATTGTGGGAAGACATCAGCTTCTATGTTGCAAAAATAGAACAGACATAAAGCAGTATTTCCTAAATGATTTAAGGCTTCTTAAATATTGCGGTATAATACCGATTAATTGTCATGCGTTATTTACGAAAATTGTTGCTTCTTGTCTTTATTACTGAGGTTGTGCAAAAATAGTATATAGACTTCAGGAACAAACATTAGGATTCGCCCTTGGGCTTCAAAATTATAGCTTCAGAGCAATCGTGATTTTCTCTCCCTAAGTGCATAATGTACTATTAAATATGTGATTTTAACTTTTACACGTTGTATCTATTTAGCCCATCATTATAACCCTAATACAAAGAACAGAAAATATTAAAACAAAATAAGAACTATAGTATGATCAAAAATTATTTTCTAATTTATGAATGCAACTATAAATAACTAAAAAATCAAATGTTAAAATTGATATTTAGGTATAAAATTCATTTCATAGCCATGCTAGCTGAAAATAATATTTTATCGCACTTTAGTTTGGTGGGGGCCTGGACACAACGCCCACTGGTCACAAACCCCAACTCAGAATTTGGTCATAACGCCCAACTTCGATTCTGGTCACAACGCCCAACTTGGTCACAACGCCCAATTTTGATTTTGGTCACAACGCCCAACTTGGTCATAACGCCCAAAATCGATATTGGTCACAACGCCCAACTTGGTCACAACGCCCACCGACGCCTGTTATAGGAGAGAGCTATCGACGCCACTTAAACCACCGTTTTGGTCATAACGCCCAACTTTGATTTTGGTCACAACGCCCAACTTGGTCACAACGCCCAATTTCGATTTTGGTCACAACGCCCAATTTGGTCACAACGCCCAATTTCGATTTTGGTCACAACGCCCAACTTGGTCACAACGCCCAATTTCGATTTTGGTCACAACGCCCAACTTGGTCACAACGCCCAATTTCGATTTTGGTCACAACGCCCAACTTGGTCACAACGCCCAATTTCGATTTTGGTCACAACGCCCAACTTGGTCATAACGCCCAAGTTTGATTTTGGTCACAACGCCCAACTTTGATTTTGGACATATCGCCCAGGCGGCACAGAAAGTAAAATGAATAATAATAAATTAAACTTTTAAGGTGAGGTAATAGGTAGGAACATTTTTCAAGTTCCCGTAAGTAGTATTAATATTATTTATTTTTCATAATAATTGAGTGGCGTAATGCGTTGTCCAAAAAGTTTCTAAATTCGGATTATAACATATAAAGTTGTATTTTTATATGGAACTCATAGTTAGCTGTGGCATTATGAGACATATGTCGTATGGGATCGATTTATTAATTTTCACTACTTTATAGCAACAATTCACAATTTTTAATATTTCGTCGTTTTCTAGTTGAAAACTTGTGCCATTTAGAATATACGTGATTAAACAAAGTTTTTGCGTTGTTGCAATACCACCGTTTGATTGACAGAATTAATGACGTTTGATTGTTGCTTATAATATTATAGTGTTCTTCATATATCCATTTTATCAGAACATTTTATTGTCCATTAAAACCTCTGCAGTTTCTCAAATTAAAAATGCATTTGCAAAAATGTAAATATTCTACTTCTATACGAAGGAGGTTCGAAAATATGAAAATGATTGAAGAAAAAAGTACTCTTATTTTTCAAAATACACAAAAATGTTAATTGGAAGTATTTGTTATAACATATCTATTAAAAGTTATTTTCAAACAAGTATGTTCATGAGAACGATTAATAATCGAGACATTTTAATGCGCGAGCGCTAGCGAGCGAGTTAATTGTAGATATTATTAATCGCCGATTAACATACGAGTTAGTTACAATATTTTTCCGTTGATCGTACATTATTAATTTGAAGAGAATCTAATTTTATTCCATGAAAAGAATTTGACACTTAAAGTTTTGACATTAATGGTACCGGGTGACCATAAATGGTTGTGATTTTTTTCTTAGGTTGGCACTGTTTATGTTGGTGACATTGTAAGTCTATGTTAAATATGAGGTTAGCAGGTTAGGTTTTGCGTCAGTTTTGACACAAACTGACTCAAAACCTAACCTGCTAACCTCATATTTAACATAGACTTACAATGTCACCAACATAAACAGTGCCAACCTAAGAAAAAAATCACAACCATTTATGGTCACCCGGTGTTAACCTCGAATTTGACATACACTTACAGTTCCACCAACATAAACAAATTTTTAAAATCGTTTATTAATAAAAAATCATTCATTAATAAGGGTCATTAATATACGATTCTTTATAGCTCGTTTCACTCTGACTATGCAGTACAGAGAATATACGACAATGTTATTTAAAGGCAAACTTTGCTTGCTGGGTTGCTGCTTGTAGACCGCACTCAGGTATACTGTATGCTGCTCTTTTCAAATTGACGCAGAAGCGACAAAAAGGGTTTACTTCAACAAGGTATTAACAAATAAGCCGATTGCAATACAAAAGGCGGATTTATTATGATTGACGTCTTCGTGTTCAGTTTTAAGCAACTTGCTATCCCTGTACACTGCGTAGTCAGAGTGAAACGAATTACTTAAAAATTTGACACAAAAATGAAATTTGTTTGCACTGATTTCGAATCACGTAATATCCTGGTTGCTAAGTGAGGGAAAACTCAGATTTGACAATACTCGTTTATCGTATCCCTTGATAAGTTAACTTTGAAGTATTTCATTTGGTAATACACAGCGTGGTAAGAAAAAAATAGGAGAAACCAGAAAAAAAAATGTTTTCGGGGCAAGTAACTGTGACTTTATGTTTGACACTTTCTTTTAACCTCTTTAAATAAAATTTTTGTCTATTTTGAAAAATAACGGTACTTTATTCTTGAACCATTTTCATATTTTTGAACCTCCCCTGTAAACGAATATATTTACATTTTGGCAAGTGCATTTTTAGTTTGAGAAGATGTAGAAACTTGTATCAGGAATAAAACACTCTGATAAATGGATGATAAAAAAATCTGGTGTGATACACTCACACAACTTCCTTTTACAGTGATCTTACAATTAGTCAAAAATTGCATTTTGAATTTTTAACGATTTGTTAAAAATTTTCAAAAATTACAAATTCTACAAAAACGGTACAAAATCGAGTGTTAGTTGAAGAGACAAATTTTCTCTAGAATTTTAAGGTGAATTCAAAAATGTAATAATATACCGGGTGTTTTATTTAAAATAGGAGTTAATAAAAAAAATAGAAAAAAAAACAAAAGAAACCCACTTTAGAAGTATTCAACTGGAAAATCACCTATCTCACATCAATACACATTAAAAATGTAAGAAAAATGTAAAGTTTAAAAAAAATCGTTAGAGCCGTTTTTGAAAAAATCGAAAAAAACTGAAAAATCACAAGAGTAAACACCTACTTCCGGTTATGCGATTTTCTTCAAAAGCTTGCTGTCTCATCTACATAGTACACAAAACTTATATATGAAGTTTCAACGCCATACCTCTTTTCGTTTTTGAGATATTCTGTTCACAGACACACACACACACAGACACACACACAGACAGACCAATGAAAAAAAATATGTTTTTTGGGATCAGGGGACTCTAAAACGTGAAGATCCGTTGAAAACTCAATTTCGAATTTTTGGGGTGAATCCAATACTTCCTTTACAGTAAAAGGAAGTAAAAATCCATGTGTTACAAATTTATGAGGGACAGTATATGTTATATTATACAGATTGGTGGTGGATAGTGTGAACATAGGCAGTCCATTGAGCTAGAATACAGTTTATGGGCTTTGTATGCGTTAGACAGAAGTAGACATATATGATTTAAAATCTAGTATCCTAGAATTCAGTGTTTTCTAAAAACAAAACTTTTTGATTCTGCGAATACTAGATGTTAATCGCATATAGGTCTGTTTATGCCTAACGCATACCAAGTCCGTAAACTGTATTCACACACATTTGATTACTTATGTTTACATTTTCCGCCACCAAAAAAAATCCTCTAACTCATGATACCACCTACAACTATAAATTTCATCTACTGACTACCCACTGCATTCGTATCGAAAAGGTGCCAGAAGAACGTCAAATTACTTTTATCTATTTTTTTCGTTGACCGCTTGTTAATTTCAATTTTAATTAATTATTTTTCCTAAAAAAGGATGGATTAATAGGCGTCATTAATACACTGTTTTTGATTAATACACTCTTTTGCATTAATTAACTGTTTTTTAAAAAAGGATGGATTAATAGATCTATTAATACACTGTTTTTGATTAATACACTCTTTTTCATTAATTAACTGTTTTTGTGATTTTGGCGTTTTGATGATATTTTGCCACAAACTGACTCAAAACTTAACCTGCTAACCTCATATTTGACATAGACTTACAATGTCACCAACATAAACAGTGCCAACCTAAGAAAAAAATCACAACCATTTATGGTCACCCGGTACCATTAATGTCAAAACTTTAAGTGTCAAATTCTTTTCATGGAATAAAATTAGATTTTCTTCAAATTAATAATGTACGATCAACAGAAAAATATTGTAACTAACTCGTATGTTAATCGGCGATTAATAATATCTACAATTAACTCGCTCGCTAGCGCTCGCGCATTAAAATGTCTCGATTATTAATCGTTCTCATTAACATACTTGTTTGTTAAATAACTATTAATAGATATGTTATAACAAATACTTCCAATTAACATTTTTGTGTATTTTGAAAAATAAGAGTACTTTTTTCTTCAATCATTTTCATATTTTCGAACCTCCTTTGTATAGAAGTAGGATATTTACATTTTTGCAAATGCATTTTTAATTTGGGAAACTGCAGAGGTTTTAATGGACAATAAAATGTTCTGATGAATGGATATATGAAGGACACTATAATATTATAAGCAACAATCATACGTGATTAATTCTGTCAATCAAACGTTGTTATTAAAACAACGCAAAAACTTTGTTTAATCACGTATATTCTAAATGGCACAAGTTTTCAACTAGAAAACTACGAAATATTAAAAATTGTGAATTGTTGCTATAAAGTAGTGAAAATTAATAATTCGATCCCATACGACATATGTCACTGAAATGGGAGAAAATCCGTTTTCTCATAATGCCACAGCTAACTATGAGTTCTATATAAAAAATACAACTTTATATATGTTATAATCCGAATTTAGAAACTTTTTGGACAACGCATTACGCCACTGAATTATGAAAAATAAATAATATTAATACTACTTACGGGAACTTGAAAATTTTCCTACCTATTACCTCATCTTAAAAGTTTAATTTATTATTATTCATTTTAGATACAAATTTTTCTTACTTTCTGTGCCGCCTGGCCGATATGTCCAAAATCAAAGTTGGGCGTTGTGACCAAAATCAAACTTGGACGTTATGACCAAGTTGGGCGTTGTGACCAGAATCAAAAGTGGGCGTTGTGACCAGAATCAAAGTTGGGCGTTGTGACCAAAATCGAAATTGGGCGTTGTGACCAAAATCGAAATTGGGCGTTGTGGCCAAGTTAAGCGTTGTGACCAAAATCTAAAATGTGCTTTGTGACCAAGTTGGGCGTTGTGACCAAAATCGAAATTGGGCGTTGTGACCAAATTGGGCGTTGTGACCAAAATCGAAATTGGGCGTTGTGACCAAGTTGGGCGTTGTGACCAAAATCGAAGTTGGGCGTTATGACCAAAACGGTGCTTTAAGTGGCGTCGATAGCTCTCTCCTATAACAGGCGTCGGTGGGCGTTGTGACCAATATCGCTTTTGGGCGTTATGACCAAGTTGGGCGTTGTGACCAAAATCAAAATTGGGCGTTGTGACCAAGTTGGGCGTTGTGACCAGAATCGAAGTTGGGCGTTATGACCAAATTCTGAGTTGGGGTTTGTGACCAGTGGGCGTTGTGTCATAGCCCCCTCTGGGCCGACCAATATACCTGTTATTCAGTGTTGTCCCTTGTGAGCTTCAAATTTTCTAACCTAGTGCCTGATTAAAGGACGTGTTGGTGCTTGATTAATGTCGTGTAAATTAAAATGTACACGCTAAAGGCGACGAATTTGGATGTAAGAATGGTTGTTCTCATAAAATATTTTTACACAAAAAGCGGGCTGCGATCCCTGTATTGGTCCATGGCTATTAAAATTCCAAGAGGAGCGCTGCCGATTGCAACCGGTCGGATTCTGCCACTCCTAACAGTTCTCGAGAAATATAACCTAGAAATGGTAAAAACTTTTTAGGACTCCCTGTACTTACGTGGAGGCTTAACTATGAACTAAAGGCTTAATTGTTTCGGCAACTAAAATGCAACTTTCCTTTTACAATCTCTTTAACGATGTTTGACCCTAAGGTTAAACCCTACTTTAAAAATCTGGTGTGATACACTCACACAACTTCCTTTTACAGTGATCTTATAATTAGTCAAAAATTTGATTTTAAAGTTTTAAGCATTTGTCAAAAATTTTCAAAAATTACAAATTGTATAAAAACGGTACAAAATAGAGCTTTAGGTGAGGAGACAAATTTTCTCTAGAACTTTAAGCTGAATTCAAAAATGTAATAATATACCGGGTGTTCTATTTAAAATAGGAGTTAATAAAAAAAATATAAAAAAAACAAGAAAAACCCATTTAAGGAGTGTTCAACTGCAAAATCAGTTCGAAAAAAATTGTTAGAGCCGTTTTTGAAAAAATCGAAAAAAATCACAAGAGCAAACACCTACGTTGCGATTTTCTTCAAAAAGCTTGCTGTCGCATCTACATAGTAGGTACACAAAACTTCAACGCCATACCTCTTTTCGTTTTTGAGATATTCTGTTTACAGACACACAGGCACACAGACAGACACACAGACACAAAGGCAGACACACAACCAGATCAATGAAAAACATATGTTTTTTTGGGTTCGGGGGACTCGAAAACGTGAAGATCTGTTGAAAATTCAATTTCGAATTTTTAGGGTGAATCTAATACTTCCTTTATTGTAAAAAAGGAAGTAAAAACGGATTGAAGGGCGCGGCTTCTTAATGCTTATCTAGCTGACACTTTTGCTCAAATAAACCCAAAATATTACAAATGAAGTTTATTTAGCTTTTACATGACGGGAAGTGCCAAATAGACAATCTACAATCTAACTACAATTCTTATCAATTTTGTTAGGCAACAATGTTTTTATAAAGAAACAAATTTTACCGATAAAAATATTGTTAAGATACATGAGGCAGTGTAATTAATTTAAATAAAGAAATATTTGAAGCAACTAAGCTTGGAAAAATGATATAATTAAATCTTGATTGGGGTTAAAATTTTCAAACATTATTAATAAATTTAACTGAGACAATGAGAGAAGAGATTTTGGTATTGATTGAATATGTTAATTTAATAGTCACATCAAATTTTAATAAAATACAAGCCAAGGTATCGATTGACAAATGTGTTATAATGATAATGTGAATTGTTAAATTGTAAATAATGGATAATTTAAAATATGTAAGGGTGCAGTAAGAATAGTATCCAACCAGAACAAGTTTTTGTTTTAAAAATTAGTTACATAAAACAACTCATAAAAACATGTACGTATTTTAGATATGATAATTTTGGAAAAATAAAAAATCGAATCTCTGCCTTAATTTGTGTAATTTTTGTACTTGCAAATTAAGAAAAGGCTTAAAACAAATCTCCGAGGTGAAGGTCAAATGAAATATTAAAAATTGGAAAGAATATTGTGATATTGTGTAATAAGAAGAGCTACAGATACAAGTAATTGGAAATGGAATAAAGGACTTAATACTAGTTAATGGAATTTGGATTTATTCATACGTACAAGACATAAGAAGAGGTATTTTACAATTTATAATTTGATTTGGATATTTGGTGTATGTTGCTTGAGACATTAGATTATCTGCAAATAAATGGAACAAAGTTAGAATTGGAATTTATCAAAAGAAAGAAACTTACCAGGATTTGAATCGTGTGGTAGAGACATCTAAGAGGGGTGACAGCTGTGACTTGGACATCTAGAAGGAGCAGTAACATTTGGGAGGAACAGTGCTTTCCAGTAGGAGCCAGGACAGGATTTTGATGCCAGGGTAGTTAACGTGACTTAACAGAAACAGAGGGAGGTTGCAGGAGTTGTGATCGTACGGCGGTGACATCCAGGAGGTGACAGGACTGGAATTGGAGATTTAAGCAGTTGGTTTGACAAAAGGAAGGAAATTGAAAGGATACATGTACCATCAAAGGGGTTGCTGTTAGTGAATGTTACATTGAGTGCTGCAGGATATTGAAGATGGGATCCAGTGGTGGTTGGTGTTTGCGGTGAAAGCGTAAGCAGCTATTAAGGTTTGTTAAGATAAGTTGACAAAGCATTTTGAATAACTGTCAATTTAAAAAGTGATAACCTAAAGTTGAGTAAGTACTTACATAGGTAATTTTGAATGATAGTAAATGTCAATGTAAGATACATTTGTCAGTTTACCTGGTTTGTTGAGATTTAGAAGTCAGTTTGACAGTAAACGTCATTAACTGTAATATTGACATTCAATTAATAGATAGAGATCTTGATTTGGCGAACCACCTGAGATAAGAGAATTTGCTTTATTATTATTAAAGGATTATGATTGAATTTAAAAGGGCAAGATTTTAAATGAAAAGTATAGCTTTATATAGCCACATACATAATAATATATAGTCTTATGAGTTTACTGTTGAAAATAGCGAGCAATAATAACAATAGCGAACAGTGGTGACTAATTACTATTGTAAATCAAGAAGCCGTTTCATTTTCGATTCATATAGTAGGTAAGTACGTTCATCTGGGGTTCGGTCCTAAAACCCTCAGGCAATTCTTTGTCTGAGACAAAACCCGAAGCTCCAGCCTCCACAGCCCCTAAACCTGCAGATTTATTTTACAAGTGGACAGCTAAATTCTTAGAAGGGACAACGATCGCCGCGCCAACTACAGTTTCGTAGTTAAAAATGGAACAATATTTTCTTTATTTGCTAGCACTACTAGCTCTGCAGTCCATAGCATTTGTCCCTGCCACTAAAGGCACGCTCTTAATGACCTGAAACTTACGCCCGGTGCAACCGTTTAATCGTAAACCACCAAGGGCGTAACCAGGGTTTCAGTAGAGGGGGGCAAAAATGTATATTTACAATTGACTATTATTATTATTTTATGTTTTTACTAACTGTAAAAAATATGTCAAATTATCATCAGTTTTTTCCAAATTTGCTGCAAATCTTTTTAAGACTTCATCTTTCAGTTCCTTTCTTTTTTCAGCATCATTTATTTTTCAGTATACACTAACATAATAGTATACTAAAAAATTCTTCTAACATTGTTGATCGGAACCAGGTTTTCGCTCTACGCACTGTACTAAACCATCTTTCAATGCTGCTTTTGTACACGGTTGAGCCAAAGAAATGTGCAAAGCATGTTTTAGTCAGTAAAGAAAGTCTCAGTTTTTTCACCATTTTTGCTAGCTTCAACTGTTTCAATTTTTTCCTCCCATGGATGGTGCCACAGTTCTGCTTGATTATTTAAATTAAATTGTAATAATCCAAAAAGCTTTGTGCATTTTTTAAGTTTTCAAATGTCATGGCAAACATAACCTGTACATACACACGCATATATAGTTTAGTTTTTAAAATCTTGTAGAATGTAAATTGTAATAAAAAATCATAAGACAACTGTCTCTGGCTCTTAAAAAATCTTTTGGGAGTGGGCAAGTGTTTCCCTCCCACCTAGCTACTATCATATAAACCACCCTTTACGATAATGGATCTCACGTCTTTAAACACCCCTGGCTTACTATCAGCTCAGCAAAGACAACACACACGTGCTTCTTTTTAATTTGTGGAGAAGTTGGAGTAATACAAATCCGGAATTTATCCATGAACAACTTGCGAACCGCTACTACAAACGACACTAAATACAACGTCTTTTCCCCATAATTATGTGGCTTTTAGAAATTCAATTAACTCAGAACTTTACTTTCTTAAATCGCCATAGCAAGAATTTCGGAAGTGCGGTACGGTTCTTGTCATCGCGACTTGCAGAATTTAGTGAACGCCCATGGGTTCCCTTGCCAAAGAACGTATCCTTTATCTAATAGACTTGTCCGTCCGTCCGTCCGGGACGCTGTTTCAGCAGCCAAACCGTAAGAGATAGGGAAAAAAGTTATTAAAGTTATATGTTTGGAATGGTCATGTCAGGTCAGAAACCGAATTTCAGTCACGTGACACTTCCGGTTTTCGAGAAATCACAAAAAAGACCGTTTTTCAAATAGAACGCGTATTAAATAAAAATGTTTCAGCAGCCAAACGAAGCTGCGACCCTCTGCGCCTTCAAACATCGATCGGTTAGGCAACCACTTTGACACCTTCCAGGTCTGGGTACAGTTTTTATTTAATACGCGTTCTATTTGAAAAACCGTCTTTTTTGTTTTTTTAAATGAGACATTTGTCTCACTGAACTGCTAGTTAACTCTATTACCTATATACTGAACTAACAATGTTTGGCTGGCTCAACCCAACACTGCAAAGGTTTTCGGCAACTAATTTAAAAACGTCACCCGCAGCGCGAAGCCGCGAAACACACGGTTTGACTCTTTTAGTAACCGGTAGTAAGTAAAGTTCCACGAGCGCTCGTTTTGCGCGTCCCGCTCGGACAAATTAATACGACGTTGTTGGAACGCACTCAACAATTTCCGGAAAAAATTAATGCTCTTATGAGATTATAAGTGAAAATTATCTCGTTTCATGGAAATTTTATGTTTCAGAGTAATTTCACCGTTCCTATAAAAACATAAATTTATTTGAAAAAGAAAAAACTATAAGATATAGCAAAAAATCGAAGAAAAACTTTCTATCTATATTTAAATGATTTACCTTAAAATAATATCACTTTTAATTCTCCAAATGTTGTTTTTTTTTGTTAAATTTATCGTACTGATTTCCGTATCCCTTCCATTGGTTAATTATAGAGCTTGATAATATCACATTTTAAGGGGCTCTATCCAGATGTATTGTATACCAAATTTGGTTTAAATAACTACACTAATAAGAAAATTATAGAAAAGGGCAATCTTTTTTAGAAAACATTGTTACATCAGGCTTTGCCGATAATGAACGGACACATGCCACCGGCTAGCTAGAGAGAAGGATCGGAGTTCACTTATCTTCAAGAATATGAAATTTAAATTAAGAAGCACCAAGTGGTTCCAACTGACACGTCTTCTGCTGATTCCTTGAGATACCGAATCACTAAATAACTCAAACGTAACAAAAAAGGGCAACACGAAAGAAACCCAAATTTTAACAAAGTTGTGTAATGGGATATAATAGAATAGAAATAACAACTTCTCAAAAACACTTAAACAACGAACACATATCAATGTAAATATCACAGACATTGGGGGGAGACTAACTTCCGGTACTCTATCTATTCACAAGTGAAGCAATAGTAATTAATTTGAAATAGTAGTTTTAACTCGGTGAGTAAAAAACTGTCTACACATTCCCAGAATGCAAATGGTCAATGTCAGCTAATACAGCATAGAGGCATTTCATTCATCGTTTATCTATCTTTATCGTGTGCCACCAATATTTTCCGACATACATTTTTTGGAGCACTTGCCTTCCCCACACTCACCTTCACTTTGTTTAGCATATGTAACCGTTGGCTTTATTATAGTTTAATACAGCTTTTTTAGAACCGATCTACTACCTACAACAATACTTGATTGGATTTTATCGCTATTTCCCGGTGGTTTTGAAATTATTGTATGCAAGTATTTAATTTTTTTCACCTTTTTCACCCTATATGTTTTGTTGTCTTGTGTTCAAGTTTTGTGCGTCTGACAAATTAAAAATATAGCGCAAGTTTACCAAAAAAATATCACAGTTATTAAGGTGTGTTGCAACTATTAACGGCGTTGCAAGTCAGTAGTCAGTAATAAGCGCCCATTTTAGGATAAATTAGCAAATTATTACAAACTAACTTACAGATAATGATATTAAACCAAATAAAATGATTAAATATTTAACTATTCAGTCAGTGAGGTCAAACATTAACAGGATTGACGATTATTACACGTTCAGCAATTCATTAACAAGTTACACAACATAACTTTTAAGTTGGACGTCGCTTCCACCATACAGCGCAGTAGGTCGGGCGATGCAAACTTCACTAAACATAGGAAAAGCCAATGGGAAATTAGTTCCAGAGTAGCCCGCCGGGGCTTAAAAGTCGTAATTGCAACTACTCAAATGTCTATTTTAGAATGACCGCGATGTTTCCAAAAATGTAGTAATAATGAACGCATTGCTAACACGTGATACAAAAATCAAAAGAAGGCAATTATTGACCAGGCACTTTGTTAAGAAAAATGTCTGCACTGTCCGTTGCACTTGCTTTAGCAACCAGAAGTTGCACTTACTTTTTCACAAAAAGAAATCAGGAAGTTATCTTGGAAACGAAATACACTAAAAATTAACCAATAACATCAAAATTCCCTAACATGTAAAAAAAGTCCATAGCGAAGAATTCAGTTGAATTTGTGATACAGAAAAATTACCTAACGGGGGAGGCGCAATAAATCTAGAAATTAAACGTCGGTGTTTCATCACTTAGAATCATATTCTTGGGGCATTATCAGATGTCCAACTGCAACCTGATGACGGCGATGATGGTGACATTAGTGATGGGCTAATTCGAATGAAAAATAACCGATTATCCGGTTATTGAAATAACCTATGTAACTCGGT